>JAPMOQ010035930.1:768487-883740 GCA_026543055.1 Argiope trifasciata
ATATATCTATATCTATATATATATATATATATATATATATATATATTGAAACCATGATAGTCTTTGGTTGTAGCAGAATTCGCATGCTTATCGGGTATTGACAATTCATGAAATTGCTTTAATCATAGGAAATATTAAATGTATGACAGAAATATTTGCATTTATATCCGTTTAGGAAATACTGAATATCTGCAAAAATCTCTTTCAGTAGATATTTTTTTCAGTGGATGCTTGAGTGCCAATAAAATGTGGCTGATGCATTGCACAATGAAATAAGCAGCTCATTGCTTTTATATTCGATCATTTGCTCTCATACTTTAACCGGATTGGGCAGTTCATATCGATTGCTAGTTCTATCATAATTCAAGATCTAAAATTACAGAGATGAATGACTTGAATACATTTTTCCATGGCTGATATTGGTCACTAGTATTTTTGTGGACTTTTTGTTGCTGATTATATAAAAATTATTTGTCCTATCTACTTGTTTGCACCTTCAAAGCTAACTCTATGGAATAGTGGTTAAAGAAAATATGATATCTTAAAAAAAGTCATTGTACCTCCCATTTTATATGTTTATTTGTTTGAGAAAATATCTTATCTGAAAATGAATGTAGTAAAAGTATAAGAAGTAAGGTAGTAATATAGTTTAATATTCATATAACATTTTCGGACAATTTATGAGATTTCTTTTCTTCTTTTTTTATATATCTACAAACTGTAACTGAATCGAAATTGGAAAAAACGAGATTGAATTATTGAAACTTGGATTATAAATATTTATATTTCTCCAATAATTTTGAAAAAGTTTTGAGAGAAAAGAAATTGGTATAAAATTATAATCATTTTTCCTTGCAAAATGGATACAGAGTTTGACGTTACTTTGAAATATGATGCCCATTTGTTTAAAAATGTGAAAGTTGATACACATTCTAATACAGTTCATACCGGTTGGCTTAAAGATATTGATCCCCTTACAGGAAATTTAGTATTGGTTAATTTTAAAGATAATGATTCCAAAAATGAATCTGTGATTCTGATCAAGGGACATAGTTGTAAAAGCGTAGAAGTAGTGCGCGAAGATGAACTTATGAAGAATTCAATACAGCATTTTTTCAATAAAGAAGTTGCAGAGCGTTTGACAACCCCATCTGATAATATTAAACGTAAGAAGCGTTTATTATCTTGGCTGAAAAGAAATCGCTTAGAAATTGAAGAGTCTGATGGCAACATAATTGTTTGCAACTCGGTTACAATTCAACCACCTTATACTACAGAAGATTGTTTAAGCTCTAATGGAAGAGTTCTGATGATGACAAGAAATTTGATATCAAGTATGCCAGAAACATCGGAAGAAAATCTTGACAGTGACTAAGATTTTTAATTTAAAAGAAGAAAATTCATAAAAACTATTCGTCCTGAGAAAAGTGAAAATAATTTCACATTAGATACTTCATTCATTGATCATAGTTTCATTATTTGTATGGTACATTTTTCTTTTGGAATATTTTACATTTGTATGTTGTCAACATCATAATTAAAATGAGTTTCTTCATAAAAATTTTTATTTTTATATAGAATACAAAGCAATAATGCAATAAATTTATCAAGATTTCATTGACATATTAAAACAAATATGTATAATTTATTAAGTGGAAAAATCTTTAAAATCTAAGTTTGTATATGTATATATCATTGTGTCAAATTCATTTTAGTCAACCATATTCTAGGCATTTTTTTTTTCTTTTACAATATTTAACTTAGGTTGAAAAACCAAACCTCTTGTAATGAGCTTTACTCATTTTGTTTTGCTGTCAATATTTTCTTTCATTAAATAAATTGTTTTACTATATACTTAATCAGTTGCTACAACTTTTTTTTTAGAATTCAATCTTCATGTTCAGGTCCAAAGTAGGTGATTCATTTTTATGTAATTACCTTCTTAAAAATTCATGAGTGAAATGTTCTTAATATTTTAGTTCTTCATTAGCATGCTAGGAAGTATTGTGTTTGTTTAAATACATTTTTTTTTACACTTTTCATCAAAGTATAAAACCAATTACGCTTTGAAAGTTTTTAAAATCTGACTATATATACTGATGCAATTTTTCATCTGACTTTTATAATGATTTCAGTAATTTTAACAATTGCTAAATTTAATCTTCTTGAGTCTGGATATTTTATTGGAATTTAGAGTAAAAAGGGTTTTTTTTAATGAATTTTTGAAAATACGGTTTTTATCGTATGTTTGAATTTTGGCCTGTATACTTATGAATCAAAAATATTTGTTAATGCTGATTGTAAAATATCTTAATATTGAATTTTTTATATGCATTTCAACCGAAAATGAATGTACATTTATGATAGCAAATTGGTAAGTTAGTTGTATTAAACAAGGAATACTTAACTGAGATATTTTATCTATTTTTATTTATAAGTGTAACTCATTCCATTTAATAACAGCATGAGGGCAATTTTCATTATTATAGCAATGAGATTTGTTTTCAAACTATCGGTATAAATATAATATTTATTTTCAAATGTTATGTTATTGATACAAAATAGTTATTTTAATGCTTATTGCATTCCTTTTCATCTGTAATATAAAATCTACTGTCATTGTGTTACAGTTCTATTAAATTCCATAAGATTTAAATTTTCTGGTGGCATCTATTGTAATTCAGGTTGGTTATATATTATATATATATATATATATATATTGTAATTTCTGAAAGATTATTTGGCATTAATCACATTATTTTGAACCAAAATTGTGCGACTAGGACATTTTTAAGTGAATTAATTTTTCTAAAAATTCAGTATTATTTCAGAAGGAAAACTGTAAACGTATGAAAACCAGAATTCTGTAAACAGCTGTTTGTTAAATTTGTGATGGTTGTTTCTCAAAATGTTAATATTAATATTGAAGGTGTAAAAGAAACGTATTTTAAAATCATGAAGCAGATGAAACAATTATTAATAAAACACTAAGTAATGAGAAAAAAATCAAAATGTAAAATTGGCAAGATTGGATTTACATAATTGAGCACCTTTTAGGCTCTAATGCAGTTCTTATCTTTATTTTTGTTTTAACTGTTAAAATTATATGGTGTGAATACATTTCTATATATGAAAATGGAACGGCTTTGATATACAGTTATTTTTGGCAAATAAGTAGTTTATCGCCAAATTTTAGCAAAATGGCCAAATGACACAAATGGTAGCAAAAGCATCACTGAAAAATTCCAACCTTGTTAGGTGCCAAATGATCAAAGTTTAGATTTGAAAGTTTAGTTTTATTTATTAATCATCAGTCATTTCTGCATTTATAACAGCAAGGTTCCTTTTCTAGGTTGGTACTTTTTTCATCATGAGGAAAATGTAGTACATTAAAATATTTTTCTTTTAACTACTGATGTTTTAAATTACTATTTGTGCAATGTTTAAAAATAACCTGAAATATTTTTTTTTATTATCAAGCAAACATTTACATTTACCAAAAGTTGCTACCCTTAAAAAAGCATAATGTGGGTTGAAATGAGTGTAACATAAGTTATATATATCTATAATGTGAAAAGATCTTACCATATATTTTGAAGATTCATATATGAAGAACTAGTAAATTGGATCCCTTGTAACTTCTAATTATAAAGAAACTAGATTTGGAATTTTACCATAAACATAGAAAATTGCAGTTACTGAATTAATTAGCAAGAAAATTTACAGGACATTAATCAAGAATCAACAGTTTGTAACAGAAGTAATGTCAAAACTTTCACACTATTTGTATATTGTAAATAAATGCAATGTCGTTGATTTATGAATTATTCAGGTTATAATTTAAGTTCTTTTATGATGGTAAAGTTTGAAAATTAAAATATAATAAGCATAAAAATGTTCTTAAAGCATATCTGATATATATAATATTCCAAGTATCGTAATCTTGATTTATGTGGAGAAAATAACAATGGTTTGACAAAAACGTTTTATACAGGATTGGGTGATAAAAATGACTGAAATGTTAATGCATTTAAAAAAAGTTATAATAAGTAAAGGTATTATTTCCAGTTTGCCCTTTATATACCATTAGGTAGTATTTCATTGTTTTAATTTCAAATTACAAAATAGTTATTCTTCAATCATTTCTGTTATCGCTTATACTTGTATTATTTGATTACTTACATTATTTAAAGACACAACTGGTAGATGCTTTTATTGACTTATATTGTAAAACCAATATTTATTATCTTTCTAGTTATTAATTTAAATAGGTTTTAAATTTTTATTTGTATACAGTAATAGCAAATTATTTTATTATTATTTTTGAACAAGTTTCCATTATTAATTAATATAAGAAGTCAGCAATATATATTTGGATATAATATAAGTTTAGCTTTAAAGGACTGAAATGTGAAATTCTCTTGCTTTTTTCTTATGTCTGCTTTTTCTGAAAGCTAATGTGTAGTATTTTTTAAATAAATCAAAATTAATTTCTTTGAGAACATTAGAATATAATTTTAGAAACTTATTTTTAACTTATTGAATTTTCTTTAAATACCAGTAGAAAATTATATATAAAAGAGAGTGTTGTATCTCTATTCGAATTTCAAAATTCATTTTTTATTAGCTTCATTATAAATTTCTTTGATTATTGAAAATCTTGACCTTATTTCTGCTTTGTTTTTTTACATTAATTATATATATTTTAAAAGATAAAAATTTTCAATTTTAACATTAATTTTTTTGTTTGTTTTAAACTTACACAATAGCATGTGGTACAACTTAATACTGCACCTTTCATTTGAACTTATCATAAAAAGAAATGTAAATGTACAAATGACTTTTATTTACATAAATATACAGCTTGTTCTTATAAAGTTCATTCATTTCAAAATATTTTCATTGTTCTACTGAATTTGTAGTGCAAGTGCTTATTTTAGAACACATTTTTTTTAATATCTTAAAAGTGCTTTTTTAAGGAGGATGCTATTTATTGTTTTAGATAGTAGATTTATTTAAGTTGTACCTGATAAATGTATATATAGTTCTTTTTAGTTTTTTAGAAATTTGAAAATGCAGATTTGTTCCAATTAATGAAAAATAAGAATGAAACAAGCTGCATATGATGTTTAAAAGAAATACTGGCAATTCTTTGATATAGAGCTGCATACTCTGGCACATTCTCTAAGAAGCATTTATTTCTCTAAGTAGTGGTAAAGCTGAAAGGAAATACATTTAACAGGAAAGAAGTCAAAGTTAAGTTTTTAAAATTATTCTGGAAATGCACTCATCTTACTGCATATCATTTCTTTGAGGAATAAAATTATTGAAAAATGTTAATCTCAAGATGAACGGCAGCTGTATTAAACATGGGAGAAACTGCTCTTATAACACATACAAAAGATAATTTGACTATTAATTCCTTTTATTTTTATTTCGGTGAAATCTCTTTGATGTAATTACATATTTGATCATTGTTTCCAATGGTATGCTCTTGAAGCATGTTTTGAATGACCTACTAAAGAGGCTTTATTTTACCATTTTGAATTGTAATTCACTGTGGTGTGTAATCGTATGAAATTCAGTATGATAGAAGTTTTAGATTGAAATCATAAATTTTCTAATATCATGATTTCTTTCATGATACATTTTTAAATTATCCTTCACAAAAATATTATTTATTCGATCAATTTTGTCAGATGTTTGTTTTTATTTTTCTAAATTTAAAAGCATTTTTAAAAAGTTTTTTTCAAGCATTTTATTTTTCCGGGATCAGATTCTCTAATTTTTAACGTTTTACTTTTTTTGTTTTACTATTCTTGTGTGGGATTTTTTATTTTCCCTGTGAAATCTCTCCTTCTATTTATAAGGGTTTGACCTGCCTGATAGTGCAGAGCCTTCACTGTTGTTACCAGTCATCAAGTTAGAACATGAAATTTGGATGGAAATTGCTTCTTGAGTATTAGGAGCTCTCGAGGAATGGATATTGCAAAATTATAAATTAATGCCTAATTAAAAAGTAAACAGACTTTCAATGTGTTTCCACCATAATATCAAAATATTTTATCTCTGAAATAATATTTTTACACTGCAGAAAAGAAAAATATTGATAATGGCACAAATGTTTTAATTCATACATTTTTTTCTTTAATTTTAATAGTTTTTTTTAAATAAATTTAAACACAGTTTGTAACAATGATTTTTATTATAATAAAATGCAAAAATAAATAAAATTTCATCAAATCCGAATCATGTGATTTTATTACTATTAAAGTCATGATAACCAAGTACTTCTTTTATATTTATAAACTTTAAAGCAATTCATGAAATAAAATTTATGCAGGTTTCAGTATATAAAAAATATAGCAAAAGAATTTTTTTTTTTCAATTTGTAGCCACTTTTTAATTTTTTTCAATTGGTTTCTGTTAATTATTTAAATCAGGAATTTATAAATCATTTCCATTTCTTTGCAAAAGGTTTAATATTTTTATATAAATTTGATGTAATTACATGCTTTATATAATTTTTATGTAAGCGCTGAGGTTTATAGAATGTGATCGGTTAACCTGAAATGACTATAAACTTCAAAGAGGAAAAGTTAGTTTATTTTTGTATACCTGTTAAAAAGCATGTTTGTTTTATTAAATTTCGGCATTGTTATATGCTGGTAAAACTCTTTTTCTTTAAAACATCAGAAGTAAAAAACAATAATTTTTTTTTTTCATAGATTAAAAATTTCTAAATACTGCTGTACTTTCGTTTTAAAATTTGAATCTAAAAAATTTTATTTCGACATGTAGCTGAGCATGGAATTTGTATGTTGATTGCACTTTTTACTAATATTATGATGATCACAATCTAGGAATGCCTTGGCCTTTCATTTTTTTAAGGCTGCAAATAAAAAAGTTATGTATTGCTAGACATTGTGAATTTAGCAGCAGAGAAAAGTTGCACTTTAAAATCCTGACTATTTAATTTATTTACTGCTGCATATATAAAACTCAGATACAACACAATTACTAATTGATCTTGAAATCCCCCAATCATGATGTATATGAACTTAATTTGGTAATGTAGCTATAGATCATTTGAAATGGTTATTTAAAATTCAAAAAGTTTTAGATATTTATCTTTAGCTTTGTTTTTAATATTCATCCTCTAACTCTTCATTCAGCTTGGATATCAACATAGGGGAAAAAATTGTGCTCCTCTTAGAATGTTCCTAAGAGTGGCCATATTTACAGAATACATTTTTTTGTGTTAGAACTATATTTGCAAAAATAATCTATCATATGGCAAAAAAGAATTTGACAAACTCTGTAAAATGATATATTTCTTAACTCATTTAGGAGAGTGCTTGGATCAAATTTAAAAAATACTGTTGATGGTGTCTGGGCAAATTTTAATTATATACAGTAAGACCCCGCTTAACGCTGTTTCGTTTAGCGCTGTTTCGGTTTAGCGCTCTTTTATTGCAACCCGGGGATTCCACGAAATCACTGGCAGCATACGGGGATTCCCCAAAATATTATGCAGCGATAGGTTTCAAATACATATCCGAAAGACTGTACTTGTATTTCTTGTTTGGTGCGGTATTGTACAGACATATTTTTATTATTGGAAACAATTGTTGACGTTATTGTAAGTAGGTATTAATTTACATATTTAATACGATATTACAGTGTCAAATATTTTGATCTTTAGTTTTTTACCATAGGTGGTAATGAAAAAGAAAAGAAAGCAACCAGAAAAAGCATTTCACTCAAAACTAAAATGGAAGTGATTAGAAGATTAGATTCTGGTGAACGTCAAACTCTAATTAGTGCTTCATTGAATTTGCCAACTTCAACAATAAGGACCATCATGAAGAATAAAGAAAAAATACTGTCATCGGCAACTGCAACTACGTCAAGCTCTGCAACTAGAATTACCCGTTCTAGAAATAATATCATATAGGAAATGGAAAAACGACTGTCTATATGGATTGACGACGAAATTGACCGCAATATGCCATTAAGCCAATCTATCATAATGGAAAAAGTAAGAAGAATTTTTAATTACATTCAGACTGAGACAATTGACAAAAGTGAAACTTTCGTTGCTAGTCGAGGATGGTTTAATAGATTTAAACATCGAAATAACCTTCACAACATAAAGATTATAGGAGAAGCAGCAAGTGGTGATACAAAAGCGGCGGCTGAATTTCCAGCGATATTAAAAAAAATAATTGAAGAAGGAAACTATCCTCCAGAATTAGTTTTTAATGTTGATGAAACAGGCTTGTTTTGGAAAAGAATGCCGAAACGAACATTTCTATCCCGTGAAGAGAAACGGGCACCAGGATTTAAAGCTGCAAAAGATCGCTTAACCCTTCTACTAGGTGGTAACGCAAGCGGAGATTTTAAATTAAAACCATTTCTAATTTACCATTCCAAAAACCCAAGAGCGATGAAAGGCATATCTAAATCAACTTTACCTGTAATTTGGGAGTCTAATAAAAAATCATGGCTAACTGCGAAAATTTTTCAGGATTGGTTCACTGAACATTTCTGCCCGTCTGTTAAACGTTATTGCGAAATTAAAAAACTTGAACAAAAAGCACTTCTGTTAATTGATAATGCTCCAAGCAACCCAACAAATTTATCAGACTTAACAACATGCATTCCAGTCGAAGAGGTTTTCTTGCCGCCTAACACAACTGCCTTAATTCAACCAATGGACCAAGGCGTTATATCAAATTTTAAGGCTTATTACTTGCGGCGAACCTTTAAGAAAATGTTTGAAAAAACAGACGGAGAAGAGAACCAGTCCATAAGAGAATTTTGGAAAAACTACAACATCGTGGATGCTGTAGAAAACATAGGCCTTTCTTAGAATGTGGTAACAGAAAGATCTTTGAAAGGAGTATGGAAGAATATTTGGCCGGATTTAAGTAAGAGCGATGACGTTGGACACTCTGTCGATGTAGATGAAATAGTAGAAGAGATAGTGAAATTAACGAAGCAAACCGGTTTTAAAGGGGTAAATGTGGAAGATGCCGAAGAAATAATTCAAGAAGCAGTGGCTAGTCTTTCTAATGATGAGCTCAAGGAATTAACTGAACAAGAAGAAAACAAAAATGTTGACAGCAGTGATTCAGAAGAAGAGCAAAAGGAACTTTCGATGGCGTTTGTAAAAAGGAGTTTGTCTACCATAACTGAAATAATGGATCAATTCATTGAAAATGATCCGAATTTTGACAGGAGCTCTAAAGTAAGGCGTGGTGTTAGAGATGCTCTATCCGTTTATGAAGAACTTTTAAGAGAACAACGCAAAAGAAAAAGGCAAACAACATTAGATGCTTTTGTCACAAAAAGGCAGAACACTGAAAACGCGGAAGGCTAACTAAATATGACTGACTTAGAATTTTATTTGTTTTTTTTTAAGAATATTCGTTTTGCTATTTATATTTTGTTTTTATTTTTGCAAGAAATAATAATGTGATATTAATTCGGGCTTTAAGAAATAAATGTTTGGTTTTATTTTTATTAAAAAAACATACTTTTTAAATTTAATACCTAACCAATTTCCTAGCCATCTTCCCCTAACCCCAATATTTACATGTAAAGATAGCCTCGTTTAGCGCTGTTTCGCATTACGCTCTACTTTGTTGGAACGTATCCCCCGCGTTAAGCGGGGTCTTACTGTATATGCAAGCATATAATTTTTTAATCAGAATTTTTTTGTAGACACTTAGCATTTTCGAATTCGCTCTAGTCCATTCCGGAAAGGCTTAATTTATTTACAAGGGAAGCGATGAGCACAGTGAAAATGACGGAAAGCCGATGAAAATTTTATCCCTGGTCTTATATAACATGAGATATTGATAGGGAAAATATTTCTTCATAATGCTAATATTTGTATATTAGGGTTATTGAGATTGAGATTTTAATAAGGATATTCTCTACACGCGCCGAACCAGGCAAAGAAAACAAACACATAGATCTTTTAACGCCTTATCACACATCAAAATATCGTCTGCACTTTCCGTCAGCAATTTTCCGTTTCTGTCCTCAGAACCGGCCAAGCAAGTTTCATAATCGACAACTTTTTCTAACCAGCTAGAAAATGCCGTCGGAAATATTGTCTGCAAATGAAATTCAACCAATCATGTAAAACTTTGAAGTAACGTCACTTTCTTTGTCGTTTGCTGACGGAAAGTGCCGACGATATTTTGCCGTGTGATAAGGCCTTTAGAATTTGCTTAACTGTCAGTTTTTCATCACTTTAATCGGAGTGTGGGTGCTGTATTCTGTCAAGGTAATACTCTATTGCGCTACCAGCGCATCTATGACTTACTTACTGGGCAGAGAATAGCTCTAAAAAAACCCGGAAGACTCTTAAAGTAGAGCAGAAAATTCAAGAGGAAATAAGCAGGCATTTTCTTGTTGCACTTATGGCTTTTATTTTCAGACCACAAACCGAAACTGAATCCAAAATACGTTTCGACAATTATTAGTTACAGTTATTAGATTACAGCTAATACTAAATAAAAGATAGGTTGACATGACAGTGGGAACTCTTTTGGCTTTTAACCTGTTCTGTAATTTTACAAAGCTTCTGTTGAATTAATTAGATAGAAAAAGTGGAATGGGAACTGGAAATAAGAGAAAGAATGAAATTAATATGGGCTAAATTAAGCTAAAAATTAAGAAATTAATTAGATTCAAATGAGATTTTAAATATCATTACAATAAACCCCTCCCCTCCCCCACCGCACGACGTGAAAGTGCGTCGATGCCCCTTTGACACTCAGCTATACCTTAAAGTGGTGTTCAAGCAAGAAACTAAAAGGCATATTATAAGTGATACCTAAGTTTCCCTTGCCTTTACATTAATATAAAAATCATTTAGAACAAGATTATGTAAAGTATGAAAAAGATAGTGATATATGTGAAAATAAAAGGTAAATTTAAACATTCAACAACATCAAAAATAATATTATTAAATTGTGCAATATAAAAATGATTTTCTGCAGAGGCTCAATCTATTGTTTCTCAGTCGGTAAGATTCTCTCTATTTGGTAAGGAACGTCTCTAAAGAATGCTTGCAAACAGTGTTCTTTATAAGTAGAAGACTTGCCAAATTTATCAAATTGGGTGTAAAATAATGGAATAATAAATTGAACTTGTATAATAATAACATAACACTATAGTTCTGCTTTTTGTAGTTACTCTTGAATCTGAAAATAATAAATATGAGATTCAAAATACTCTTATAAACATTAATACTTAAAACAAATGACATAAATATGTATAATTTAAGAAAAACTTTAGCCCACTAATTAGCCAATTAATGGTGACTAGTTAAACCTTGTCCAATTCTAGTAATAGGTCAAACTTAATGACCTAAAATTAGTACATTAAGAAGAGGAATGTAACATGATATATTGATAGGGAAAATATTTCTTCATAGTACTGATATACAATAAGATTTCTATAGGAATTTTCTCAACACGCGCCTAACCGGGGTATCCAAGAATGAAGAGAAAAATAAGTTATAAGAAGATTAAGTACTCTGCTCAGAGGTCCTGTCCGAAGCATGCAAGGGATCTTTTAGAATTTGCTTGGCGGTCAATTTTTTATCCCTTCAGTCGGAGTATGGGAAACCTCTGGCTTTTAGACGATTCAGCAATGAGATAGAATTGAATTAAAGCAATAAGTTGAATTAATTAGACAGAAAGAGTGGAATGGGATCAGGGAATAAGAGATTATTTTAGAATGAAATTACTATAAGCTAAGTTAAGATAAAACTTAGCAAATTAATTTTGATTTAAATTAGATTATAAAAAATTTCATTATGTATGCATTATATATATATATATATATATATATATATACATACAAGGTGGCCAGAAATAAAACACCCCTACTCTGACCTCCATGGATATCGAACTACTCAGTGTAAAGGCTCAAAATTTTGTACACATACTATTCAAAATATGGGGAAACGGATTTCACGAAAAAAAAATTAGTTCCTGAAATCACCGATAGGTGGCGCTGCACAACTGGAACTATGATCAAAAGACACAAATAATAATAAAAATTAAAATGTTTATGCGGAATGGAATGCTTCCATGCTTCCTTTTTAATTTTTCTGCCCCTTATGGAAAATAAAAATAGTAAAGAAGCTAGAACTCCCGTTGTAACTGCAATTTCATACTGTAACCAGAAAAATTTGCATAAAGCATGGTTAGAAGCCATGTTCTGGGTATAAAAGAAGTTAAAAGGTGGGGAATGTCATTCTTATTAGTGATGGCTGTCACGCTGCCAGAACGCGCTTTGCTTGTGAAGTTGTTTTACGAGAATAAAGGAAATGCTCCAGCAGCACTTCGAGAGTTTCGCCGACTTAAGGATTTGCGTAAGGGACCATTGCTTCCACAAGCTCTCAGGAGAATGATCGCTCGATTCGAGGAAACTGGACATCTTGGAGTTCAGCCTGGTCGAGGACGCAAACCGGTTCGTTCAGATGTCGTTGAAGATGTTGCCACCGGTATTGTTGAACAGTCAATGGATAATGTTTTAGGCTGCAGTAGTGCACGTGCAGTGTCACGACACTTGGGTGTTCCCTATAGCACAGTGTGGAACGTACTCAGAAAAATGGTGCATTGTTTCCCGTACAAAATCCGCCCTAATCAACAATTGCTGGCCACAGACAGGGAGATGCGACTGACCTTTGCATTGACATTTCTTGCTAGAGTTGAAGTGGATGCATCGTGGCCGTGGCAGATTCTGTGGAGCGATGAGGCCCATTTCCACCTCAGTGGAACAGTGAACACCCATAACTGTCGCATATGGGACACGACAAACCCCCGTACCTTCCAAGAGATTCCACTCCACTCACCGAAAGTTACAGTCTGGTGTGGATTCACAGCCACATTCATCCTTGGACCGTTCTTTTTCGAAGAGGTTACTTCCAATGGCCTTGAGACATGTACCGTGACGGCCAACAGGTACAAAAGGATGCTCGAAACATTTGTTGTACCCCATTTGCAGCAGCGCCAATGCCTTGACACCATTACTTTTATGCAAGATGGAGCACCTCCACACATTGGACTCCCTGTGCAACAGTTTCTTCGCCAACATTTCACCACTGACAGAATAATCAGTCGCGCGTTTCCGACAACTTGGCCATCTCGTTCACCGGATCTTAATCCGTGTGATTTTTGGCTTTGGGGACACTTAAAAAACCTTGTTTATCGAGAACGTCTGATAACCTTGGCAGATTTGAAAGAGAGTATCAGTCTGCATGTGAGAAGCATCTCAGATGACCAGTTACGATCCGCAGTTGAACAAGCTGTCCACAGACTTCACATTTTACATCTTCAGGAAGGGAACCATATTGAGCAGCATTCCCTGCATCGATAACGTCCTTGTTTCATGTATGCTTGGTACTTTCAAATAAAATGTGTTTAAAACGTGTTTTTGTGTCTTTTCAGCATACGTCCAGTGGTACAGCGCCACCTATCGGTGATTTCTGGAACTAAATTTTTTTTTCGTGAAATCCGTTTCCCCATTTTTTGAATAGTATGTCCACAAATTTTCAAGCCTTTACACTGAGTAGTTCGATATCCAGGGAGGTCAGAGTAGGGGTGTTTTATTTCTGGCCACCCGGTATATATATATATATATATATAACTTTATGTAATAAAATTTTAATAGCATTTATATTTGAATTTAACTTCAGAATTTATAATTTTTATTTCTGGTGATGTTTTTTGCTGTTAAAATTAAGTTCTTTATAGAATTCCTTTCCAGCTCATTTTGCTGTAAAATTTGTGTTTTAATCTGAAAAGTTTTTGGTAAAAAAAAAAGTGTTAACTTATTAATAAAATTGTTTTGTAGCACTCTCTTTTTCCCCCTACACTATGATGCACTCATTACACGCCGCCCTCTGGCGAGTGCTTAGAGAGACAGTCAGTTAAGCCTCTGTTATCGTTATGTGTTGACGTGTTTTTTGTCCACTCTCTGTTTTGTGTCTGTGTGTAACGTAACCTTATATGTTTTAATATTAAATTATTGTTACACAAGAAGGCTCATTTTAATTAGAACCCACCAACCACCGGTCACATTGGCGCCCAACGGGTTTTAATTGCGTTTACATTGACGCCCAGCATTTAATTGTGCCCTCCGCATTGCCGCGCAAGCGTGCTTTTAAATTTCAGCCTTCAAAAACAGAGTAAAAGTTCCGATCACAGAGGTTTGGCTCACTTTCTTTTTCAGCATTTATTTTCTAAGCGAGTCTTCATCCTGAGCAAGGACGACGAGGTTCGTAAGTAATTTCATCATGAAACTGATTCCTCGACGAAAGTAAAGGTAAGTTCCGTTTTCGTTATGTCGTTAAAATCTGTATCATCATGATACTTGAAATAGCTTTTAAAAGCTGAGAAAACTGTGATCATCCTGATCCAGGCAAATTTAATTTTATTAAGTCGTCCCGACTTTAAAGTAAAAGAATAAATATTTTATGGAATTAAGTGAACTTTTATTTTGATTGTACAAATTGTATGTACAGGTTATTTGAATTTAAATTGTCACAACCCGTGATAGATTTTAGAATGTTAAAGTAGAATAACATATTTTCAATATTGTTATTGATTTTGGTGTGCTGAATATTTTAAAAATTTAAACATTTAGTCTTGTTTCTAAAAACAATTTGCCTTTCTAACGTTATGAAATTAAATTATCACACCCTGTGATATTATTGTCTGAAAGTGAAACACCATATTACAAATTGATTTAAATTCCATTGTGTATTTAAGTGTAAAAGTGTATATTTAATGCACAAACAGAAGTTAGTTACGAAACTGAAAGTGTGTTTAAGTAAAAATTACAAAAAGATTTGAAAACTGTGTGTGTTTTAAACCTTTGCATATTGTGAATAAAACTGCATATTGTGTTCGTAAATCATTACATTGTATTTAAAAATTATATTTCATTGAGAATATGGCATGACATAGATATGTATGTAAATATTTTATGAAAGGAAATATTGAATCTATCCTGGTATTGCATAGTTTCGTTTCTGATTCTTTCTTTCTGTTATCAATGAGTCAGCCATGAACGTATTTTATTAAAACCGGAAATCGGTTTGGAAAGAGATTCCTGTTAATGCGTAAATTTTTTCTTCAAAACAGAATAAATGATTCTTTTAGAATATTCCTTTCTTATGAATAACGGTCGGATAAATGTCATTTTTTTTTTTTTTTCCTTTCTTTTCTTGAAGAATCAAATTGTATTAAATATTCTGCATGGGTATATTTTATTTTTAGTGCTATTTGAATAATAATGAAAATAAATCGTCAGAATTAGTGTGATATATGAAAAGTATATATTTTTGAATAAATAAAAGAATACGCAGCTGTTCATGAATAAGTATATTTTTATGAAAAGAATTTGTGGTAATGAATAAAATTATCTGTTTTGCATTTTTGTGTTAACCACAATATAAAAAGAAATACTTTTTTAAAGAGTTGTGTACTAGTGCCTAAACCTAACAGCAAGGATGAGTTTCTTGGGTAAGGATCTTAAAGCCGATCTCATCTTTGTGGCTGAGGAAATGGGTATTGAAGTCCCAAAAGATGCGCGTCTCAACGACATCAAAGACTTAATAATAAACAGTCAAAACTACGATGAAGACTTTGTGCGAGAAGTCCTAAATTCGGTAATCGGCGAAAGTATTGCCGCAAAAGAGGAAGAAAAAGTTTCTCGTGAAAACGCGTTTAAATTACAAAAACTTCGTTTGGAATTAGAAGTCCAAAAACTTGCACAACTATCGCCTTCAAATTCCGTCGCTACATCACCAAATCAACTAAATTTACAACTCATTTCTTGGATGTATGGTGTGAATGGGTCACTCCCGATGACCTAATAGAGAAACTGAACACTTACGACAGTCTGCGCCCAAACAGTAAAGAAACACAAGCTTACAAGTCGGAAAACTTCAAGAAACCAGCTGGTTATGGAAAATCCAATAGAAATAGGACTTTTAACGCTAAAGGCCCAAAGTTTCAAAATGAACATAATTCTGATCAACTGTCTCTGTCTGGGATTCCCAGTCAAAGTAGGCGGTATCCCGGGGTCTCCAGTCAAAGTAGGTGGGACTCCATTAACAAAGACAGAGTTCACGAACGAAATAATGAGAGACTTGAAGAGGACAGAAGACCCCTGAACTGTTATGGCTGTGGAGCTCCTGGAATAATCAAAGCAAAATGTCTCACATGCAACCCAGCATTGAAACTAAACCCTGATGTATCGTCAAGTCTCAATCATATGAACTTTTACAGTTTTTCAATGGAGCATAAACAGATAAGCATCATTGATATATCTGTCTGCGACACTCATGCAGCTGTTTGTGCCGACACAGGTGCAACACATTCAGTAGCTGGAGAAAAGCTATTTGAACTTCTTAAGAAGAACGGCTTGAAATTCAAAAGCCAAGTTATAGATATGACACTAGCTGATGGCCAAATTCAGAAAACGGAAATACTCACTACAACTGTAGACATTACGGTTAAAGGTAAAAGTATTCCGACAGAACTCATTATATTGAAAAACGCTCGAGGAAACAGAACTCTTTTAGGTGTTGACTTTTTGAGTAAAGCAGGAATCGTCCTAGATCTCTGCAACAAGCATTGGTATTTCTCGGAATCTCCGCGAATCAAATATGATTTTATTAAAACACCACCTGACATAAACGCCCTGCTGGCAGTTCCTACTACTCCAAATCCCTGTGATCTTCGTGAAAATGAAGGAACAAATTTTTCGCATGAACAAAAACGTCGCCTCAACTCCCTCCTCGTAGAATACGAGACATGCTTTCAACCAGGGGGAGAGCCTACACCTTTCATCGAACACAAAATTGATACTGGAGATAAGCTTCCTGTTGCAGTACCTCCTTACAGGTTGTCGCCTGCCAGACAAGAGATTTTGAAGAAGGAAATTGATTCACTTCTCGCCTCTGGAGTAATCGAAGAATGCGATTCTCCCTATGCCGCTCCAGTAGTGCTAGTTCCAAAACCCAACGGTGATTTTCGTCTTTGCGTGGATTACCGGAAGCTCAATGCTCAATGCTGTTACAAAGCCTGATCCCTATCCTCTTCCGCGGATGGATGACCTATTGCAAACTGCAAAACAAACAGCTTACATGTCTACCATTGATTTAAAAAGTGGATACCATCAAGTTCAAATGTATCCTCCTGACAAAGACAAAACTGCATTTGTTTGTCAATTTGGAATTTACAGATTTACAAGGATGCCGTTTGGATTAAAAACAGCACCCGCGACTTTCCAAAGACTCATGGACATTTTCAGAAATGGCCTTAAAGTCAAGACTTTAGCATATTTAGATGATTTGATTGTTATATCTTCTACATTTGAAGAACATCTTGAAGATTTACGTCAAGTATTTGATCGCCTGAAATACTTTAAATTGCATGCTAATAGAAACAAATGTAATTTCGCTTGCCCCAAAGTAAAATATTTAGGTCACTATATCACCAAGGCTGGTATTGAAGTTGATCTTGCAAAAGTTGAAGCAATAGTAAAAATTCCTCCTCCCAAAAACACGAAACAAGTCCAAAGTTTTTTGCAAACCTGTAGTTGGTATCGTCGTTTCATACATCAGTTTGCAGAAATTTCTCGCCCATTAAGCAATCTTACTAAGAAGAAAACCACATGGAAATGGGGAGAAGAAGAGCAGTGTGCATTTGTTGCATTAAAAGAAAAACTAATTTCTCCACCGGTTCTAAAACAGGCCGATGACACTAAACCATTTGCTATCCGAACAGATGCCTCAAATTATGCTCTAGGAGCTATCCTTATTCAAGGAAAAGGTGAAGAAGAACATCCCATAGAGTATGCGAGTCGTTTACTTACTTCATCTGAAAGAAATTATTCTACAACCGAGAGAGAAGCATTAGCAGTCGTATGGGCTCTCGAAAAGTTCCGAGGTTACATAGAAGGTGCCCAAATTACAGTTGTGACTGACCATCAACCCTTAAAATGGCTGTTGAGTCTGAAATCACCAACAGGCCGATTGGCAAGATGGGCTTTACAGTTGCAATCATTTGACCTGACAATAGAATACATTCCTGGTAAAGCTAATTTTATAGCTGATATGCTCTCGCGACCTGTATGTGTTCACAACAATTCTAATTGTGAATTATGCACTATATCTATCGATTTGCCATCAAGAAAGGCCAGTGATATGCGTGAATAACAGTTAAAAGATGACGATTTGAAGAAAATAATAGACTGTTTCGAAAACAATGATAAAGATGAAAATTTTGCTAACTGGTCAAACCGAGGTTACCTTATGAGTAATGGTTTACTCTATCGCTACTCTCCAGATTCTGAATCTGAAGAAGCACAATTGGTTGTCCCAAAGCAAGAAAGGGAAAGAGTTCTTAGAGAACACCATGATGCCCCTACAGCTGGACATTACGGCACTGAAGGTACTTATAATAAAATAGCCTCACGATACTATTTTTCCTGGAATGAAATCCTACATTTCAGAATGGATAAAGCGTTGTCCAGAATGCAGCCGTTACAAGGCTAACAACCAAAAGCCTACTGGACTGTTAAGAACTCCAGTATATTCTCAAAGATTTGAGATAATTTCGATTGACTTGTTTGGTCCTCTACCACGGACGGCTACAGGAAAACAGTGGATTTTTATTGTGGAAGACTGTGCTACAAGATGGGTTGAATTATTCCCTCTTGCTCATGCCACCGCGCATGAATGTGCTACAACATTAATCGAAGAAGTGTTTATGCGGTACGGCATACCTAGAAAAATCATCAGTGATAACGGATCACAATTCATTAGTTCCGTACTTCAACAAATCTGTTGTACTCTCAATATAGACCAATGTTTAATTCCAGTCTACTTTCCCCAAGCAAACCCTGTCGAAAGGAAAAACAGAGACCTTAAACTTCGTCTAGCAATACTTGTGGGAGATGAACAAGATACCTGGCATTCGAAACTCCCTGTAATTCGATTTGCCATGAATACAACTATTTGTGATACTACAGGACATACTCCTGCCTTCTTACAATTTGGAAGAGAACTGCGCACTGTTGACGATGTTGTGCAAAATTTCAAAGCCGTGGTTGAAAATGATAACTTTGTTCCAGAGATAACCTCATATCTCAAAAGATTTGCACATATCACTAATGATATACGAGACCGAATAGAAAAGAAGCAAGATCAGCGGAAGAAATACTATGATAAAAATCGAAGAACTGTTTATTTTTCTCCTGGTGATAAAGTTTTGGTAAATTTGCATCCCATTAGCAAAGCCAAAAACAAGAAGACCTCAAAGTTTATGGCCAAACGTGATGGTCCATACCTTATACTAACTCAGCAGTCGCCAACATCATATGTTATTTCTAATCTTGACAAGCCGTCAGAACCTATTGCAACCTATCATGTTTCTGCACTTTCACCTTTTAAAGATGTGGCTTCAAAGCCAATTGCTCCACTCAGAAAGCGAGGTCGACCACCAAAAATCACTGTGGCACCCCATGCCACAAATCAAGACGCTTCATCTGCACCAAAAGTCAATGTGCCATCCCATGCCACAAATCAAGACACTTCATCTGAACCAAAAATTACTGTGACACCCCATGCCACAAATCAAGGAACTTCGTTTGTGCCAAAATCTTCTCGGCTTAAACCCTTTACCCAGAGAAACCAAAGGCCAAAAACAAGAACACAGACTGCAACAAGAGCTCCTACTTCTAGTACTGGCTACTTGCCGGGACGTCGGCGCAGCCAGAGGGGGAGACTGTAGCACTCTCTTTTTCCCCCTACACTATGATGCACTCATTACACGCCGCCCTCTGGCGAGTGCTTAGAGTGACAGTCAGTTAAGCCTCTATTGTCGTTATGTGTTGACGTGTTTTTTGTCCACTCTCTGTTTTGTGTCTGTGTGTAACGTAACCTTATATGTTTTAATATTAAATTATTGTTACACAAGAAGGCTCATTTTAATTAGAACCCACCAACCACCGGTCACAGTTTGTTTTTTCTTAATTTCAAATATAAATTTTTAGTATATTATACTTTATGACCCTTAGCACGCTTTTCTATTAATATAAATATTATGGAATTAGACTTTTTTTCAAATAAATAATTCAAATAATAAATTTAATAAACTCTTTTGTGGTTAACGGATGGCGTATTTCGAAATGTCTTTAATGATAGAATTGGAAACTAGATGTCACCACGTGCAATTCCCGGACAAACATTTTCAAGAATTGATTCATTTCTTATTACTACACTTCAATTTTTACATTCTCAAATTTCTGTGAACCCTATTCTTGTGAGATAAATATCATTCCAGTTTTAAACTTTCAATTAATTTAAAATTTATTTTGTGCACTAAAACACAAATATTGTGATTTTTTATTCTTTCATGTCATTTTAAAATTAGACTTACTAAAAAAGAATGTTTATAATCACTTCTAACTAGTTTGGGTAGCACTAATTTTATTAAAAATAATTATCGTCTTGTTTCGACTTACTATATTATTAGTTTTCAAGTTCTTTAAGCGTATTTTAAAAAAAATTGAGTAAGATAGGAGGAGGAATTTAAAATTTCGCTTACATAAACAAAAATTAATTACGATAGTTTGTTATGCAACAGTTGCGTAATGTGAATAAGTGGCGTCCGGATTTCGCTCACCCGCTCACAATTGCCATCAGCGCCTGAAAAGTGTAAATGGCTCATTAGGTTGGCCCTGGTTGAATTCTGCAATCGGATATTTAAACATTATCCCCAAAACTTTCTCGCATTCCGCAAAAAAATTGTTGAAATTAGTAAGGGCACAAATTCCTTGCATGGAAATAACGAATATTTTCATAAAATATAGATTTTTAGAGTGAATCCGCCATTTTTACTTTCTTTTACACATAGTATAAGGAAAGTATAACAATCGGCAAAAAATTCGAATTCGAAGTTTTGAAAATCTCTATGTTTTATACTTACATGAATTAGAAAAACTCGTTTATAGAAAATGTCTGTTTGTCTGTCCGTAACAAAGATAACTCAAAAACAGGTTGAGCTGGAAGGTTGAAATTTGGTGTACTGTCTTTGCTCTAAATTTGCAGATTTATCAATTTTTGATTAAAATCTGTTTTGAGAAAGTCCGGCTGTTTTCGAATATAAGTTAACTCGACAATTACAAAACAAAAAGAGCTAGATTGTTGAAATGCTGTACACAGATTTGACACCTATAATATAGTCACTTGTTTTGAGCCAATTCCAATTAGAGTCTGTCTGTTTTTCCATAAAGATCTAAACGCGACAATTCAAAAACGTGATTATTTAAATACATCAAATTTGATATGAGATTTTGTGATTACAATTGTAGTACTTGTCCTATACAGTCAACAGAATTATCTATAATTTTAAAATAATATTAAACACAAGAAATTAATTTGTTTGATGCATTGTAGATACACATGCCTCTTGTAATTTTTCAAAAAAATTCTTAAAAAGTGAACAATATGGATAGCGGAAACCCCTTGAATGGAAGGAAACTATTTCATTCTTAAATACTCTGCCAGTTGCATACATTTTTGTACTGTATCATTTGTGAATAAATTTGACAAACAGTTGGCTGACCAGAAGTCAGTCTATATAAATATGTATCTGCTAGTCTTGGTTAATACATACATTTGCAAAAAAAAGGGGAGGGGTGTAGTTTTACAACATTAAAGCTTATCTGAAATTTAATGAGTGAAAATGATGCTCTTTTTTTTTTTGAGAATTCAATTTTATTGTGCATTGTTTTATCTAAATGATTAGAATAACTTTTCATATAAAGTTAAGAGTATATTGTGCAAGAATTAAAAAGAAAAAAAAATGAAGCTACGTCGTTTTGAAGATATTAGAAACATACGGAAAATTTCTTTAAAAAGGAAAGGGCAGGGAAATGCAAATAGCTGAAATGTTGGCCATCCTTAAAAAACCAATATCAAAAATTATGTCAATAGATGCACAATTATTTATATAATATATGCGTATTGTTTTCTTAGTTTTGTACAGATCTTATAATTAATGATTCTGAATTGATTATTTTTGCCTTTATTACTGTAATAAAAATTTTAAATCATATTTGTTTGAAAATTGCTTGACAATTTCATTGGCTGTCATAATTTATGCATTTTCAGATTTTCTCAAAATTTTTTCATTCGTCTCAGACATAGATGACAATGATTTCATTCAAATAGATGCCGATCCTTTTATAAAGTTAAAATCTTTTTAAACATACTAAAATTTTTCATTATATATAAATTTATCTATTTATTTGAAATAAGCACTTACAGAAACTGACATCATTTAGAGAGCTCTTTAACCAAAAACACATAAGGAACTCTTGCCAGATAGCAACGTGTTGCTTTAAAAGGAACGTTAATATAAGTAAATTAAACTAAACTAAGCCAGATAGCAAATTAAACCACACATATAAAAAGGAATAGCCAAGAATAAAGAATACGAAGGTTTTCATATGAATTAACTAATCCTATTAATAATTTATTAATTAATTTCAGTAATAATATTAGTAAATAGAAAAATTATTGGGTTTACGTAAAATAATAATTGTTTTAGTTTTTTTATAATTATTTAAACCAGGGTATATTATTATTATTTAGACTTTTATGCCAATGCATTCCATTTCCCGTGAAATATTCAATTACTTAAACATTTTGGAGAACATAAAAGTTTACATAAATAATTTTAAAACCAGCAGTATTTATATCCCCGAAATTTTTCTCTCATATTCTCAGATTAGAGTATTATCTCCCTTCTCTCAGTAAAAATGCTGTGTAACTTGAACAATGCAAATACTCAGATTTTTATAATTATAGAGTCCCGCACATGAGTGTTTTGTTCTTCGTTGCATAATCAAGAAAACTGAGTAGGTATTTTGCATACTTTTTCTTCGACTGATTAAAATCGAAATTTGAATAAACACGAAAGTTAAGACTACAGAATTTTAGTAACAAGATCCGACATCAAATTTCATTTATCTAAATCACTGCTTTTTGAATTATTGGTTTGCATGCATGAAAAGCCATAAACCGATGGACAGTGTATCGTTGACGGCCGAAAATTTGATTAAGATCTACACTTTAGATAGTTAAATTGGATATCAAATATTATCTGTGTAACGCTTTATGTTTCAAAATTATCGTTTCACTTATGAAGGGACAGATGCCTTTACTTGTGCATGGATTTTGTTCAAAAGTGATAGAATTCTACAAAATTATTGTGCTAATGTGTAAAGGAACAGACACATTTCTTGTATTCCGTTCAAAGTTTTTAAGAAATCTACAAAATTATCGTGTTCATGTGTGAAGGGACAGTCGCATTTCTTACTTATGTATTTACTTATTTTGATAAAAATCTACAAAATTATAGTGTTTACTTGTGAAGGGACAGTGTTTTTGAAATAAATGAAGTGTATGTATTTGAGTTTTATCGTGCATAATTCCAAAATTTTATTTTTTGTATTCAGAGAGGTTTAAAATGTAGAGAATCGTCAAACTACCAAATTCTAATATTTCTATGAATGCAATACTTTCTTTTTGTATAATTCATGAATGAGAAATAATTTTTCCGCGTTCGGTGATATAAAACGAAGTCAATTCTTGGTTTCGGCTTTTGCCAACAAAATTAGAGTAGCACATTTCCTCCATGCCTTGAGAGTTCAATTTCAGGGAAAAGACGCCGTACTAGACAATCACCTAAATTTAGGGCTCAAATATTGCGAGTAGCTCTACTGAAAGGACCGGGTAATGAATGCTGAGTGTTAAAGGAAGTTCAGCTGGCGACTTCTAATCAGGGTTGACATTCTCATCCTCGGAGGATGTGATCTTCTCTTTGTAGTAAATTGCAATTACTTCTTAAAGCTCTTAAGCACCGTGATAGTAGACAATAAAATAATTATCAATGAATGTGTATGCATTTAATGCGTACTAATGAATAAAATTTTGTCTCAAACGACGCAACTAACTTTTTCTTTTCTTAATTAATATTTTAAGGAATGTTAAAAAAGTTAGAAAAACAATGGAGATCACTGGGACCTGGAGGTCATTTCGGCATTAGAGAATTACAGGGTCGAGGCCTGTTTTCATCTATGAACCTTCATGTAAGAACATCTTATGTGCCCTAAACCTATCGGAACTAAATGTTCTCCCGCTGGTGTGGTGGCCATTGGATAGGGAGTGCCAACTCAGATGTCGTACTCGTCGTCTGACCCCGATTTGAAACTACGAGGCACATCCCAAAATAGTCTTCGTATTGTTTTATAATGGGACGTTAACATAATGAAATGAAATTCAACAAATAACGTTTTATTAAAATGAAACATGTCACAAAAACTTTTCTATTGTAGTTTTAAAAAATCAACACCCTTAAGAAATATTTCATTTATAAATTTCAAAACATTCCGATTGACATGTAAGATGAAATAACATTCGGTAAAACGAATGTATCAAAATGTTTTGATGATTCCATATTTGTGTAAGAATGTATTGTAATAATATTCCAAGCGTACAATCAACAGGGAAAAAAATATTAAAAATGTAAAACAAAAATTGAAAAAAAAAAAAAAACTTTCATAGTTATTAAACTATTTTTTAATTTTTTTAATTTTTGTAAAAATGAATTTCTAAAATCATTTTTTAAATTATTATTATTATTATTCGCTTCTTGAATGGGCTACAGTTTAAAAATTTTATGCACCTCTGTATTCTAAATAACAAAGAATTATTTTAATATTTTCTGAGCATAGTTATCAGTTAACCAATTAATTTAATTAAAATTTAATTTCTTACTAGTGAGTTACCTGGTACAGAATTTGTCAAAAGTTTCCGTAATATTTATGATATATTTACATAGACTAGAGAATGATAAATAATCAAAATAGGGAATGTTCCCTTTCTGATATGATGTGTTTCAAAAATTATTTTTCTATGGACTTTAAATTTTTGTTATTAAGGTTGAATAATCAAACATCTTTCAGAATACACGTGACTTCCACATTCGCATGATTTCACCGTCATTTGACATACATAACTGTGCATTGATCAAACGGCACTTTTTCTGATGTCTTACTACACGACATAGTGTAACTCGTCTTGTTATTTTCGTACTGGGCAATAAAATTAAAACTGCAAGGGGCTTATAATAAGAGCGCAACTTACTCGAAGGATGTGGAACATCATATTCAGGTACTATAAATCAGATACGCTTTGCTACAAGTCAAAAATAGGATTATGCTGAGTAACACACTGAAGAAACCAGCAGAAAGTATCTCTCCAAAACTTTCTCGCATACTTATAAAGATGCTATCGCCTTGCAGCTCTCAAAAAATTGTGGACCTTAAGGGATCTAAATTGCTTGCATGGCATTGGCTTCATTAAAAATTAACCTACGGAGTAAATTATTGAATCTATCGAGTGATGTTTGGTGTGTGTTTTTACCAATTAATCCCTTGCAAGCGGTTAATAGTGTCCGAAAATTGAATTTGTGCTTTAAGGCCTTATCAGACGGCAAAATATCGTCGGCACTTTCCGTCAGCAAACGACAATGAAAATAGCGTCATCGTGACTTCACTTCAAAGTTTCACATGATTGGTTGAATTTCGTTTGCGGACAATATTTTCATCACTATCGTTGGCATTTTCTAGCTGGTTCGAAAAAGTTGTCGATTATGAAAAACTTGCTTGACCGGTTCTTGAGGGTAGAAACGGAAAATTGCTGACGATATTTCACCGTGTGATAAGGCCTTTAGTCGCGTTTTGACCAACTGACTGACGGTTTTTCCATTAAAATTTGAGACTACAACGCAAAATTAGTCACAAAATGTGAATGTACATTTGTAATCACAGAATTACAATTCGTCGTTTTTCGTTTTTTCTCAACAGATTAAAACTAAAATTTGACACAAAATTACATTTATAGCTTATACCAAATTTAATATATTTAAATATTTGCGCTTTTGAGTTTTAATGTATGCAAGCATCCGAAAATACAGACTCATAGATATTTAACCACTTGCTGGATTTGGATTAAATTTTGTTAGGTGTCTGCACTTTAGACGTAAAATCTGTGCCGAATTTTATACAGAGAGAGATCTTTTGATTTGTAATTATAATGTCTGTATATATTCGAAGAGCCAGTAGACAGACTTCCTCTGAATGGATTTTGCTCAAATTTTGATAGAAATCTACAAATTTAGTTTTGAGGTCTTATATCAAATTTAATTCTTCTAACTCAAAGCGTTTGTGAGGTCTCATTGTCACAAATACACGGGTATTTTTCAAAAATATAGTTTTTTAACTCAGGGGTCTAGAACGCCGAAAACGTGAAGATCCATCAAATTTTTGGATTCGAATTTTTTGTTGATTGCGATACTTTCTCTAAATTTCATATCGTAATTTAGAGAGACAATTAAGACATTGTTGCGAAAGCAAATATGTAATTAGGTAATATGCGCAGTTCCTCATGTCATGTGACGTCAGGTCTTCAAAAGTAAAGAGCGTATATCAAAAACAAATTTTGTAGTGGTTATACTCCCTACATTATTTTTCGTTTGTGTGGTGTGTAAGTTTGGAGAAGGGGTGGCAGCTCATGTGTCGTCAACGTCATCTGACACTAGTGCTTTAGTGTTGATTTAAAACGGGAAACTAATGTAACTAAAACATTTTAATAACACAGTAACAATATTAAACTTGTTTTGAAAGAATTTAAATATACTTTTGAAAAGAATGTTCAATTATATTTTTTAAGGAAATAATATGCATTTGGTTTCTGCTGCATGTAATGCTTTGAACTCTATCGCATGAAACCTGCAGAAACATCCTAGTCATCGGGGAGGGCAGTGTGAAGTGGTTTTGTGGGAACCGCTCTCTGATGCCGTTTGCAAACTAATGGAGGAACTTCCGGACAGCGGAAGTCGCCTTCAAGTCACGTGATTGTGGAGGGCAGGGAAAGACAAACGAAGAATGTCGAGAATGGCGTATGCGGCTTGAATGTCGAGCAGCATAAAAGAAAACGATTCGACTTCAAATGAATCTTACTTTATTTTCTTAATTTTTTTTATATATTTGTAAAATATAAAAATAAATATATAATTTATGGTATACACTTTACATTCATAGAGTAAAATACACAGGATGTTTTAGGTAAAGAAATATTAGCGTGACTCTATATTTCGAAACAATTTCGTTTCGATACAGAAATAATTAAAAACTATGGCACTATTATTTCTTAAGCAAAACTCAAAATAATTAATCAAAACTCAAAATAAAAGGCAATTGAGTTCGATAGGAAAAATAATTTCGAATTTCCATGCTATCTACTACAGAAAGAAATAATACGTACAAGTTAAATGTAGAAAGTTAATAGCAATAATAGCCTCATTATGTATAATCAAGCCACAAGCGCTTTTACAAGTCTTATATCTATAAAATGAGTTCAATGATATTATACATTTTACGTTTTAAACTCAAAAATTTAAAATATAAGTAATTAAAATATAGATTGCTAATATATAAATTTAAATTATATATAGATGCAACAATTTTTTTAAAGTTTAGTTATATGAACGTTCCATTTTAAAGCAACACGAGGGCTATTTTGGGGCGGTCCTCGTCATTTTGAACCACGGTCAGATGACGAGGACGACACCTGAAGTGGCACCCCTTCTCCACACCACGCCACACCAGTGGGAGGACGTTTGGCCTGACAGATTTAACGTGCAAGAGACCCCCTCCCACGACGGTTTTTCGGTGGAATCGAGTCTCGAACCTGATACCCTCCGGTTCCGAAGCCGAGACCTTACCCCCAGGCCAGCGCGGCCCCACAATTTTTTAAAAAAAGACATCATTAGGATCGTATTTATAATTATTTATCCAGATATTATGAAGCATTCCATAGATTTTCTCTTATTATCAAATTGTATACTATGTATAGTCATGTGATACAGGTGTATGTTTCAGCTCTGCATTGTGATTAGATTATTTTTCATTGGGTCATCATTTCCATTAAGCATATTTTGTTATACATCCAATACAAGGATTTTATTTTGTTATCCAATTGATTCGAGTAGTGTCTGTGGTCATGTGATTTAAGTCATGTTGCAGAGCTACACTTTGATCAGATGAGTTACTTTTTTTTATTAATTCATAATTATCAAGTATATTTTATTATACATCCTATTCACAGATTTTCTTTTATTATCGAATTGATTTGAATACCGTATGTGATCATGTGATGTAAGTTATGTTACAAAGCTACACTTTGATCAGATGAGTTACTTTTTTTTATTAATTCATAATTATCATCAAGTAAATTTTCTTATGTATCCCATACATGAATTTCCTTTTATTATCAAATTGATTTGAGTACTGTCTGTGATTATTGATGTAGATTATGTTGCAGCGCTACAGTTTGATAAGATGAGTTACTTTTTTTATTAGTTTATCATTACCATTAAGTATATTTTACTATACATCCCATAAGATTATTTTCCTCTACTATCAAATTGATTTGAGTACTGTCTGTAGTCATGTGATGTAAGTCATGTTGCAGCGCTACACTTCGATCAGATAAGTTACTTTTTTATTAATTCATAATTATCCTCAAGTAAATTTAACTATACATCCTATACATAGATTTCCTTTAATCATCAAATTGATTCGAATACTGTTTTTTTTTCCATGTGATTTAGGTGTGTTTAAGTACTGCATCATGATCAGATGAGTTAATTTTTATTAGTTCATCATTATCATCAAACACATTTTATTATCTATCTCATAGATTTCTTCTTATTATCAAATTGATTATTATAAATTATTATCAATCTGATTATTGTCATGCGATCTAGATGTGTTTAAACACATTATAATCGGATGAGGTACTTTTTTATTAGTTCATCCTTATCATAAAGCTCATCTTAGTATAAATATTATCATACCGGGAGACATTTAATTTTTTTCCGCATAAAAATCCAAGAAACAAAGATTTTTCTATTAATTCTTTGTGTTCTTGCTGTATTAATTGAATGCATTTATTGAACCCATTTCTCTTTCATAAAGCGATCAGATATTTAAAATTATTAAAATCTTTGCGGGAAAAATTACTCGTTCTCTTATTTCCCGGCTACAGTTACTTGAAACAAAGGGCTCTATTGCGAAACGCTCGAGCAATTATTTGGCGAGTAGCACCCCTTGAAACAGTAGACTTTAATTGAATCCCATTATAGTCCCCGATCGTTACTATTCTAAACATCGTTTCATAGTCATAATAGTGGACAAAATTGTTGGTCCTTAATGGGAAATATCTTAATGGAATAACTGATGCCAATCAAATAATCGGCTGTATGTTCCATGGATTCGTCTGCAAAATGAAGACATTAAAATTCTGGGATCGGCGGTCATTTTCATGTGATTAATATTTGAATTTAATCGTTTGAGATTGAAATGTAATTTTTAATTGCTATTTTCTAAACATATCTCCTTTCAAATGACGATGTCCATTTGAAATTTCAGGTGATTTCGTTTTAATCCGAGACATTCATTTTTAGATTTAAGTAACACGATAAGTGGACTTTTTGGATTACTTTCATTTAAATAATTGACGCTGTTTTTCATATCTTTACTAAAGTGAAATACTTCAATGGGAAAAAAGGTTTTCAATTTCAAATAAGCCCATTTTTAATTCTTTGAACTAGGAAATAATTTGATGCTTAATTATTCACTTAATAGAAAGACTTGTTTATTTCTTCGAAAAATAAATATATATCATTGTCTTAAGTTGTAATTCTCTTGAACCTCTTTGAATTTAATTTAGATCTTCTTATTACTATGCAGGTATTTCTAACAATCAAAATTAAATAAATAAATAAGACTTCAAAATGATGCACCGTCTTGAATAGTGAGTGAGAATCACCATACGAATGCAAAGGGCTTATACATATCAAACATATAAAAATAAAGAAGTTTCTTAGATTGCAACAGTTTGCATGTTAAGGATAGAAGATTAGAAATAAAAATTCCATTTTTCAGCATCATCTAAGATTCTTAAAAATTATAGGACTTTAGTTGTTACATGTCCGTCATTGAAATCAATTTTTAAAAGTAATTAATCTAAAATCATGCAATTCACATTCATTCACGATCATTTAATGAATTATATAATCAGCAAATATCATAAAAAAATTCGAATGGTCATTGTTTTATTTTATTTCCATAAAACAGGTATGAAAGAAAAACTTATAAAGCCTAAGATCTATTACTAACCTAAGTATTTCAAAGAAAACAATAAAAAAGAAGAGTTTTATGAAGAATATAGATCTTCTTTTATAAAGAAGGCGTTTTATGAAGATTATATCTACTGTTTCGTAAGAATGTTGTTAGAACTCTTTAATAAGGTACTAGCCATCTTTGGTGACTATCCGGTAGGTCAATGATTTTGGTTACATTTAATTCAAACTAAATCGTCTACATATATTTCATACAGATAATTTCGTCAAATTATCTAGCGATAAAGCTGTGTTAATAGTCTTACATATGTTTTCTTCATTGCTTCCATGAATCTTTTTAATGGAGATCAATCCCGTAATCAATTAAAACCGTAAATATGCAATTCATCTTTCTATCAAAGTTCACGGTACTGAAGCTTCATTTTTTTTATTCGTCTTTAAACAGAATCCTTTTTTAGCTTTCACCAAAGGTACAAAATCACGCGATCAGATATTTGATGAAGCAATAGAAACGGTTTGAATTTAAGGACAAAAATATAATCTGTTGTTAAAAATTAGTCCAAACTTTAAAAAAAATGCCAAAATTCTGGAAAACTTCTCTAAATTGAGAGAGTTTTAAAAATTTTGAAATTGTGCAAAATTCATTTTTTATGCAATTACATTTTCTGAAGTCATTACGAGAAATCTGCAAAATTTTGCTTAATTTTTAATGAATTAAAGTATTTTTTAAAAATATCCTCGGAGTGCACATTACCACCCTCTAAGTTTTATTTGTGCCATATTTGATAGCTATTGATCAAACGATCTGGTATTAGAGCGCCAATACACACAGACTAATTTATTATTATTAGATGCAACTTTATCAAAATCGTTCCTATTTTCTTTTATAATTCGCTCTATCCCATTGAAAATTATTACAATTGTGTTTTTATATTTTCCTAGTTGCCTCAATACCATGTGATTAATCTGCAAGTTTACCCTTGTAGACACTGTAGTTTGGTCTTTCGACTAACTGTTCAGTATACTATACACTTCTTTGATACGGATAATCGGAGTCGGAAAGTTTCAAGTGCTAGATCCGATTCCACCGATTAGTTTAGTTTAGTTATATTAACGTCCCGTTTAAAGCACCACGAGGGCTATTTTGGGACGAACCTCGTCATTTTGAACCATGATCAGATGACGAGGACGACAACTTAAGTGGCACCTCCCTCTCCACACCACGCCACACCAGCGGGAGGACTTTGGCCTGACAGATTTAACGTGCAAGAGACCCCCTCACACGACGGATCTTCGGTGGAATTGAATCTCGAACCTGAAACCCTCCGGTTCCGAAGCCGAGACCTTACCACCGCGACCCCTCCCGATTCCACCGAAGAACAGTCATATAATCCCGTTTGGTAACGCTAAATTGTTGGGGCCAAACATTCTCTCGCTGGTGGGGAAGATTGGAGAGAAGGTGCTCAGGTGTTGTTCTCATTATCTGACCGCGGTTCAAAATTACGAAGTTTGTCCCAAATTAGCCCTAGTTTTGCATTGAAATAGGATTTTAATATAGCTCTTCTGGACTTAAGATGGAGGAAACGAATGGCTAGAGCAGATATTTAAATATTATCTTTGTGCACTAAGACACATTTAAATATCGATATTTGAATGTTTCCTATTAGAATTGGTTGAGAAATTCCATTCACCAATTTCATTTCTAATCTTGAGTGAAAATCTACATTCCTGTAACACCATCAGGACATGTCAGGAGTCTAACATGACCTGACACCATTGGGAGACTGACGAAAAATTTAATTCGTGTCACACATGGGTATTCTTGAATGGAAATACTTGATTCATGTCTCATTATGGAATTCTTTCCACATTGATAACTGTCCTAATATCACAACGTAATTCCTGGTTTAGCTGGCGGAATTCTAGCACGGGAAAATTAAATCAGTAAATTTTGTTTGGTGGGGTCTCCAGGACACTCACAGAATCATTGCAATGAAATCTTTTGTTGAATTAATGACAAATAATAGGAAATAAGAATTTTTATTCAATTGAAAGCACGAAATTTTATCCCCACCCCTCAACTAACACTGGTTCTGTTGCCGAGTGGTAACTTGCCAGGAAGCAATCACGCCTAGCATCTCAATAGCAACCCAGAATCCCCACATTTAGAGTCATAAACCTGCCTATCTTTCCCCACAATAAGTATTTAACTGTGTATCGAGTGCATTATCGACTGCAAGACTTTCTCTGCTGCCTTTTCATCAGCCATATGCCCGTGTCAAATGCACAGAGTAGGGGAAAACCACCAGGGCGTAGACATATCTTTTCAGAAGGATCCCAAGATTAAATCTGCGGGTGGTGACTCGGGGGTCGAGGGATCAGAGTTATTGAAGAAAAGAGGGACACGTGCCAGAGGAGGCCACTAGGTCGTAGGTCAGTTCCAGCTGCCCTCATTGTTGCCCCTTGCCACTAATCGCGGCTTAAGCGAAACCGATGCTTATATGTCTTGCTGTTGAGATTAAAGGCAGATGCCTGGACTCAAAAGCGCAATCTAGTGGTTGAAGAAGCCGTTAGGAAAAAGTATCGACAAATTTGATGGTGAAATTTGTTTCACAACAAGAATAAACACATTTTTCTATAGCTGTGTTTTTAAGAAGAGGACAAACTAAATGAAAATAAAGTATGTTTTTATTAGTCTAATACCTTAGTTTGTTGAATTATATATGGAATAGTGATCCTAAAAAAGTTTATAGCCATTAACAGAATATTGCAATCTCAGAGAAAATATTTTGTCGATAAATTTAGTTGCAATTGAGCTACTTTAAAAAAATAAATCCTCTTTCTTTATCATTATGATAGTTACTTTTCGAATACTTATATACTCCTCTGTTCGCTACCAAAAAAAAATCTTATAATGAAAGAAATAGCATTAGAATAGTTTCAGCACAATACATGGATGTCACATTGATTTCTTTAACCTTAACCCTTTAGATAAATTTGACATATCAGAACGTTATGCATTTTTTGAATTCATGTTTCAAATTCATTTTGTAATACTAAATCTTCTAAATTATCTCAATATCATGAATAATGCGAAATAAATGAATTTTTGCATAAAATCTGCAATTTTTAAATGTCCAAAAAATTGTTACTCCAAATGAATATATATATATATATATATATACACATGTACCAAAGGGTTAATAAACTAGATTTCCATCGCTAGTAAGAATTTACAATTAATTTTTCAGTCAATATAAAATACATTTCCAGGATTTAAAATGCATAACATCTATTTTATTTAAGACTTTGAATTATCCCCAGATAGGAGTTTAATTATGTTTCTATACTTAATTGAAGCAATATTTTGAGGCAATTGTATATTAACACATGTAGCAATGGACTTAATCTGCATTCTCATTACTGTAGACAAAATGTTTAAATAAGCGTATATTTCATAATGTATTTTAAATCTGAAATGAAACGATTAGTAATCTCTAATGATTAATCACATTATATTTTAAATTGTAAGAAATTCTGAATTGTATGAAGACTGATAGAGTGACAGTGTACATCTGCTCAGGATTAACCCATTATTTGTATACAACTACGAATGCAGCTGCATAATTTGTATACAGCTACAACCACGAATGCATTTTTTCTTATTGCAGGACTCCCGGTTTTGCTTCTCATTAACAGTCAGGGCTGTGTTCTAGAGCTTTTGCCAGCTGTTGTTTGAATTCTGGATGCAATGGAAAATTATATCAGCATTCTTCTTGTGCTATAAGCTACATATGACTGTTCAGTATATGATGATAATTACTGCATTCTGTGACTGATTAAAAATTAGTGTAAGTTTTCATAGATTGACTGTATAGTATACGAAATTCGAAGGAAAATTATTCAACATGACTGGGAAAGAAATACGTAATTCGTCATTACCCAGGTAAGTGATCTATATTTTAACGTACACTTAAATATGCTTATGATTTATCACGTTGAGTACCTGTCATTCAGATCTGAATGAAAGCAAAAGTTCTCGTAACGTGTATAATTTGATGCGAGTAGAACACACTTGTTTTTAATTTATGGCTATTGGTTTTATCTCGTTGCTCATTATGTGAATTGCTTGAGAATTACATCCACTATCTAATTAAACATTCTCTTTTTTAACTATAATTAAGGGAGAGCAAAAGAGGCATCTTATTAGATAGTGGTTCGAATCACAGCCATGAGTCATGGTATCGGACATGTTAAAATAGTTTAAGTGGTAGCATAAAACATTAAAATTGGATGGAAATACGATGCAACATGGTTATCAGAGGAAATTAAAGTAATATGTTCTCTTACCAAGACAACATTTAATATTTTTTTTACTCCTTTCGCTTGAGGGAGACGAATAAATTACAATTCACTTATCGAATTGCAAAGCTTTTAATACTTAAGTTCCTAACTAAAGCCAAAGTTATATTCTTCATATTAAAAGACAAAAGTCATATGAGTACAAGTAAATATATTACTTTGAGTAATTTACGTTTTTATACCGATGTAAATAAATGCCACAAACACAGTGTTATCTGATTGGAAAATTAAACAAATTCGTAAGTGAATAAGCTAAGAGAAAGTGTAGATGCCTACCAAATGATATTAAAACTTATTTAACATCATGTATGTAACTATCTAATTTCATTTATTATTCCGAGGTGGACTTAGCGCTTACTCTATATAAAATCTGAGAGGCAGCCCCGTTCAATCCCTGATGGTCCAGTTTTATAAGAGGATTACCACATACAATTCAACTACCGGAAAAATGCATTTTATCTCCATTTATCAAACTAATATCTTGAGAGTGTTTTATTCTGTATATTTATATATTTTTAAAAATTAGTGAAGACGATTATTTTTTATGAGACAATTCAGGTAAATTGTAACTCATTGTTTAGCTTTCTTTTAATTATCTAATGAGATGGCACCTTTTTCTGGAATGTACTGTCTTACTGATCCGTTTAATAATCTATAGAATACTTGAAATATTTGTGAATTATATGTGATTTTTGTACCATACTAGACCGTAGCTTTGAATTATTCAAATTCAATCAATAAGTTTGAGGAGCGTCAATTTAATACCTGTATAACGCATGGTCATAACTATTAAGGGGTTGAAAAAGACATTTTCAATTCATGGTCCAAAAATCTTATATGACTTTCTGGTGTCTTATTTTAAATGTTCCGATAAATATATAATCATTGGAACTTTTCCAAACTGGAATAATGAGAAGCTGCTTTTCTGTATTTTTATGTTGATAATTCATTTTATTAATTTTTTTAAATTTTAAAATAGCAAGCAATTTTTTTTTTATTTGAAAGTAATTGAGAAGGACGAAGCGTTTTTAAATATTTCAAAAATCATATTTTGAAGAGAATGACTCAAATTATATATTTTATGAGAAATGGGAGGTTTAGCACTGTCAAACTTTTTTGAATTTTAGTTTCATAATGTAAATTAGTTAACTAAAAAAACCATACAGCGATTAAAGAAGTATATAATATATAGTGGTTTGATATCCAAAAAAAGTATAAGTATATAGTTTGTAATTATAGTTTTTATTCCATAATTAGCTTAATATGTGAATTATTTTATTTAGAATGGCATGTCACAACACATTTTTGATTTGCTGTTGAAAGTCAGGATGCAACTACTTTTATGCTATTTTATAATGAAGACAATGAATTGTTTTACTTTACTTACTTTTACATCCAATTATTATTTATTATTCAGAGAATGGTGGCGATTTGGAGAAAACAATTTAACTGTCGCCAATGGCTTTGGAAGCGGAAAAGTATCCATCTGTTATTTTTCCAATTACAATATCCTCACATTAATCATTCAATAGAAAATACTACATCTGAGATAAATTATACATAATAGTAGAAGTCTATTTTTTTATTTTCTTCAAAAATCAGCTGTCAGATTTTTATTTATAATTGCACGAAAAATATAATATGATGACTATATTTATGTTCAATTTGTTGAGTAATATAGTCAAATGTTTATTTGCCAGAAACACTTTAATGAAATGCTTAGCTAGAAGGTTTTATCAGTCATTTTTTTCACTGATAATTAAATGTCTGATACAAGTTTAAGATTGATGTTTCTACGATCTACTCATTTTAAAACCCGGTCACACTTAGGTAGGAAACATTTTTCTCTCTCCTATGGAAGGACCATTTCTTTTAAAATATGAATGAAATATAAGTATAATAACAATTTTAATAATGAAACAAAAGGGTTAAAAAGGGTGGGACAATCGCTACAAAGTTTGAACCTAATATTTTTATGATTCGCTGTATTTAAAATCTTCTCGAAACTGAGAAAACCCACTTTGGGAGTCATGTCCAGAATCTGTGAATTTAACTCAAAACTCGAATAAATATGGATGTATAAAATTTGGTTTTAATCTCCACGTCAGATTGTATATTTCTACAAATCAAATTTCATCAACTGAAAGTCTATCTATCCATCTATGTGCTTGTGTCATTAACACAGCAAAGAAGACAAATGCGATTTCACATATGATATTCTAATTAGAATTACTGATATGTCTCAATTTTTGAGCCAAATCTACAAAGAATTATTCCTTCATAAGCACTTGCTACAACTTAAGCAAGCATTAAGTTTGATGAGTAAATCCTGATCTGGATAAAGCTGGATGAGTAAATCTAAATTGATGGATATAGGATCTTTACAGTAGAATTATAGGTTTAGACTGATTTTGGAATAAATCCGTTAAAGAATGTTTTGTTTATTCACTTGTCTGTCTCGTGAATTTTGGAACTCAAGTGAGATAAATGATAGGTATTAGTGTTGCCACTTAATCCTCTTGCTACTAATCCTTCCCAATCCGGCCATGCAAATTCTATGCTAATATCGGTTTGGCGCTGTTTCGTTTCTCGAAAGAGGAGTTCAAGACTAAAACGAGAGCATCCTTAGTGATAACTTAGGTTACACCTTGAATGCCTCTTTTCGAATAAAAACCAACCCCAAACTAGCCCATTAATAGGAAATTTTCACGGCCGGCTTAATAGAAAACGGGTAGAACCGATATACATCAGAAGTTGATATTCTCTGAAAACTTATAATAAGAAAAATTCAACTCTCTAAGAGTTTAAAAGATGTTATGTAAGAAATATGTAAATATGTATGAAAAATAGATAAAGTCACTTCTAGTTGTACATTATTATTTATTTATTTTTGTACATAAGATGCGATTCAACAGTGAAAAATGAATTCTCCCAATTTGCTGAAACAAACAAATATATATTCCTTAAGTAGATCTTATACGTATTCAACAAATATTATTTATTTGTAAACAACAAGCTTTATTAAAAAATAGAAAGAAATAAACATAATAAATTAAGAATTAAACAAATAGATAATATGAAATAAATTTTCGAATACATAAAAATTTGAAAATCCAAAAACATTAATAAAATAATCCAGTTAATTATTTAAAATTTTCGGATAATTAAAACCATAAAATTTTTTAAATACTTAAAACAAATAAAATAATTAAAATAGATAAACAAAAATGTTTACCCAATAAAATAATATTACATAAGACTAGATTATTTTCTCAGTCAATTTTATAAGGAACCTCCTTTTTTTTCTTCAAAATCGAGCAATTTTTAACTTTGATGATGAATACTTTTACGAATTTCATGGATTTTTAAGTTAAGTTTATAACAAAAATCCTATACACTGGTTTACATTAGCAAATAAAAATAAAATTTTTATTTTAATTTATTAGGATAAAAGCACAATTTTTGCATCTTGGTCCACTCTTTTCTTTCCACTATAATGAATTTTAAAAAAAAAACGAATGGCTCAGAAATAATCTAGCATTAAAACTTTTTATTAAGTTGAAGTATTTTCAAAGAACTTAACAATTGTTTATAGCATTTTTTTTAACATACTAGAGATTCTAATTTATTTTACAAAATCAAAGGAGCTTCTTACCATTCAAAAATGAATGTTTTTGTGAAATTTCACCAAGATAAAATTTAATAAATATTTGCGATTCACATTTCTTTTAGATATTATTTGTTAGACTTACTCTTTATTTTTAATTCATAGAAAGTATTTTCTGTTATCTTCACATTTTCCCAATATTTGTCTCAGAAAAAACAAAAATATATTACCAGTGAATTAGGCATCAAAGCAACTTTCTAGAAAGATATTACTTATCAATTGGATTTTTTTTAACTTTACTAAAAACAATGATATTCAGAATCAAACTGATTATATGACACGTTGAAATCCATTTAGCATCTTGGGGGGTATGGATAGAAAATAGCGTCTCAGCGAAACTTGCATTTGAATTGCATGCGTAGTTACATTTGCTTTTAATTGAGGTGTTACGTAGATTGTTTCCATCATAGCATTAATTAATGCTTCCTTAAAAAGTGCCATAAAAATTTTCTTCTTACTTTGAAATAATCATTTAATATTTTTTGTAATTTATCGTTTATTTTATTATTACAAGATGCTTTATGCTATTAACTTAAATGTTTACGTTTTATTTAAAATAAATATTTCAAGTAATGTTCATACTCCAAATATTGACTAGAAACTATAACTACAACAATAATGATTCTGTAATGGTAATTCAAAAGTGAAATTATATACTTTTTTATGATATGTATGCATTATTTGTATATATGTTATGAATATACAAAATCGAACTTGTGTACTTTTAATATAATTTAGCATCTTTCGAGTGTTTCATGCAAAAATTGAAAACAAAACATACACTTAATGATATAATACACTTAAAATCCATCTGTCCATTGTTTCAATGACATATGGATAACTTGATGAACAATCAAAATAGTAATATGTTGCTCTTGCTTGTTTAAACTAAATAAAATTAAATATCTTACAAAGAAAATGGTGCGTGCTCAACCTTTCAAACGTCACACTCGACATTGCAACCTGTAATTGTTATAGGACTGGTTTCATTCAAATAATTCACAAGTCTGCACTGCTTCACATTTTCAAAATCGTCTCATCCCTCCCATCAGTTATGTATAATGAGAATAATGACTAGGTACAGAACCTGAGTGATGATGAGGTAAAGCATGTGTCGTTGGAATACTTGTATAAATACTGCTGTTAGGACTACTCCAGTAACTTGTGGGGGTCTGGAATAAATTGCTCGGTGGGGCAACAGGTCCATGATGAGGGTTGACACCGAAATTCAGTTTGTGACCGTGCGAATAGTTGGGAAACAGTAAGTCAGTTTGGTACTTGTAGGCCGCAGAAGGGTCCGAGAGAGATGGCTGTGACGTCTGCTGAGTTAGTCCGTGGAAGTCAAATTTGTAAGCATACCGCTTTCCGTGGACTTTGGTCATGATGTTCTTGTCGTAGTAATACCTCAGCGCTCGGCTGAGTTTGTCATAATTCATGTTGGGCTTGCTCTTGCGCTGTCCCCACCTCCTGGCGACTTCGTCTGGGTCTGTTAGTTTGAACTCTCCATTGGTGCCTTCCCATGTGATGCATGAAGCATTACTGCTGTCCGACAGTAGTTCGAGGAGAAATTGCCATAACTGAATTTGTCCACTTCCTGAAAGAATATCATATGAAATTTAATACATAACTATCCACTTTTGGTGACCAGTTTGTTTACTTAAAATATTAATAATTGATTACTTCATTCATCCAAAAACAAATTCATTTTATAGAAAACCAATCAAAAGAAAAAAAATCTTTCATTCTATAAAAAAGAATACATAGCGTTATTTTAAAACTATACATATTTTTAATTTCTTAAGAATTAGAAATGCAACACTAATATTGTTCTGAATCATTAAAATTCCTTTAGGGAGTAAAACTGAAACTTTAATTAATTGAACTTAATTCCGCTATTGCCACATACCGCTTTTCTACAAACAATTAAAATGAGAGTTCCAGATACTATTGTTGTCCTTTGGAACGGTCATGTGAAGCTTATAAATGGAAAAAATATGTAACCAAATGGCTACACGATGCGTTATAGAGATAAAATTCCTTTAGATAGCAATCTATACTATTAAAAAATAATAATTAATACGCATGTAATTCTAGGAAATGAATAAGAAAAATCAAAAAGTTTTCTTAAGATCCCCAAAAAATAAGAATAATTTTAAAAGTATTAAAAAATGTTCAGAGTAATATATGAGACATATAAACAGAGTTGTTATTATCAAAAATATTTACTCTTGGATTCTTGTAAACTTGGAACAAGAATCCAAGTGTACATAATTACAATCAAAAAATTTATTCAATCAGCATTATTATAACATAGAAACTACAAAAAAGTATGATAATACAAAAAGTATGAAAATGTTTTTTTGAATCTGTTCACGTTTTGAACTATAAGTGCACAGCTTTTTCAACTATCAGGTAAACTATGTAAATAAAATATTAGAAATTAGTATTTCCATGATTTGGAATGCGTAATATCAAAATGTGATTTTGAAGTGTACGTTTTATCGAATTGGGAGATAAATTTAAGGAATAAGCATGTGTGTTTCGAACTGAATAAACTAAATTTATCCATTCTGTTCTAGAACATAATTAACTAGAAGACAAATCAATTCTATTTCAATTATAAAAAAATGGTGAGATTACTAGAATTTGGCAGAAAATAGAAAATTTAAATTTCTACAATAACAGTTAGAGAACTTGTAGTCGAAATTCATATTCCATGATATCCCCATGAGGCGTTTATTATATAACTAAAAAATATTCTCCATTTAAATCAAAAAAGGAATTTTTTTTTAATTAACAAAAATTGGGGAAGAGGGAGGAAAATAAGACACATAGATTTTTCTTGCTACCTTAAGATTAAATTTGTTATCTCCAATGAAATATAAGTATACACTTTTATAACGTTAACGAACGTTTCCAATTGTATTTATATCAGAAGTTTAGTTTTAGAACCATTCCATTTTTAAAATTTCTTAATTAAGAATTATTTATCCATTATTTATTGAAAATTATATTTTTAATATTTGTACATGTTAATATTAAAGTATATAATTCCGTTATTTTGAAAAGTTTGGAGTTATTTCGTGAAATAACTTGTCATATTGTATGGAATAACAGTGACATATAAATACTTTTGTATTAAAAAAAAATTGAAATTTTTAAGTCTAAAAGAATGAAGTCTGAAAGTATAACATGAATCATGCCAAATTATTAACAAACATTAAATGCGTAGTTTGCGATAAAATCTCAGTGATTATTTGTAACCATATCTATAAGTACCAGATAAACAATTTATTTACCTGAATTGGCAAGTCTTGTACTAGTTGGACCAAACATTTGGTAGGGATCTGAAAATGAAAAGCAAAATTAATGAATAAATATATCTAAAAAAACAAATTAAAAGTTAATTTTATTCAAACAAGTATTTAAATAACTGCCTCCGAATTTCCGAATTATGATATTTTTACTTTTATACATACATTTTATTGAACAAATTTTGGAAAAATTGGAAAAGTTTTAGCCCAGAATTTAAAAAAAAGTTGCAACTTATAACTTAAAATCACCAGACAGTTGATTTAAATGCATCTTTGATGTTTGTCAAAACATAATTTTGTAGACTTAAAAATTGTATTTAAAAATGAAATCATATATTAATTCATTATCTCTTTGCAGCGACGTATTTGAATATATCCGAATTTTTTTCCAACAGGCCCCCTATGGTACAATGCAGCTGAAATATGTTTCACGTGCAGAAATTAATAATTAAAAAAACCGTTTAATTCGAAATTAAACTACATAAAGTAAAAAAGATGTCCCATCGGATGGCTAATTTTAATTAAGATTACCTGAACTTCAATCCTCAGCGTTTTATGTAACTTAAAGGAAGGAGAATTTATAAAAAACCCGAAACAAATATAAAAATATTTTTTAAGATTCAATACTTTATAAAGTGAAGCTAAAATAATTAAATAGTTTGTTAAAAAAATGAAGCCATCATACATTTAATATAAATTCTTTTAGTAAGTTTTTGATACAAATCTTTTATTGGAGGGTACAAATCAAGGCAATTAGGGGCATTCATTACAAAATCAGGAGGAAACAAAGACTGTCCCATTAATCAGTGTGGTATTCGATGCATCATTTTCGATCAGTCATAACACAAAGAAAGAATCAAAGGATTTTTCTCTCTCGAGCTAAACATGGTTAAGAGTTTCTTATGCCAAAAAATATCATTTGTATAAAATTAGATGAAGATACATCAATAAAATGTTGCACAGAATTTGGGTAAGTTTGCATAAATTGTGGTGTTAAAATTTATGCTCTGAAAGCTTGGAATTTTATGCACTGGAAGTTTGGGAGATGATTTTTTAAAAATAAAAATATTGCATAAACATGGGTAAACTTGGAAAAGTTGAGTAGTTAAAATTTTTGCCCTGGAAGTTTGGAAGATATATTTTTTAAATAAATGTATAAAAATATTGCATAAACTTGGGTAAATTTGCAAAAACTGCGCTTTTAAAATCTATGCACTGAAAGTTTGGAAGATAATTTTTAAAAATAAATGCATAAAAACATTGCATAAACTTGGGTAAATTTAGAAAAATTGTGTTGTTAAAATTTTTACACTGGAAGTTATAAATACTTAAAAAAAAGAAAGAAAAAGAAAAAGAAAAAAGAAACTAAATGTCGAAAACGAAACTCTATTCGACTTACCTTGTGTCTGAGCAGAAGGAGGAGCGCTCCATGCCGTTTTGTAGGAACTCTCTGAAAAATAGAAAAATTCGGCCGTTTAGTGACGTTTCTGTACTTAAAAAGTACGAATCAGTAATAATTCGGAATTTTAAAGAAAAACTCTTTTTGCCATCAAAAAACGAGAAATAATCGTTAGCTGTAGAATTTGAATTAAATACTGTTTAAAAATATCATTTCGTTGCTTTATTATAAATTGATAAAAGATTTTTTTTTTAATTTTAAAAAAAATTGTATTTATTAAATGCTAGGGATTAGAATATTTTTTGTCATAAACTTGTGCAAATTTAAGTGTATGGAAAAAAAAATCATTTCAGAATCTGTAATATTCTGCTAATCAAATTAACAAGTACAATTTATGTCCTTTGCATATTGTTATTATAGTAGCAAACAATTTCATGGACCACTTCGTAAACGGTGCAAACACTTTTTTTCCCCAAAAATCATGCATCGATTCAACAACAAAGAAAAAAAAAAAAAAAAAAAAAAGTTTTTTAGAAATTTTAAATAAAAAAAAAAACAAATAGAAAACCTTGCTAACATTAATTAACTTATCTGATTTTTTTCCCGAAATCAAAGAAATATTTCTAAAACAAGTAAATATTTTCGTACACTAGTAGCATTTTAGTTTTAAAAAAACTTTCTTTAAAAAAATATGTTTTAGTTTTTTTAGTAATTTTAAACTGGTAGTAGATGATAATAGATTTTTCTGTGGAATAAAAAAAAGTAGGTCCGCAAAAAGAAATTTTGTACAGTAATTGCATTTATAGTATAGTTAATTTCGATATAAAATTCATACGAATAGCAGAACAGATAAACGGTAACAATATATATAGAGATATTTCAAAGAAAACCATATTCTTTTTTATTTAAATCAAAGAATTTTCTGAAACTGTATTATTTCAAAAGTTAATAAAAACTTTCTTTTCTAAATGTGGCAAGCTATACAATTAATTATATAAATATTAAAGAAAAAAACGTTTTCTTTTATTAACGAAAGTAATTAAATCAAACAGCTTTCAGAGGTTAGTACGGGAACAACCCCCTCAAATATTCTTTTTTTTTTAAATCATTAATCAATTATTTGATAAAAGCATATATATATATATTGTTTACTAATGAGTTATACAAAGCAGTTTAGTGAAAGAAATTTAAACCATATTGAAACTTATTAGATTAAGTTATTTAATTTATATTGGTGTAATAAAGTATTTTAGTTTAGTTTGTCATTTTTACAATATTAACGTGATAGAGTAGGTGAAAAATTTTAATTATTGTATTTACATTTGATTGACATTTTAATCATTAATGTAAAAACACAACGCAAATTCTTAATCACTTTTATAAATGAATGATAAATTAATTGATCTTTTGAAACATTTTTTAGAAGTGCGCATTAAATATTTTTATAAGAATATAAATAATTACAATTCTTTTTATAATAATAAATTTTTAAAAAATAATTTGAACAACGATATAAAAAAATTAGATACGTATAATAAATACAAAGGATCAAATGAAATCTACTATACCTGTAAACAACATTTTGGATAACAGTCAATTCTTCTCAAATAACCAACATATTTTGCGAAAATTAATAGTAATAACTAATTGTTCTAATCTCAATTCGGTTTCAGGATTAAAAACTCTTTCGACAATCGCTGAGTTTTCGGGTCTGCGGTATATTTAGCATTTATTAAGTTTTTATAAGTACTTATCTAAAAAACAATGACTAAAAATCAAAATATCAACAGAAATGAAATAAGTAATCTTTTACTGCTATCAGATAAATAGTGTATGCTCAACTGATTGATCATTTAGTGTAACTACTCTAACATTTCCAGATTTACTCTACTGCACTGTTAGCGAGTGGGCGGGGTTTTATGTGGATTCACCAATCGAGGAACAGATAGGGATGATGTCATCCACAGTCTGCAGTCATGATTGGCTACTCGAATAACAAGGAAAGAGTGTGCTTAAAGAGGTGGGATATTGAATGAAATAATGGAACGGAATTTGTACACAATGCATCACGCTAGGTGAAAGTAAAATTGATCATCAACATGCATTAGAAAAGCTTCATATGCATGGCTAATTTTTAAGAATCATGATAAAATTATGAGTGAATATTTTATTTCAGTTTTGATTCGCTGCAGCTCTCATGAATCCTAATTAAGAGTTTCTTAAACCATAAGTTCTGACAACTCCAAATAATATCTTGTACTTGGAGTCTAGAAAATATATTGTCAACTTTTTTTTAATGTTAGCAAAAAAAGAGACTTTTTATAAAATATTTAATTGATCATCATTATATTTATACTTAGTTAATGCTATACTGATTATTAATTTTATTGCTATTAGAAATTGAAAAAACATCTTCCTTATATTTGTTGTTTGTCCGCTGAAAAAAGGCAGATAAGGGAAAATACTGATGCCTCATTTTATATAAAATCTTGCCATCTTTGGCTTCAATTAAAAACCTCAATAATAATGGGATATTATATTATTATTAATCTTTGCTTTGACACCTAATGCTAATTGAGAAAGTATGGCAATTCTGATTTAGGGTCATATTTGTTATTGTTATTTTCTTAAAGTAAAATTTTTTTTCAAGTGCTGATTGAGTAAGTATATCCAATTTTTTCCTCCGCAAAGCATACATAGAAGGCTCTTTAAGTATGGACAATGCTCACCCTTTATCCTACCCTCCTTTTTTTCTATCTTTTTATTGTTTATTTTTTCTGATCAAAAGCTTCGTAATTTCCAGTTCTGTATTAAATAATACTTCACGATTCCAGTGTTCATACATACCGAACATCGACTTCAAGAAGTGAAAATCGATTTCCCTTCCCTCCCCCCTTTATTTCATTCTAAAAAAATAAATCAGCTGACCATGATTTTCTTTACTTTCTATCTCTTTATAACGGTCTTTATAACGATTGAAAAATGTTTTTAAATTATGCACTTTGTAACTATTTTTTAAGTATTGATATAAAATACAGCCACATAACATAATCTTGTGGTGCAAGAAATTTCAAAATCTCTGCCGTTGGAATGAGAGAGTATTGTTAGTTGCGAGAATCCTACCATAAAAGCAATTGACAACACACTCTCAATAAACTAAAGTAAATGACAAAAAAATTTATCTATAGCAAGAGAAATATAAGTTTTTTTTTTTTAAATTTCAAGAAATAAAAAAAATCTTGTTATAGAAAAATAAAATATTGTCTGTATCAAATAAGACGTTTTGGGTCACTAAAAGGGCGAAACAATATGCCAAAACATTAAAGTTATTCATCAGTCTCTTTTAGCTAAATTTAATGCATTTTTTGGAAGAAAAGGATTTTTAAACCGATTCAGGTTGTTTTTGTTACGATAGGTTTATATAATCCAGTCGATAATTTGTAAATAAAATAATTTCAATAAGTAATGGGGATATTCATTTTAAGAAGGGGGAAAGAAAAAAAAACGTTTTCTCAGTAAGAAAAAAAAATAAATAAAAGCATGCAAGCATGCTCATTTCATTGCGCTGTTGATGGTTTTACTCGCGTATAACGAGAATTTTCTTATAAAGGCAATTTTCATTTTCAATTATAGACTGTAGTTAACAACGAGCTTATAATACAGTAGCCACATATAATGATCATTTTGTTCACCTAGACTATTAATTACAAGGAAAGTTGAGTATTAATGCGGAATTCGTGCTTTTAAGATTTCATCCTTGTTATTTGATAAGACAGAAAAAAATTGAAATTAATGAATTCTGAGTAAAAACGAATGATAACGCATGCAATTAAAAAACTGTATATGAAGAAGGAAAAACTCTGATGCAATACAAATTTTAAAATTCAGATATTTATTTAATGACATCATTTTAATTGTCCTGCTATTTTGCGTAAATTCCACAATTTTACAAAAGTTATTTTTTAGATATATTTGTGAGTTTGAAATGAAATGTATGAGTTTAATGCTTTTATTTCTTAGATGACAAAGCATAAATTGAACTAAAAAAATGCACATGTAGGTAGCATTCTTAATCTGCAGTGGCAATTCTGATATAGTTTTATACAGTAATTAAAAAATTATGCAATATTTTAATTGAAATTGAATTGAAACATTCGTATTAAATAAACATTCTTATAGGACTTTTTTTTCTTCTTTCTCAGATACAATGAATTCAAAGAATATTTGTAATCATCAATAAATTCGATCTCGAGATTCTATTTCAGCCCTTCGTGAATTCGAAAAACAGACTGTCACCATATATGTAAATTCACTAAATTTATATATATATATATATATATATATATATATATATATATATATATATATATAATATTATATTATATGATCTAGGAAAGAAGTATTTGATGTGCGAATTTATAGATATCAACCAATTTTCGAACGAAATTCAGTTATACTATATTTTGATATATGTTTGTCCGAGAGCAAGTGAATATAATAATTATTAAATAACAAGAGTTAAAAAGCCACAGAAGCCTTTTGCACACTGAAAAGCATAGTTATTCATTTAATACGAGGGTTCTTTCATTGCTAATATATATATATATATCGTTTTAAGTTGAGTATCCTCGAAAAATTAATTTACTTATTATTATTCTGTGAGTATTTTTCAACAATCAAAATTGAAAAATAAATAAATAAATAAAATGTCAAACTAATGCACACCCTTTAATGGTGCCTGAGAGGAGTCACTAGAATGCTAAGGCGTAATGCACAGTTTTAGTATATAAAATACGAAATCATAAAAGAATTTTTTTAGCTGGGCTCTAAGCCACATTCCTACATAAAGGGAACATGGAAGTAAGCCTGTCGCAGAATGTTATTTTCACATTTGGTAAAGTATCTGTTTAAAAGTAAGGTAGGATCTTATTATTGCAGGCAATGAGCTGCTCGAAAAGCATGTCAAAATTAGGACTTTTGTGGGTGGCACTCTAGATATTTCAGTTCCATATCCTTTCCTTTTATAATAAAAAAAAGGGCGAAAAAATCTAACTAATGTGGAGCCTCAAAGTTTAAGCCCACTAAATGTGACTGACGGCACATTTTTCGAAAAGATAATGATAAAATTATTCAATGTCGAAAGGTAAACAAGTTTGTACACGACTTTAGATAATAAATTGATTTTGTAATTTTTTACGGTTTATCTGAGTTTGGGGATGGGGGGGGGGAGGAGAAAAGAAAACCTCTTAAGTATCTAATGTTGGAGAGTTTTGTAGCACTTTGTAGCCATATTTTTTCTGAGCAATGAAAATAAGCTTAAAACAGAAGACGCAGTGGCTTAGTAATAAAATTTTGACTCCCAAGACATGTTCCAAATTTTGAAAAATGATTCCTCTGAAGAATCACCTTGTAAATGGACTTGGCACACGTTAAATCTGATACCGTGTATCAAAAGTTTTTCTGATAGTGCAAATGAGGAAGTTTGGCGAGGGGATGTATCTCAATATCGTCATATTCACCCGACCTTGGTTTAGAATTATGAAGTGTGTATCAAAATATCCTTTGTATTTCCAAACGGATTATTAAAAACTAAAGTAAGCGCATCAGGGTGAGAATAACAATATTTCTGATTAATGTTTTAAAAAAAACATTCGATTACTAAAAAAATTATATCTTTATATTTTAATAAAACTTGACACTATATTTCAGTTTTATAAAGGTTTTTTGAAAGCAATGTTTAATTCTATTTATCCTACAGTACACTGAGTTGTAAACAAACCTACTGAATTTTATTCTGCAGTGCGTCGTTGAAATAGTGCTTGTCGAACGTTTTTTCTACCACTCTTTGTCAACTATTTGTGTTTTTTTAATACCATATGTGACTCGATCTCAGGACATGATAAACAAGATAATTTCTCACGCCGTGCTCACAAAGATGTTTCACAATGGCTTTTGTTGAAGAATGCGCTTCACAACAATAAAAAGAATCTCGCGCCTCCTCCCACGCACGAGTACCTGTCAACATCAATAACTGATGGGAGACCCTTTGGAAGAGTGCGACACCCGAGAAATCTCGCCACGTGCCTCTACGACCCTTTTTTCATCCTCCTCCCCGTTGAACGTCATCCAAAATCGAAACAAAAATCGTATCATTTTTTACTTTCTCATACACATAGTATTGAAAACGTATAGAAATCGTCAAAAAACTCGAACTCGACTCTCGATATTTTAGACCCTCCCTGAGTTGGAAAAACACATTTATGAAAACATCCGTCTATCTATCTGAGACAAAGATACCTCAAATGTTCTTTGAGCTTGACGGTTGAAATATGGTATAAAATCTGTACACCAAATTAACAGATTCTCTATCAAATTTTAAAGACAGTCTGTTCAAAATCAATTCGACTGTTCAAATATAAAATACAATAATTACAAAACGCTGACAGTTAAGTAGGTAAAATTCGGAAATATACTATAGATACATCTATACATAGATATAATATTTATAATACAAACATCTGTCAAATTTTGAGTTAAATCGAAAAAAAAAGAGAAAAAAAGGGGGAGGGGGTAAGCGTACTTTCAGAAACAAGTAAACGGTATAATTCAAGAATGCAATGACAAATATATCAAATTTGGTATAGGATTTTGTGACTACAAACTCATTTTTGTAGAAATTTTTTTTTTTAATCATTTGAGTAAAACTCGTCTAAAAACAAATTTGACTTTTAGATACAATTAATGTATGCCATGGACTAACTGCCAAATAATTTGCCAAGGATGAAACGATAGATTCAATAGAAATGATAAATTCACCTCATAAATTAATATTTCGTAACAATTGTACGCATTTGCTGGTATAACAAGTTTATTTTAGAGAATATGCGAGAAAGTTTGGGGCTACCCAGTGGTTTTATTCATTTATTGTCTGATAAGAAAAAGATGTCTCCTGATGTAAGAATTCTTTCAATAATTTATTACTGAAGTTAATAGAATTTGAACTTACAACAGGCTCTCTGCCTCCCCAATTTATAACAATAAATTTACCAACTCTTCACGCTTTTTGAGTCATTCTAACCTTAGTTTATAAAACAAGCTATAATTTTTAAGTTCTTGTAATACCGTTGCAAATATGAACAAAGAAAAACGGTCGTACTGCTAAACCGATATAAAACCACTTAGTTTCATTTCTTTTAATTAGAGAAAAGTGACATTCGTCGTCATTCTTATCACGAGAATCCAGCATTTTCACTTTTATCAACAAATTGTGACTTTTATAAGAAAGAATTATCTATTGCAATTTTTTTAAGTGTATTTCGTGAAATTTTATTGCTTCAAATTTTTTTTTTTATTATGACCTATTTTGATTTTGCATATCTTATTACATGAAAATAAAAAAAATATTTCCAGAAAAAGTTTAGAAACTAACTTTATATAATGTAATTTCTTTCTTTGAGAACGATTTGTTCTTTATGTTTTCAGATTTTAAATTGAGCTTTTAAGCGTTACATATTTGAATCAAAAGATTTAAAATGCCATGGAAAAGAACATGAAGGAAAATACTCAGGAAAATTGTCATATGACATCCATGACAACACCTCATTTAAATGCATTTATGGTGATAATTCTAATAAATTTTACTTTTAATTTGCACACTATTAAGACATAAATAGCTTGGGAATGTTACAAGTAATTTTTAAATTGGCAAAGCCTGATATTTTGCAATAATTTCTCTAAGTCAGGAAATATGTCATAAAAGCGTTACGCCCTTTATTTCGTAATATTTAGTCTAATACTGATAACTGTGTTCTTTAATTATCTAAGTTATTTCTCATACATTTCGCTCTGAATAATAAATTGCAAAATTTTTCATGATGTGGAAATTAAATACGTAAAGGCGGCGAGTAGTCTTCTACAATTAAAAAAAATTGCCAAAGTTTTTATGCAGACCACGTTACAACAATATTTTAGGGACCAAATAAATATATTGTTGTAGAGAGGCATATTGTTATATCGAGGGCCCACATATTTTGAGCATTTAATAAGTTTTTTTTTTATTATTATTATTAGTTTAAGGTGCATAACATACTACTTTTAAGTCTCGATAACTACTTATAAGATTAAGTTTCCGATAACATTCTCGAACTTGTTCGAATAAGTTGTCGATTATGAAACTTGCTTGACCGATTTTTGAGGGTAGAAACGGAATAGTGCTGGCGACATTTCACCGTGTGATAAGGCCTTTAGAGAACAATATCGCGTGAAAGAAAGAAAAGTAACCAAATGTTTCGCGTAGAACTCAAAATCGCTAAAGACTATAAAACAACCTTTGAACTCACTTTTCAGTACGTCACTTAACAACACCCCGCCTCCATATCCCCCTGTTCCTCTAACAAAGGGCACTTGTTCTGTGACAAGGTGACCAGATAGGTCTAGATGTTCTTAAACCTTATCAGAATTCCAAAGCTTAGTGGGAAATGAGACTAGACATACATTTACACTTCACCCCCCTCACCCACTCCAATTCCTAAAAGGGTGGTCTTCATCTGTTTTGAAATCTGAACAATAGCTATTTATTCAGGGATAAGTTGAATATCCGCAATGAGTCTTAATAGACGGAAAAAATAACAAAAGAATACGAAAAAAAAGCGTTTGAAAATCAAAATATTATTATAAAGGGAGAAAATAATACTGAAATTTAGATTGAAAAAATCGTTTTACAGAGGTTTATTGTTCTAGAGAATATCGCAATATTGAGGGGATATTAACATTAGTTTATATGCAAAATCACCGGGACCACAAAACATTATTGTAGTAGAGGGAGTTATTGTTATATCGGGTATCGTTGTAGCGAGAGTTTACTGTATATATTTACAGATTTTAACTTTTATTGTTTAAATCAGAGCTCCGCAACCGGTGTGCCATGAACCAGATACAGGTGTGCCACGGTCAAATACATTGTATTTGACATTTTACAATTTTTCATCCTGTATTTAATACATAATGACAATTTTTTTTCATAATAATGTCTATTTTTCTAAATATACTAAAGAATAATTATTATAACTAAATAATTATTCAATGGTCCCTTGGTGAGAACAGATTTAAATAATGACATGACTTTAAAATTATACTTCTCCGAAGTTCCATTCGATTTTTTCTGGATTTACTTTAAAAAAGAATATCCTCACATTTCCTACAAAGCAATCTTAGCATTACTTCCATTTTCGACGACATATTTATGTGAGCAAAGTTTTCAACTCTTGTATTAATTAAAAATGATAAGCGGTCATACTTAAAAGATCTTGACCGAGAACTTCGGGCCGCGGTGTCAAATATTGAGCCAAATATAAAACTTTTGTGTTCATTGAATCAAGCGCCGGTAACACATTAATAATTATTATGATTGCGTAGAAATAAATATGTTACGGTTTTATGTAAGTATACTTTTCAAATAAAAAACAAACATTTATTGTAAAATTTGTGTATCAATGAATACCTATATACTTTAGCTTCTGGTGTGACGCGGAATTCTAGAAAGAAATAAGGTGCGTCGTAAGTGAGATAAGGTTGCGGAGCACTGATTTAAATACATAGAAGCAAAGTTATTTTTTTAAAAAAGCACATTTAAAGACGCACTCTAAACATTTCTTCACATATAATTTAAAACCTAACTGGGTATATTCATTTCCGGAAAACGTCTAGTAGATAGCAGAATTAAAAGTGAAAGCATATACATATGGCATAAATATGAAATAAATCTATTTTCAGCATGTTTTCAAATTTCCTCAAATGAAAGAGTTAACAGTAAACAAGTAACTCATTTTCATAGCAAGTAGACTGACGAAACTCTGACATTATTTTCGCTTTTTATTATTATTTACCCTTTATGGAATCTGACGTTGTATGACAGTACTCTTCCTTTTCCATCATCTCCACGCAATGCAAACAGTTGGTTCTTCACGCCCCGACCCCTCTCTTGCAAATCGATCAGTTTCTTCGGCGTGCAGCATATTGTCATCCCACCCACTCTGGGTTCAGGGGGTCAGTATAAGCCCCCCCCCACGAAACGGATCAGTTTCATATACTTGGTAAACAACTTTTATATTAGTTTTCTGGATGGAGAAGTATATTTTTTTCAAAAAGGGGATATATAAAAATTTAAATCTGTAATTCAATGAGCGATCACGACTTAATGTCCCATAATTTATGCCTACAATTGAGAACATTAACAACTGAGGATTTTTGATCGAAGGATATTTTAACATTTGCTAATTCAAATTTATATTTTGATACTTTTTTTCAATGGAAACTTACGAGAATGTTACATAACCAACTTGTAACATCAAAAGAAAAGCGCCAACTAAATTTTAGAATCTATTACTTTCAAGCGTAAAAAGAGCTTGAAGTCACAACAGAGAATAATGCTCAATACCTAGTTAAATAATGAGTGTATTCTCCCTTCGTTTATGAATATATGTTTCATTATATTGAAAGGATGCTAAGTGTCACAAACGGATAATTTAAATAAAAGGGATATATTCAATTTTATTTATATATCCCCTATATTTAGAATTTAAACTATACGAAATTTTTTTGGAAATCATAAGATAAATTTTTCCATTGTAATATTTAAACATATTAAATGTTATGACTTTTAAAATTTTCCCCTTGCGTTAACGTTTACGCAAAAGAGAATATTCAATGATGAAACTAGTGAAACAGCAATTCATATAATTTTAATCAAAGAGAATTTGTATGAGCAAATTAATACAAAATGTCATCACTCTTTCAAAAGTTATCAATACTTTTTTGTGTCTTTTTTCATTTGGAATAAAATAGCAGTAATTTAAAAAAAAATATAATTAAACCCTAAGAGTTACTTATTGAAGAAAACGGTAAAAATCTTAAATTTGGCACCCACCCCTCATCTGAAATACTCCAAGTGGGTTGCCGCAACAAAGGGTCGTCCCGATATGCCTTCTTTTAAGTTTGTTTTTGCTGCGGGTGAAAGAGTTTTCCTCCATGCCATCGTCACAATGTGGCGGGTATTGACGCGTGCCCAAAGCATGATGAAGCAAGAGATAAGGTTTGCGCTCATTGCCTTTTTGTGGATAGAATGAGAGACAAAAAACGGTTTTTGAGGGGTGAGGGCTTGACGGATATACTTCTTGTTTACGATTCAAACCGCAAGGCGCGTGCAAAATATAATTCGACAATCTCTCCTTCTCCACCCATATGCAGTCGAAAGATAAAAGGTTTTATAATTGATATTTATTTTTTTAGTTTTTAAAACATTTTTTTCTAAGAGGTTGAATGTTCTTATCGCTATTTTCATATTGATAATATTTAAATTTTGATTTTATGTATGTAATGTTCCTTAGTCTAATTTAAATTCTAATTATTTTCTTATTTTTTATATTAAATTACCCGATGTTACTCTAATCTAAAATTTTCTAATTTTCTTCTCCAAATCTTTCTTTTTCATTCAAACTAATCCTACTATTTTTAACGCACGAACTAAATAAATTGCTGACTTTGAATTCTCATGCTCCGAATTAAGGACTAACATATCGAGCGTCGAATTTATATACAAGCGAGAAGCGATGGGACACGTCAATGTACAGCATGGCAGAAGAACGAAAAGAGAAATGAGCGGACAAAATATTTATCCCTATGAGATTCTGATAAGAATTATATTACACGTATTGATTTAGGTAAATGAATTATAGAGATATTTTAAAAGAATTTGCTTAGATCGACAAATTTTTATCCCTTCACTTGGTGAGGGAGAACTTCTGATTTCAGCAATTTTACAGAGATTCTGTAACATCAATTAAACAACAACTAAAACGTGGAATTGAATCATTTTAGAATAGTGGCTAATTTAAGATAAAAATTAGGAAATTAATTAGCATTTTACTTAGATTTAGAAATATCATTAATGAATATAAAATTCTGGAATGGATAGTTTTCATATTTTTGCTTAATTTCGTTCTATTCATTACGATAACTGTTCTCATATCCTTCCGTAAAAATAAGAATAGATTAATGAATTTTGACTTTTCTACTTATATACTCCACGACGACCTAAGAATTATCCATATCCTTAACTTGAATTCAGACACAAAATCCAATATGTAAATTAACTTGAAGGAAAAAATAAACTAGAAATAATTTTTCCCATAACTTTTTTTACGACCCTACGTACATTTATAACATCCCACTGTATATTTTCAAGTGCCGTGGCATGTTCCTGCACAGGAAGAAGGTCGTTTATTTTAAGGCCTATTCACTTGCAAAGTTAACCACGCGACCCAACAATAGAGGGCCAATCGGCCTGCAAGGACCCACACCCGCTCTGCTGATAGATGAATGATTCGCACTGATTAACTGTCGCGTTCGGCCAAGTATTTGCCGCGACAGGACACTCTGGTTTAATTGATGGCCAGCTTCCGATTTGCCTTTCCACGGCATAAATTTCAGGAAATTAGGCTACGTGATCACAATAACATTGGGAGCATTGTAAGGACTCTGTGATTTTTATACCGTCATTGACTGGCGCTTCCAGAAATTTCGTCTTGACGGACCTTTTTAGTAATGGATTAACAGAAATAGACTGCTCGTATAATGCCCAGTGGGATACTCAAAACACTTAGGTGAGGGAAATAAATAGACGCAGGTAAGTTTCAAAGTAAGAAGGACGAAGTTTCCAGAAATGTACAAATCAGAGGTTAAAATTGTGAATCCGCGATGTTAAATAGCTTAAGGAGTCGTCTTTTCGACACTTTCTCTAATAAAAGTAAATTTGTGTTTTAAATGTGTTGTCCTCTAATGGAATGAAAGCAAAAATTGATACAGAACAACAACTGCAAAAATTAAAAATTACTTGCCACATTTAATGTATTAAAATTCATTTCGTCTTAGAATTATCACCTTTATTCGTTTCTGATAGTATAGACTGACAAACATTTACCCCTTTGTTGCTTTTGGCTCAAAATTTGATAAATGTGTGCATTATAGATGCTACATCTGTGTATCGGTTTTAGCCATTCAGCTTTCTTCGTTTTGTAGTTATCGTGTTAACTTATTTTGGAACAACCGAACAGATAGTTTTCCTCTGAATGGAGTAAGCTCAAAATGTGACAGAAATCTTCAAATTTGGATTAAAACCGCATAATTATTTTTCAATTTTTCTAACTCAAATTGTTTTTTGAGTTATCTTTGTCACAGACATACAGACAGACATTTTCAAACTTAAAAATCTAAAATGTGGAGATTCGTCAAAATATCGAGTTGTAATTTTCGATGACAGTTTGACTTTTTCTATATTTCGTATACAAAAAAATAATTAAAAAACTATATTAATTTCTTGGATAGCATTATTTCAAAGCCATTTCGTATTATCTTTCATAGACAGGTAGACGGACAGACATTTTCTAAACATGTGTTTTTCGCACTATTGGTGGTCTAAACTGTGAAAGTTTATTAAAATCTCAAGTTCGAATCTTTTGACGTTCACAATACTTTTTATATACTCATATCTAAGAAATGAGCAAATCTTATCTCATTCTAAGAAAAGACAAAAAATAAAAACTCTTAAATTATCAGTCACGATTTTGAAGAATTCCACACAAATTTTTAAAAACACGAAAATTTTATAATTATTTCTTTGGTCTTGCTCTTCAATTTTATCTTGTACAACATTAAAATGAGTGATTGGGATTTAAAGTACTATTTAGTTTTATTCTTTACAGGAATATATTTCATTGAATTGGTTCTGGTGTTATAATTTCATAAAAATATCTTTTCCCCTTTGGCGATCTCATGAATATTTATAATATAACTGTCTTTCTCTTATCTTGTGAGCGCAATATTTATAACAATTTAGATTGCATTTTAGTTTGTAATGGATATATTGCTAAAACTTTGGAAATCTTGATCCGCTGGTTCTCAAAAAATCCAGCTTAGCATTTTATCTCAAATCCTTCAACCAGCATTGAATATATAAAATCTCACATTTCTTTTACAAAGACACCAAACAGTAAATAATTACAACACTAGTAGGTTAATTTTTACTATAATCTGTCATTAATAGAGCCCCTCAACTAAGATAGGGAATGATATACAATAGAAAAATAAATTCAATTTATAATATATTTCGAGAACCAAATGCGATCAAGATCTCAGATGATAATTTGCATTTTATCTCGTTTCATGACCACACTTAGTTCTAATCTAATGATAAATCAGATAAATAAATCCAGAAGTCCACATCCATTTATCATTACCTGAAATTCGGTGGATGAGGTTTTTAACATGTGATCTACAGTAATTGTGTAATAAGTAAGCAAGCGAAGGGGGAAAAAAAAGAAAGAAAGAAAGAAAGGGGGGGGGGAGATGTCATTTTTTATCAGATTTTTTTTTATTTTTTCATGTTCTCAACTCCATATAGCAGAAATTGGTCTTCTTAAGACTAATTAGGATTTTTTTCCATGCTATGCTGAAATTTTATAATTCATATTTGCGATACTAATTTGATATTTAGTATTATACTAATATCTGATATTATTAATTTGATACTTAGTCTTATATTTGATTCTACTAATTTGATATATCTGATGTTATTAATTTAATACTAATTTTAATTTGATATTTCGAATTCTAATATTTGAAATTACTAATTTGATATTTAGACATACCAATATTCGATGTTACTAACTTTATATCAATGCTAATTTTATATTTAGCCTTATACCTGGTAGTATTAATTTGATATTTTGTATACAAATATTTGACATTACTAATTTGATATTTAGGTATACCAATATTTGATGTTACTAATTTGATAATTAGTCTTATATCTGATGTTATTAATTTGATACTTATATCAATTTAATATTTAGTATAATTGTATCTGATGTCACTAATTTGAGTTTTAGATATATCAATATCTGATGTTACTAATTAGATACTAGTTCTAATTTGTTATATACTACCTTACTAAAATCTGAAAGTACTAATTTGATATATAGTATTATACTAATATTTGGTATTACTTATTTGATACTTGGATTCTAACCATTTTATCTAAACTCTGCACATTTGTCTTCCAATCCCTTTCTGCACCAAAACAAAGTACTATGCCAGGCATTTTTCGATGACAAAGCCAAGTATCTTTCCGCGAGTGGGGAACACAACCACTTTTCCATTGCGATTAGGCATTCATAACTCCCTCCACCCTCCCGGCCAGGGAAAGGGCTTTTTGTTAATGTCTGGGAACAACCCTCGCGTGACGCCGCCACGCGACGCGTCCATTGTAGTTCACGGTCCGCATCGGACACCGATCTTAGTGATGGGATCTCGGGGCACGTGCCCCTCATTCAACCACCGGAATCGCTGATTTAAATCCAGGAGTCCCAAATACATGATCGGCTTGGAATACAAACACGAATTAATTTTTTTCTGCGATGCCCTGCCATAAGAATTGTATTTTCATTTCTGGATTTGGGACGCTTTCTGGAATTTAAATGTTTGAATAGCGATTTAAAATTGAGTGAGATCTGATATATTTTATATTATCAATCAGGTGTCTGGTTTGGTGTCTGAGTTGGTGGAGAATATTCAAATTTTTGTCGGATTACTATTTTTTTTAAAGGAGAAAATGATGTTTTGGTTAAGGGGTTTTAAAGCTCGAAATCCTGTAGGCAATGAATATTGAAGCTTGAAATTGCATAGACAATGAATAAATCATAAATGACATTTTTCATCCTCATCTTTTAATTGCATATATATTTTAAATGCCTTTACCAGTATTGTATTACTATTATGTATGCTTCTTTGAAAACGGGGGCGTTTTTAAAAGGTTGACCTGCTTTCACAAGTGTTGCTTTATTATTGAGTAGGCTGCTTTGACAGCAGATTCGTTTGTAAAAAGTTGACGTAGAACTATGACATCGTAGCTGTTATGGAATGTAATTATTTTTTTTGGAGGAAATTAAATTTTACAACATGTTCAAGAAACTTCACTTACATTTAATAACAATTTTCATAAAAGTATTTTCTCTTTCCCCCAATGGGAAAATATTACTTCATTCATTCTTAAGTGGGAAACTTTGGAGGATATGACTCTTGTTCTGAGATAAATCCATTGTGAAACTGTTTTATGATCCTAGAAATTAGAATATAGCAGTTTGAGTTTACAAAAATATTGTTTTCATAAAACAAAGCTCCTATGGTTCAATATTATATTTATATCTATCTGTCTATATATCTTTATAATATACAAGAAGTTGGAGAAACTAGCGATTGTTTCATACTGGTTTAAACTGGTTAATGACAAATTAAGATAAATAATGGCTTTAAAAATGCCCTCACATGATAACTTGAAATTTGCAAACGTAGATTTCATTTTTTGTCATTTATTGGTACATTTAATTGTTATTTCAATTTGCTGTTATTGTATTTAAAGACAGATTTTTTTCCCTTTTTGTTTTAAAAATAAGGAAAGTAGGTGTATGACATTCATAAATCGTTACACAAATTAAATGCAAACTTACGGTATGTTAGAAAATCAAAAGAAAAAAATCCTTATTATTTTATAAAGAAAAAAAATAAATGATTTTATTAATTTTTGACCATTTGAGGCAAATTTTAATCAAATATTTTTATCATGAACCTAATAAATATCAAATTTTTAATCATCATCCATCAATTTTTTATTGAAACTTTTTAACGGGGACTCGATATCCTGAGAATTTCGAAAAATCATCAAATATGTCGATTTTCTAATTTTCAGTGAAAAATAATCCTTGAACTTTTGACTTATTAATTTTAAAATTTCAAAACAATTGGGTAAGTATTTTTAGGGACATGGAATTATTTTGTCTAGCGAGATATCTGATGCCAGGCCCACTTCCAGTGTTTACATCAGATATTTTATGTATAAATAGCTAAACTGGTAAATTTTTCCATGATAAAAAGCTGGATAGTTATTTTGTATTGTAACGGTAAAATACTTGTTTATTTATAGTTTTACTGTTTTTACTTTCCGATTGGATTTCTCAATGGTTATTATAATCATCTTCAAAATTAACTTCATTTGAATTTTATTCTAATGGATTAGAATGCTCACAGTGAATTAATAGATATTTTATAAATAGAACTGCAGATTAATTAAAAAATAATTTGAAGGAAATAATTTTATCGAATAAAAATAGTGAACATTTTCTAATTATTTTAAAATAAATCCTATACATGTTGTTGTTGTCGTGTCCGTGTTTTTTCACGGAAAGGGGGTGCAGTAGCTTCTGAGGGTAAAGACCCCTGAGCACCCAGAGGGCAGAAGTCAATCCTATACATGATAATGGTCATTAAAAATATGATAACCTATACTAATATTATAAATGTGGATGTTTGGGTGGATGTTACTCAATCACGCCAGAACGGCTCAGCAGAATTGGAGGAAATTTAGGACAAAGATAGATTAGAGCCAGGAATAGAGCATAGGCTACTTTTTATTCCGGTTCATTGAGTCGTTAATTTTTTATTCATTAAAAACTAACTTTAGCGCCAAAAAGCTGAGGCCAAATCAAGCCAAAGATAAGTAGGGCTCCATTTTTTTTCCCCCAAAAGAAATGGGGTTAGGGTTAGGAGAATTCCAATCGATTATTTCAAGCAATTCTATTAAATTCTTCGTGTTTGATGTATTTAAAATCAAATGATGTTAACGAATTGATCTTTCGGATTCATTCTGATGTACTTTTAAATTAAAAGAAAACGGAATAAAGGAAATAAAAAATTTCTAGTCTGCATTGCGTTACCCCAACTGGCGTAAGAAAGTCAGATATGTGCGTTATGCCAACTAGCGTTGAAAGTTCGTGCACGATTGTTGACAACTGTGTTTTCATTTAAATTGAAAGTTTAAAAAGTATGTGTTTAATACTGTTGTAGCTATCTCAATCTCGATCAATAAATAAAAAGGATTTGACTAGACTTGATATGTTATTTGGTTTTATTTCAGGTCTACAATGTAAATAGCTTTTACGTTCGTTGTGTGTGTTTGTTTTTAAATTGTATTTATGTTATACATTTTTCGTATATGCTTATACTTTTAAATGTATCGGTTTTAGGTGAGGTTTATTATTATTTTTTATTTGTCATTGTTTGATAGTTTTTCGTGCTCATACATCAAAATTTCCACGAGAACAGAGTCGCGGGTAATAGTATATATTTGATAAAATTCATATCTTGGGGCTTACAAATGCTTCATTATTGCTCTGTAAAAAATACAGCTTGATATAAATTGTTTATATAGCAATTAAATTTTTAAACTGTTCATTTCAGTTTTCTTGCTTACAAAGTTTTGTCTACTGCTAAAGGATAAAAATCAATCGCATTTTATTGTAATTGCATTACATTTTTTCTGCTCACTCCTAAATGCATACTTAATAGAATTAAGGATGGATTTGTGAAAATTTTGATTAGAATTTTTATCTGAATATATTCAAAGTGAAAAAATCTCACATTTCCCAAAGAAGTTAAAAAACTTTCAAACAGCTCTTTTTTTAATCTCAGAAAATAATGTATCTATCAAAAATCTTTGATCAATCTATCCCCTTTCAAAAATTTTGAGAAAAAATATTGAAAATTGTTCAAGAAGAAGCATTTAAAAAAAGAATTAATATTATTTTTAAAAAAAATTAAATTATTTAAATTTGTAATGTTTGAAACTGAAGAATGTTTTAGAAATTTAAGTTTGTGACTATTTAATATTTATGTATCACAAAAGTTCTAAAAATTATTTGAAAATTGTGGAAAGAAATTTTGGAATTACTGACTTCCCTTAAATTTTCATAATAAAGGAAGAAAAACCTGTGCAAATACCACATTTTAGACAGTCGCGTTAGTTGACATGTCAGATTATGATTACAAGGTGCTTATTCCTGGTTGGAATGATTTCTTCCTAGTTGAACACTTTGCGAATATGGCTAAATGTTCCGCTTCCTGTTCCGCTGGAGTCTGTGGAGTCTTTCGTTATATTTCAGCAGATCAAAATAATGCCAAATCATTTATCAGTAAATTTGTTTCTCATTGGAATTGAGAAAGACAGAAATATATATATATATATATATATATATATATATATATTTATATATTTATATATATATATAAAATATATAGTATTGAGAAAGTACAGTAATTAACAAAATCTATCTGTTATAAAGATAACTCAAAAACTCTTTGCATTAGACGGGTGAAATTTGGTGCAGGTATATTTCTGTCAAATTTTAAGTCAAATCTGTTCAGAGAAAGTCCATCTGTCCTGCTGTTCACTCGATGATTACAAAAACTAGAGAGCCATATCGATGAAATTCGGTACACAGATATAATATCTATAGTGTCGACATCTGTCGAATTTAGTGACAAATTCAACAGCGTGTTGACTATCTGTTGCCCTGTATTTCCAAAAAAATATAACATTGAAAAACACATTGACTTAAATATATCAATTTGGTATGCAATTTCCTGACTGCAAGTGTAGTTTTGTATTACATTTTGGTTTCACCCATTTGAGGAAAATGTGTCTAAAACACAAAAAATTCAACAACACTAAAAAAAATTCAATTTATACAACAAAAAAAAGTTCAATTTTCGGACTATACACCAGGGATTAATTTACAAATAAATCTTCGAGGATGGCACGATATATTAAGTAAATTTGTAAATCTACAATACTCTTTCATACCAATAAAACTTTAATACAATACTCTTCACTGTATTACACTTATTATTGAATAATATAATACAAATATATAGAAAAGAATTTAGAATCAAATACCATTCAGAATTATCAAAATCAGACAACATATCGTTTCGAAGCGGATAGAATGTAATCATTCATTCTATTAAAAATAATCGCATTTGATGAGTAGAAAATAATAAAAATGTTTTTACTGCACAGAAAATGTTTTACTACACATCTTATGAAAATAATAATGAAATCATAAAATGCTTCAAATAAGCAAAACAGAGGGGATGAAAGAACGATAACGAAAATTAATTTTAAGCATGAGAAATTTCATTATAATAGAACATGAAGTATTAATATTAATCGCAAGTTTTCAGAAGATTGTACAGATGTTGTCTTACGATACTAAGAACAAAATGATAAAGTCCTTAAAAGTAACAAAATAGAGGGGGAAATGTACAATAAAGTAAACTGAACAGAGATATAAATTAAATTTCAGCTTGAGAAATTTCATCATGGCATATCATGAAATATTAATCACAAGTTTTCTAAGGAGATGAAATCAATGTTCTGATCGCTTGAGAATATTATAAAGAAGTTTGAGCGGGATATGTAGAATAATAATAGTTTTCTAATATTATACCAGTTCTTTTTAAAGCTTATGACTGTTGGTGTTGTTTGAAGAGAGTATTTTATAAGAGAAGAGTGATTAATAAACCACATCCGACCGCTCCCTTCCGGTTGTTTCCTTGAACAACGTACACATAAAATGAACTGAAACACAACGGTAGCCCTACAATGCTTTTACTTTCCGTTATACGAAATATAGAATTAAGTATTGCAGTCCTCAAAAATTAGAACTCGAGATTTTAACGAATCTTATCGTTTCAAATCTCCTTGAATCCAAAGAGCCCATTTTTGACATTATGCTTGCCTACTCTGAGCATGGCAACTCAAAAATGCTTTGAGTTAGATTGCTGAAATTTGATGTATGGAATTATGAATAAACTTTTAGGCTTTTATAAAATTTTGATTGAAATCTATTAAAAAAGGAGTGACCCTATGTAGCTCTTCGAGAACAAATGAATTCGGCAACTATAGAAGGCAAAGTTCTAGGCATAAAAAATTTGGTAAGCAGATTTAGCATCAAAAATATACATTCTTATCAAATTTTTGACCAAATCTATTCCATATTGATCTTCTAAAATTTGATGTAGGGAATTACGACCACATTCGTAGATTTTATCCGAATTTAAACGAAATTCATTGACAGGGAGTCTGCCTCTTCGCGAACAAACGAATTCAATAACTATAAAAAGCAAAAACTAGACAGAAAAAATTTTGTATACAGATGGGAAAACAAATTTGTATCCAATTTTGAACCAAATCTAGCTAAGTATTATCTTTCGTACTGTTACTTGTTTCGTACTTATTAGTCTGAAATTTTGCATGCATGTAGATATAAAGGAAAAGACTTGACTTATAAAGGAAAGACTTGAAGGAAAAGACTTATAAAGGAAAAGACTTGAATCAATGAAATTCGGTATATTACCTGGTGACATAAAATTGTGCCTCCGTGTCAAGTTTTGGTGTCAATCCGTTAGTAAAAAAACTTCAAAATACATATTCTCCTGATAGATTTAATAAAAATTCTTGATTCTCGACAAATATGCATATTTCGTGACTATTGTTCACTTGGCTATGCATGGTATTCGTGATCTTGCCCTTACATACTCTTTATTGGAGAATACGCAAGAAGATTTTGGAGAGACCACTCTATCAGGTTGAAATTATGTTTGTCAATGAAGAAGGTAACTAAAAACGCTTTAAGATATATGGATTAAATATGGTATATGGTTTCTACGTTAAATTCTTAGATTTCTAAGAAATTTCGGAAGAAATCTGTTTGGAAGGAAAATATCTGTATGAGAACAAGTACGAGGGGTGATCCAAAAAAAAGTTAACAAGGCAAAGGAAAAATGCTTTATTGACAATAGACCCGGTATACAAATGGTAATTAAGAGTCATATGTGACAGTCACTTCTCTATATCATCACGAAACCTGTTGAAGTATTTATCGCAACGCAGGACCAATTTGTTTAATCCATCTTGGTAATAATCACGCCCTGACTGTTGAGCTAGTCCTCGGCACAATTTAAAAAATCGCCATCTAATATGAACCTTGTCTCAAATAAACGGTTCTTCAATGCCGGTTAAAGAAAATAGGCACTGGGAGCAAAATCAGGGCTGTATGGAGGGGGAGGGGTGACTCCAGACCTCCCACCTAAGCGTAGCATTCTCTCTGCCTGCTTCAAAAAACAACATCAAAAAAAGCCGACACCATTTCGTCACCTATTGTCTACAGATTGCTTTACCCCTGTACATTTCAAAGATTTGTCTGTGAATGTCTGATGGGGACAAATAGAAATCTTGGCATAAAGAAATCGTATCATGGCTCACACCTCTGAGAGAGACCACTTTTCAAGACGACTTGCCATTACTGTCTCTGTTTCGAGTCTAAGTATTAACACTATCTTCTTGAATGACTGGAAAAAGAGAACTAGCTCCATATATCTCAACTCTGGGTAACAGTATTCCCACCCACAATTTCTACTTTCCAAATACTGCTTCTTGTAAACATTTTTTTGGATCACCACTCGTACATACAATAATTACGAATAGTAAAGAGGCCACATGGATAAAATTTGATAAACAATTTTAAATAAGTGAAGGGTCTTATTAAATTTAAAACCAAACTCGTCAATGGGTTGACCATTGATTGGGTCGTGCATTAGTATGTATGTAAACGTGATGACTCAAATGTAGCGCTAGCTTTAAATGAAATTTAGTTGCGATCTTTTCACTAAAATTCGTTACTATAATTCTTTATAAAATTTTGGTTTCGCCGGTGAGCAATGATTAATATATGAATATAATACATACAATTATGAAATATTAATTACATTGATTTAGCATTTTTACTGAATCTATCGTATGATTGTGTACCTTGGAAAGTATTTTGGCGATTAATCTTTTCCATGTATTTAATACTATCCAAAAACCAGATTTGTGTTTTAAATGCATTTTTCCTTATCGATTGAAGCAAAAATTTGACAAAGATATGCAACCGTATGCCAAATTTCATTCGTCTTGCTTGAAGTGTTTTTGGAATTATTTTTGTCACAGACACGATAGACGGACAAACACACACACATAATGTCAAAAATATGTTTTTGGAACTCGTGGTAGTCCAAAGCGTGAAGGTTCGTCTAAATATCAAGTTCGATTTTTTTTTTTTTTTGACGATTGCAGATATTTATATTTCGTATACAAGGAAATAAAAAGCAATTATTTCTCAATAGTGAGGCTTTCAAATGATCAGAACTTATTGCTTCATTGTCAAAGAACCTAGTTGGAAAAATCTGGATTTGTAAAATGGTAGGGCGTTGACTCTAGCCTTATATATATAGTGTCTTATTAGAAATGAAAGGAAATATTTATTCTTAAGTTAATATGAAGTATTCTACCCGTTTTTCTCCTTCTATATTTCTCTTGATGAAGTATGCTGCCGTTTAGACGACGGAAATAAAAATAAAAGAAATGAAAATGACGGCACTGTTAAAGGAAATCCATTGGTTTCAACAAAATAAGGATTTAAAAAAAAAGCCATTTATGTTTCCTTTTAGAAAAAAAAATATTAAATTAAAGAAGAATCGAATCTTTAATTTTAAAATCATAATTTGATAATGGTTTAAAGTTATTTACCTTAATATTATTTTCAAAATGAATTATATGGCTTCAAAAACTTACACACAAAAAAAGTATATTTAATATCAAATTTTCACAAAGCCCTTGAGCATAAATACGAAACAATGAAAAATATTGTTATAAAATATATTTAAAATATTTTTTATGAACAGTATTTGTTAAATAAAAACTGCATTGAAACAAAACTGGTAAAACAAAAAAATTCTTCCTTTTTTTGTGATTTAAATCAGTGTAAAAATAGAATTTTTAAGATAAAATTCTTTGAAATTATTGAGGGAAACATTTAAACATCAATTTTTTTCTATTAAAGATTTTTAAAAATCCTTTGTTAGTTAAGCACCTTTTACTCAAATAATAATTGCGTATCAGATTTTAGTAGCTTTAGATGCAACATTTTATTCTGTTAAAAGCTTTTAAGGAATTTTGTATCGTGTATCTGTCTTCACTAAATTTGCAGTTAACATATACACATTATCAGGCTAAAATATAGAATACTGGTAATAAAAGAAAATAATCCGCTATCGAAGATCAATATTTATGTTCAAATTCTGATAACTTACTGTTTCATCGATCGAAAAATTACTAACAATTAATTTTTTTTAAAAATTAACAAAAATATTCTTATTTGTCATCAACCTTTCTGATAATTATAAAAAGAAAAAGTGTAATGTCAAAAACCTTCTTTTTGAAAAAAAAGGAAATATTTTAAAAACCAATAAAAATTTGTACAAATTTTGGAGGGTGAATTAAGATATTAAAAAATCGAAAAATAAAAGTAGTTTTCTGGTTGTTTTCTTTATGGACGAAAAACAAAGTTTTCATTGGCTCTTCCAATAATTATCAACATTTTGTTACAACTGCATATTCATAAAAAAATTCTTATGTATACTGCACCGTATTGCAGTTATATCGTTTTTAAATAATTGCATTATTTTTACTATTCCTAATAACGCAGAAGAAAATTCTATGAAGATACAGAATATAAAGTACACACCACTACCTGGAAATAGACTTTTACATTTTTCTCAATTTTTATAATAATTGATGCTTTGTGATGTGATATATGGATTTTATAAAAATTCTATTCTTAAAAATTGTCAAATTATCACGGATTTTTTCTCATTTCTATATTCTAATTGTCATTTTTGTAATTTTATAACTATACTTAATACATGTTGGAAATATTTACATGCCAGGGGAAAAATAAAAGATAATATGTGGTAAGGAATTCTTATGGAATTTCAATTATTTTAAATTTGCCTTTTCTATTCAAAGTTAATTTTTTCTCATGCTATTAATGTAACTCTTTTACTTTTTTAATACTATTTTTTGAAAAATAAGATGCGAAAGATCACATTTTTCAATTCTACCCTCTAAGGTTTTCTTTCAAATGATATGTATATAAAAAATTCAAGCACTCGAAAAGTTATATTTGATACTTTATAAAAAATAACTTTTTATTAAAATTTAATGGATCCTATGTAAAGGATATTGATAGCAAATGTTTGGTTCTTGAGACAAATAATTAGGTGAATAAAAACAGATAGATAAAGTTTATCTGTAAACTTTTTATGACAGTTTGCTTTGAAGAATTAAAATGTGGGATAGGAAATTATCACAGAGCTTTTAGTCTGATATTTCAATAGTTATGAGCAAAAAAATTGCGAAATTTATTGACGATATCATTTGTTGAACAACTATTCAAAATTACATTTTATTTTGTTCATACTTTTATTCAAAGAATAATTCTTAGTCTTAAGGTTGTTGCAATATTTTACCAGACAATAGAATCTCGAAAATGTTTTTCTCCTAACAGTTTTCGACAAATAAAAAGAAATGGCGGATCTTTTTATTATTAACTAGCTGGTACTCGGCGCGATGCCGCCGCAGAAGAAATAATCTTAGAAATACCGTTTGGAATTTGAAATAGTTATCTTGTTTAATTTAGAATGACCGGAAAAATGATATTTTTGTTTCAATATATATATATATATTTTTTTTTTGGTCGGCAATGAATACATTCGTTGAAATTGAAGGATATATAAAAAAGAAGCATAGGTAGTATTTATTCTATTTTTATATCTATTCTATAAACAAATATTCATTTTTATGAATTAGATTTGTGTATTCTTTTTGTATTGTAAAGCCTGGTGTTCTTTCAGAATGGAAATGAAAGAAACTATTTATTGTGAATCGTTTAATATTCATTCAGTATTCTCAAGTTTAATATTAGAAAATGTGATTGAAATATTTTCTTCTAAAATGGATTAAACATAGAAAATATATTTATGCTATAAAATCTTTAATATAGTTGAAAAGACAATTTTTTGAAAACTAAGATGGTGCAAAATTATTTGTAATCTAATATTTACGGAAGTTACTGCAAAAAAACGATAAAATTCTATAAATGTTTGGTTAAAATTTCAAACTTATAGGATTGATTCCCATAAAATTTTCTCGCACCCTCCTTAATAAAACTATTACCTCAGAGAAAGACTTGCATTTCATTTACATACAATAGCTACGAAATATTAACGTTTAGCTTGAATTTAGCATCTTTACTGAATCTGTTGCCTCTTCTTGGCGAGTTACTTGGTGATTAATCCTTAGTTAATGGATACGGTAAATAGACCCGAAAATATTTTTTATATATTAGATAATTTTAATATGCTTAAAACCATCCCGTAAGTGCAAGTAATAAGTTTTATCGCAATCGGATGTGTGGGACGGCAGCGCATAAGAGACATACAGACAAACATTCATTTTTTTAAATATATAGATGAAGAGTAACAGTTAAATCTTCGTTTCTTTAGTTAAATCAGTTAAATCTTCGAAGAAATCTGAAAGGCAACAGTTAAATCTCCGAAGTTTAGTAAGATTTCTATAAAATTGATTTATAGCCTATACATTGCATTCAGTATCAAACATATATTATAAATGATACATCAAGAAACTATAAAGATAGAGGTAGAAACTAGAGACGCAAATCATTACTATCCCCACTATAATGACGAATGATATTTTACTAAAAGATCGGTCCCTTTAACAAAGGACGCGCGCTCCACATTAATCGTGCAATGCGATCAGTCACTGCGGCTGCATGCCCCGGGTCATGTTCAAAACCCCTCTTCAGCGGAACGCGTGCCGGGCGACGCATACAACTGCAGCTAATACCAATTTTAAGCTGGATCAGACACAGCATGCCCGTAAAAAAGAACTAAACGGTTTCTGCACGAGCATCGAAAACAAAACGAGATGCAATGAGGGGGGAAAAAATGGAAGTTCAGTTTTTTTCCCTTTCTAAAGTACTGTATAGGTTTTTGATATACTCATCGCAGCATTAAATATTTCAATGACTTTTGAAGTGCTGCTTATAAACCTTAAAAAATAGTGAGCGGCATTATTTTGAATAGGTTCGGGGCTTATGACATAGAACGGAATCATTGCTTTGAGCTAGTCTGGCACGTGCTAGTTTTAAAGAGTTTTTAAAATTTCAAGTGGAATAAATTTGAATTAAGAAAAAAAAAATTCAAAAATGGGAGCTAGAATGCAGTTTTTAAAAATTTAAATCATTTATACAGATGAGAATAAATAAAAACAAATATTTAAATAAAAGTATGTAATAAAAAAGCGCAACTGTTCAGAACAATTAGCTATAAAAACGTATGAGCTTATATAGTAGTTCTCTTAAATAGTAAAATATTAAGGAAATTTCGAACAGAAAGATAAGTTTAAGAAAAATGAAATAATAGCATTTAAAAAACTGTTTAATTGGTTCCATCACATTTTTTAGCTGTTTAAGTACTTCTGCTTACTATTTTATTCAATTTTTAATCTATTTGTAGTATTTTAATTTTTAATTATTGTAAATTTTATTAATTTTAATTTTTATTATTTAATTATTATTTTTATTTAAAATTATTGTAAAAAAAGAAACAACAAGTGAAAGTGGCTAAAAAATTACTACCCTAAATAATACCAGCCGTTTCTCTGCATTGCTGTATATTTGGAAATTAGCCGCTGTAACCCCGTCATCGACTGCATAAATTTGTTTTATATGTGTTTAAGAAAAAGGTTATTTATATATAAGAGATAGCATAGGTTTTTACATACAGCCCATAAGAGCTTTTAACTCCGACCCAATATTATTCTAAAGTACCTGGAGAAAAACCATTCTTAGTATCAGCATTTTTTGTATGTAATTAAAGATTCCATTGAGTTTCCATTCTAATATTTAATTGCATATTATTGAAAATGGGAAAAAATGGAGTTTCCATGTTTATATCACTATTTTAAAGAGAGTATTGGCTGTGTTACAATTGGAATTGTCGTATAGCACAAACTAGTAGGGTCAGTATGATATCCACCCAAGAAATTAGATTTGTTGTCATTATGTGCCCTTTCTTTTATTTTCAAGCCCTGGAATAAGGGATAAAATTGAAAGAATATCCCCAAAAGTTTCTTGGTACTTGATATGTTCATAAGTTAGGCACATTTTTTCAAGCAGGATTTTCTGGTATATGTGATTATAGCTTCAACTACTATCTTTCGTAGTGCGAGTTGCTCACAAATTTTGTTAGGGAAGTGGCCTTTTCGTTTTAAGAAATATTGAAATATAATAGATTTCAATTTAATGTTATTTTTGATTTAGTTTTACTCTAATTAAGATTTTATAGCTATTCTTTGTTGGTTATTCTCAGTGAATTGAAGGATAAATTTTTCAGAATTTGGAGGCAGACATACTTTTCTCCAAGTATCATCATTAATTATCCTCTTTCAACAATAGTAATTTTATTTTCTTGTATTGAAAAGTTAACAACGTCTTGACAAATCGCTAAAACGTTGGCTGTAAAGATAGAATTAATGAGATAAATCTTATAAAAGAACGATTTAAAAAAAACACCTTTAATATTAACTGAAGCTAAAAAAAATCCCAGCAATTTCAAAATTTATATAACCCTAATCAAATAATTTTGAAAAATATGATTTAATATATCAACCGGGTTCAGTTTAGTTATTTTAACGTCCCGTTGTAAAGCGACACTAGGGATGGACCTTGTAATTTTGAATCACCGTCAGATGACGAGGAGGACACCTGAGCTGGCACCCCCTCTCCACACCACACCATATCAGCGAGAGAACGTTTGGACTGACAGATTTAACGTGCTAGAGACCTCCTTACACGACGGTTTTTCGGTGGAATCGAGTTCCGAACCTGAAACCCTCCGATTCCGAAGACGAGACCTTACCATCAGGCCACAACTACAGATAAGAACTGGAAATATTTATACTTATTTAGGAATCTTAATTCCAAACTTTTGGAATATTAAATCAAATAATCAAAATTTACTACTTAGTTTTTGAATTTATAAAAAAAAAAAAAAAAAAAAAAAAAAAAAAATATTTTTAAGAAATGGGGAAAAAAGTCTTCATTAGGCTCAATCTATAAAAACTATACATGATATGTTAATTAGGCACGTTAAAATTTTTAATTGCAAAATGTAAGACAATATTAGATAAAAAAATTAAGAAAATTAGTTAATTTCAAAGCAAAGCTTAAAATACGCATCAAAAGGTACTATTTAACAAATTCAACTGAAAAAGCAAAATAACTACTGCGTAACAGCAATTATATATTGTCATTTTATGAGTTAAATCTGTTGGGACCAAATGCCCTCCTGCTGGTGTCATACAGAATTTTATAAAGGAGGTGCTAGCATAGGTATCATCCTCGACGGAGATGTGACCACGGTTCACAATTTGAGGTCCATCTTATAATAGCTTTCAGTACCTTTACATTAATTTTATGGCCGTTTGACTAGTACAAACGTAGAAAAAATTTCAGCTGAGAAATATTTTCATCTGAGAAATTTTATGATAAATATATTATTTATAAAGCAGAAAAATCTAGACTAGAGAATTCAATCAATGTCATTAAATTCAAAAGATCACTTAAGTCTTGTTGGTATGGAGGGAACAATATATTTTCTTACTGTATCATTCACTGTATTTGAATAAGAATATATAGTCTAAAAAATAAATTTGATTTCTTACTTTATTTAATATGCAATTAATATTAGTTTATCGACAAGAAAAAAAAATGGATTAAAATAGGACTTGGAAAGGCAACATGCAGACTTAATCGATTGCATAGCGATGTGTACATTAATAAAAATTACTTACAGGGGACATAGACATACATATGTGCATTAATTCATAACTATTTAAAGAACCTTTACATTTGGGATTATGCATTCCAGTTAAGCTAATAATTTCAAATTTTTGTCAATTGATGAAGTGTTAGCAGGTAAAATTATTTCAATCTTTTTTAGACATTTCAAATCACAAAATTTGGCTATTTTATATATATAAAAAAAAAACCACTGTAAATCGCAGTATATAATTCTCACTTTTTCTCTTACTCAAGGGAATTATTATAATTGTCAAAAAATTTGGTGTACCTGCAACAAAAGTTTTAAAAAATTCAGTTTAGAAGACATTTCAGTATGTTTGAGACACAATAATTTTATAATGAAATGAGTTAGATGTATAAAATTTGATATAGTCTTTATATTGAAAATTCCTATCGAATTTTGTAAAACTTTGGTTTGTTTATTCATCCATGTTCATGCTAATGCAATAATCCAAAAATTCAATTACTATATAATTAAAATTTGGTATATTAGGTAACCCCTTTAACTGGTTTATATGAAAGTTCAGAACACTCAATCGTAGTCTTGATTGTTTGTTGGTATATCTACCTTTTCTGTATTTGTGGATGTAGAAACTAAAATAAAACACTTAATACAGGCAAATGGAATTGGATATCGCATTTTAAAATCATAATTGCAAATTTGACCTAGTAGGTCAGAAGAAAAAGTTCCAAAAATCATATTGCACTCCTCAATATAGTTTATTACGCCCTTAATAGTACAACAGGTTATGATATTTGTTATTATGATAACATTATAGACAACATTGTATGATATTTTGTAATATGAACTAGGAATATGGTTTAAATTCCAGAGCAACAATATAATCTGTTGCTAGAAATTATCGAATTAAAAAAAAGAATTACCAAATTTTAACAAATTTCCAAAATTATCAAGTTGGCATTATTAAAAAGAAATTTTTTTAATATTTTAAAATGGCCTAAAGCTAATTTTTGTTCAATAATATCTATATTTGTTATCAGGAATAAACGATAAAATTTTGCTTAATTTTTAATTAATCAAAATTATAATTGAGTTTAAAAAAATGCTAAGTGGTGCACACTTCCACTCTTTAAGTTTCCACCTTTTCATAAAATATATTTCTAATTTTTTTCATTTATTGCAAATACGTATTGAAAGCACACTTTTAATTTGCAACGACAGTTAACTTATTTCTTAATTGAGTTTTAGCTCTTATCAACGTGATGTCAACACGTTTATAGGAGCTAATTTTTTCCCATTAACGTGCTCGTGCAACGTAAATTATATTTTTATTTTCTGCCAAATAATTTAGTGAAAAATATAATTAAATTATTTTCTAAAATTTCATTAAAAATAGGAAATTATATGTTAAAACATTAATATCATTGTAAAGATTATTTTTTGAACTCACAATATTATGCAAAAATCAGGTTTATGCTGTAATATTTTTGAAATTATAACTGAAAAACGTCAAAATTTGGTTTATTTAATGTTAAAATTCTAATTAAAATTTTAAAAAAATCTCTGCTAGGTACACATTTTTGACCTCCAAGGTAAAAATGTGCTAAATTTGGTAGCTTTAGATTAAACTGTCCACACTGTAGAGAGCCAACACACGCGTACACAGACACATACTAAGATTTACTTATAAGTATAGATACAGATCCATTAATTTACTCCTTTTATTTATTTCAATAACAGTTTAATGATAGTTACATGCTACATTATTAAACATATTATTCATAAATTTTAATCTAAGTTGCAAAACTTATGCAAGGAGCTCTTTATTAACGAAATATGATTTCTTATTCATTTTTATTATCTTATAAATATGATGAAGATAATGTACCGAAGAAATGTTTGACGACAACAAGACGCAATGATAGTCAATGCTCTTTACTATTTGTCAGTGGTTCCTCAAGATATGACAGTTATTTATTCACATGCGGGTTTTCAGTCAAGATATCTTGCAGAAAAATAATGCATTCCGTCAGCAGGACTCATCGATATCGGAAGTGCCCGCTTCCGGAACAAGCGAGTTTTACACTGACCGGAACTGAGATACCCGCGATAGCGAGTTGGGCCGATTTTCATCCGGATGCATTTCCGGCATCTATAATTGTAACTATTCAAGATGTCTCTCAAGGCTTGACCCCTTCGGTCAAAGATTTGTTTGTTTATTCATTTTTTTCGAGTCATGCAAAATAACAGAAATATTCAAATCCAGTAATCTTAATAATAACAATTAAGTACCAGATTTTTAACTGAAAATAATTTTCTGTAACTTAGTACATATTAAAATATTTTGCTATTTAGTTCATATTAAATACATATAAGAGTGCGTTTTAAAGTTATTTTTTCTTTATATGCTTTCACGAAAAGTTATCTATCTATCAATGTGTGGCCGAAACAGATTTCGCCTAAGCATCCTCGATACTGATAAAATTCCAATACAATTTGCCACAGTTTCCTCATCCATTGACGAGCTGTCCCTTGGCTGACTTTTATAGTGTTGACGGTAATGAATTTACGAGCTCTTGATACTTAAAATGAATAGTTCAAAAATCAGTAATTCAGACTAATTCTTCATAAGGGCATGTTTCAGAATAGAAAGAGATATTGCGAGTGAAATCTGAAAGGACTCTAAATATTTTCATCAAAATTTAAGTAAATTAGATCAAAAAGGAAATCTGAAACTCTTTTTTATCTTGTTATAGGTAAAATAAGTAATATAATAGAAATAATTCAGCCCAGTAATTTTCAGTAATTCCTTATAATAGGAATAATTGAATCCAGTAATTTCAAACACTTTCATTTTTCGGGGCTTTTCTATAATGACACTAAAAAACAACAGAATATATAAAATATAATAATTATTTTTTCTATAATGACTTATTAAATAGTCCTTTTTACATCAACTTAAAATTAAAAAAAATTATGTTTTTAATAATAGCAATTTTTTGCCAATTTTTTAATCAATTAAAAAAATTATTTTGGACAAATTTTTTTTAACAAGAATTCAAAGATAGCTAGAATTTAAAAAATGTTAAACGATAATACAAAAACATTTCTGGAAGAATACCAACATTATTGTTAAAAAAAACACTATTAAGGTTACAAATATTCTTAAATTGATTGTAAAACAAAAAATATTATCATCGATATTAGTAACAAAAATAAAGATACGAGCAAAACTAAGAGACCCATCTTCTGTCCTTAACACAAATTATTATTGAAGAAGAAGTGAGCAAATATATCGTAATTGCAAAATAAGGTAATTGTTAAATTTATATTTAAAATATTTTTAGCGTTAAGAAAAATTCCATATTTTACAATCTTTTATATTATTAAAATTTTAGAAATAGCAGAGTTTATCTATTTTTTTTTTACCATTTTTAAAAGAGCTAATATAAAATAAAGGAACTGCATAATAAAACTTATAGAAAGAGTTAAAATTCCTACATTAGATCAATTATATGTCTAAATAATAATCTAATTAAATATCTATCAAAATTTGAAATTGAAAAATATTTTCTGAAAGATTATAAAATATTTAATTGAAATTTTTAGCAGCCATTAATCTCGATGAGCCAGCTAATCCCCAAAAGACGATATCAGAAATATTTATTTATTATTTGCCGAATGGAAATAGCTGAAAGTACCCGTTGATCAAGCTACGAAATTTTTTCTCATCCATGGGTTACATCCAAAATCATAATATTATTTTAGTTTTTTGAATTTTATATAATATATATATAATATGAGAGAGAGAGAACAAAGAATGGCATTCAGAATCCAAGCTGTATTAAAGTCTAGAAACAATTTTGTTTGATTAATGATTTGGTTACTTGTTTGGACTTCTTGATTTTGAGAAAATTTAATTTCTTTGTATTAATTAAAATTTAATGAAGCCAAAAAAATAGAAAATAGAGATATCATAAAAGTAATTTAATTTGCAATTCCGCTAGATTTAGTTTTGAACTCTACATTCCTTTACTTTTCGTTACTAAATTTAGAATCTCGCCGATTAAGAACTGAAACTTGCAAATTGGAAAGAAACGAATAGATGGAAAAGAAGTATTGGCACTATTTATGATCAAGCAGGTGGAAAATTATCTATTGGAAAGATAGAATTGATTTATTATTCTTATTTTGTCGTTTACGGGTTGTTCAAACTAAACTTAAATGGATATTACACAAAATAGAATATCTGGAGTTAGAATAAAATTGTAAATTGTGAGTTTTTAATCTTATGATAAACCGATCGGAAATGGTTTCATTTAATCTTTGGAGCATATTCTTTAAAAAAGGAATTAAAGAAAGTATCTCCCCCTTTCTAAAGATTACGGCCTTTAGGCAAAACCGCAAACACAACGAGTGCTCAGTTTCTTTTTTTTTTAGTACAATACTTACAAGTTTTGTATTTCGTAGTATAGTAGAGAAATGCGGTATTTGTGTATTAATTACACACCATTGGCGAACGAAGGAAATATTGGTCTTTGGAATTAATTTAGCTCGTTATTCTTGGTGATTAATACTCAAATGCCAGAAAATCAAATATGTATTTTGGATACTTTTTTATCGACAAACTAAAAACAAAATTGGACATAAAACTACAGTTACAATCATACGACCACATATCTAATTTCATCTATTTAAATCACTGAGTTTCTGAGTTATAGATTTTATATGCATTAGAAAATTTAGACCTATAGGCGTTCAATCCCTCGTAGAACTTTGGTAAATATTTGATAGAGTCTATAATATATATGTGAAATCTACTTGCCGAATTTTATCTTTGTTTCGTAGTTATCATGATAACTTGCTTTCTTCAGTTTGCCATTATCATATTCATTTATATTCGAAAAACTGGACAGGCTTCCTCTGAATATATTTGGCACAAAATTTGATAGAAATCTGAAAATTGGTTAAAAGTGCATATGCCAGTTTTTGTCAGTCAAGTTCAAAACTGTTTTAAATCAAGCTTGCTCACAGACGAATATATTTCCCAACACGTGATTTTTAAATAACAGGAAACTTATAACGATTGTTTTCGTCTCGAGTTCGAATTTTTTGAAGATAACAATACCTTCTCTTCATATGTTTCATATACGAGAAAGTGAAATAAATGCATTTCAAAGCACAACAGTCGTTCTCGTTATAAAAACACAGACACTAAATAAAAAATACTTTTATTTTAAATAATAATATTATCATTCTACTACGTTTCGAACTAAAAAGTGGAATTTTCTTTATAGATCATTTTTTCATAATAGCTGGAATTCTGCAAATTCATGATAAAGTTAATCTCATGCCCATATAACGGGGGGGGGGATTCAGCTATTATTAATCAAAATTCTAAGAATAAGTATAAGGAGGCTTTTAATCAAAGCATAAAATGATTAATAGTAAGGAAAATGTTCTTTTTTAAGCGCCTAAGAACGCAATGAGCTTGCCGCGGAAATAGTCCTTTCCGTTGGTGATGACGTTTAATTGTCAGTGAGGTTCCGGACAACTATCCGGTGCTCAGCACTACCGCTACACTGCACGCATGGAGAGAGACACCAACCAAAAAACAAACAAACTTGCCTATCGACACTGATTTAAGGCTTACCAAAATATCACCTTGTTTGTGCTTTCTTTCAATAATCATAACATTTGATGATTTATATCGATTTTAAAATTTCACTGCCAAATAATCTTGGCGAATTTATAAAAGCTATATAACAAAAGAAAAATTAATGGCAAAAGCTGTTAAGAAATTGGACGCGTTTGAATATAACGTGTCTTTTCATATGATAATAGTATATGTATGAAATGTAGGTTTTTTTATTGGTCAGTACTACCATTACAAAAATAAAACAGACAAAAAGAAAATTATAATGAACTAGCAGCACCGCAACAGCGTTGCACAACATCCAAGAGAAAAAGCTAACTTTGAACTTGTCGAGCCTCCACCTGATACAACATAGGCTTGTTAAGCAACATTAAATAAACATAAAAAAATATATTTAGAAATCATCGATGATAAACACAAAATAATTTTTATAGCATACATTCAGAACTATTTAGATTGTTAAGACGGTAAAATGATATTCATGGACAAAACCATTCATTAAAAATATACATTAGAAAAGCTGTTTTAAAATTTAAAAATATACAAATAAATCATTGTTCCACATTTTTTTATTAAGTCTGCATGATCTGATATGAAAATAAAATTCAGATTGTTTCTTAATTTTAAGTGTAAAGCTCCGATACTGTTGCTATACGCATGCGCGAATGGTAGTAGGAAAATAAGTAAAATCGTAATTATAAAACTCCTTAATCATTTTGATATAACTTTGATGTGCAAAAACCTTTCCCAATAAATGTCCTACAAAATTATACAAATATCTCTAATATCAGTTAAGTATTTCTTTCATTTTTCTCTTTCAAACATTCTGAAGCTTTCAGCTGATTTCATTATTATATTATGTTTAGATAAATATTAAATGTTTCTTTCTATGAGATCTTATCATATATCTCTATGATAATGACTGAAAATAAGCCTTTAAAACCAAACTGTAAGCGTGGAAAAAATGAATTAATAATTAAAAATCATTATAAAAAATCTTTGAAAATGCGACGAGCTAGAAGATAGATATTTAGTACCAAGTATATAGATTAAAACGGTAAACAGGGGTTAAATTTTGAATCAAATCTGTCGATGGTAATACGTGTTTTTCTTGAGTTTTGTATACTGCAAAGGCGGAATCAGTTTCGGCAACACTTTGATCGATAGACAGATACCTTTTTGTGAAAGTATATAAAGAAAAAATAATTTTAAAACGCACTTTTGTATGAATATGTAGTACTCACATATGTATTTAATATGAACTAAACAGTAAAATATTGGTTTCATATGAATTAAACAGCATAATATTATTTTCAATTAAGAGTCTGGGGAGTATCGAAACAAAAAGCGTTAGGGAAAGCAAATGGATTTCAATCGTATGCATTATATATTTAAATTTTCTACGAAGAATGTTCTTTCTTGTTGAGATTGATGTTATTTGATTTCTATATTTTACTCCTCTCTTGCTTTTCCTGTCAATTTAATATACTTATAAAATATTTTTTTTAAAGCTATGTTAATCTTTATTTGGTAATACGTTCTTTTCGGTACCATTTATATTATTTTTCCTTAAATATAGTATTAGTTAATACCATTTGTATAGAAGAAAGATTTGATTGAAACTGATCGATTAATTAATATCTAAGCTTTAAATATAAAATTAGTTTACTGCCGTCTAAAACAACAGCTCAAACTTTCATGTCTTTAACTAATCATGAAGCATTAAAAAAATTGATTATGAAAAATCCATCTTAACAACAATAGAAATAACAATTATCTAGTGTAATTCAGCGTAATAGAAATACTAATAGAACGAAAAATAATAAATTCCTATCTGCATTCCAAATATCTGGAACATAAAAAAAATCCATTATCTAAAAAAAAATTTTTTTTTTTTCAATTTTTTGAAGACACGTTCATTTCTGAAAATGTTCCTTTGATATTTAATTATATTTAATTTAATATATAACAATTTATTTAAGTACTTTAATCATTTTCAATAATAAAAACAATTGTAAAGGATGACTTATTTGAATGAAATTTAATAACTGATTTCAAATATTTCTTTAGATTAAATTTCCATGCTACTTTGCAGATTTCACAAAAAACTATTTACTGTTTCTTTTTTCATGGAGTCTGAATTCTGCAACAAAGTATCTCAGGAGATTAGATTAGTATATTTGTTTTAATAGAAGAGTCTCCATAAGTTTACTCTTATATTAAAACAATCAATAAGTTGCCATAATTTAAAAAAAGAATCGCGTCTGTTTGATTTTCTTTAATATTGACATCCCCCCATTGGGCGACACCTTAAAAATGAGAACGAGAATCTTTCAGTATGATGGTTGATTCTCGCCAGCCAAATGGGTGCAAAATGGGTGGGGGTCAATGACTTCTATCGAGGAAGGGACATGTTTCCCACTGAAAAGGTTGTACCGAATCCGGTGATGGCTCTTAATGCTCAACTATAGTTACAGCCAATTTTCTGTCACGGTGATCCGGTCAACCGGATTTAATCCAATTTTTTTTATTGGCATATATTTCGCATTTCGTACTTTGTAGTAAATAAATAGAAAATGATCATGTATTTTAGATGTGTTCCTATCAATATTGATGACTAAATTAAATGCTAAACAAGTAATATAAAAAATTAATTCAATTCCTACTTAGGTCAACAAAGAAACATTTTATTATAGTTACTTTTTAACAAATAATTATGAAAAAAAAATAATTAAGTATTAAAAAATATATTGATTTTCGCAAGAATTGAACTCGCATTTTTTACTTCCGCGTGAAAAATTACGAAATTCTCGCATTTTATCGATTGAACTAATGCCTGAGGGTTTCAACTTTCATAATAAACTGCTAAAACTCTATTTAAAGTATTAAAAATTAATTAAATCAATATTTGAAAAACTGTATTAACATCGAGTGTCATCCATTACAAATTTTAAAAAATGTATTTGAACTTGAGTAGAGGAATAAAAAGTATTTTATTAATTACCCACAATGTGAACAAGATATATAAATAAAAATATGTTGGGAGAAGATGACTTTATATTAGGAATTGAAAAAATCTTTGAATTTTTGAGATATCATGCACACATACACGAATATATACAGATCTCAATTTTTCGGCAAATTAGGTCTTAGATTTGACAGACATCAACAAAGCTAATAGCAACTGCAATGCTAAATGCCATCTATCTAGATATTGATATTTTGAGTTATCGTGCTTACGAATGTGAATAGATGTCTCTCTCTTAAGTGAATATCTTCCAGAATTTGATAGAAATTTGCAAATTTTGCGAAATGGCTATATATTGAATGTTATGTTTGTAACTCTGTCCATTTTGAATCAATGCATTCACAAACTCATAGACATACCGACAGACATAATCGTAAATATATAATGGTTTGGATTCGTGGAACTCTGAAACAGATAAATTTTATGAAACGAGTCGAATTTGTGTAATGATTGTATACCTTCCCTTTGTTTATATTCTATTAGAGGAAGTAAAAAAAGAATATAGTTTAAAAAAATTGAATGCTTTTTCAGTTATATGAATATTTCAGTATCTAAAGTATTCAGTTATATTCATGTAATACTTTTGGAAAATCGAATTCTTATTACTTACATTGATAGTTGACTTACTTCGAAAGTTATTTTAAATTTTAAATTATTTATTTTATTTATAATATCTATCACTTTTTTTCTAATAAAATAATCTTATACAGAATCGTTGTAAAATAAAAATAAAGCCGTTTATCAAGTTTTGACATCACAATTGAAAGATAAAAACTTAAAATACAAAGTATCACTCCGTAGAAAAATTAAAAGCATTACAGGGTTTGTTACATAAATGCTCTGAAATTGCATGTGTGAAAAACAATTAACTCTTAGCCCTAAAAAGAATTTTCATTTCCATATAACCTTTGTTTTTCTTGACTTTATCGTATACTCCTGAATAATTGCTTTCAATTTAGTATATGATATAAAATTTATTATTTTTAATTTTGAATATTATCAATTAAAGAAAAGATTATTTGTCTTTCGCAGTGGAAGAAAATATTGTTCTCTTTAACCAAACCTGCTTATCTAAAATTAAATTGAAGAATGGAACGGTATGAAGAGATAGCTTATTAAGAGCTGTTTAAATCCGAAAGTGAAAATTAAGAAGTTTCATTTGACTATTAGCAACATCGCTCTTTACGAACAATGACACATTTTCACTTCTTAAAAAGCATCCATTTTGCTTACTTTGGAATTTCGAATAAATTCTTTAAAACTCAAGGAAGCATAATGTTTTACTAGTTTCTTAAAAACGTAAGAAATAAAGAACAGTTTAGTAAATATCTACTTTGAAATTACACGATTATTTTGTATTACCCCTACATTTGAGAAAAGGTTGGTAACAAATGGGAGAGAGGGGCATCTGAAAGGTGGTGAATCCTTTTAAAATCAGAATCACCGCACCAGCAGACGGATAAAAAAATTTCTTAGCAAGCCGGATGGTGAATTTATATTCTTTTTGATTAGGAAAAAAAGGGCTTTCAACCTAATTTTCCCACTTTTATTTCAAAAGGATTGTAGCTATGAGGAAGTGAAAGGTTAAAAAAGAAGATAAAAATAACTAAAGCAATCATTAAATTTAGATTAAAATACATTATCAAAGCTAAAGGTTGAAAATCTCTTCTCAGCCTACACCTTTTAAAACAATTTAGTGTTTATGATTAACAATTTTTAGTACACAAGTTGTTAACGATAAAGGGGTAACAGTTTCTCATTTGAATTATATTTTTATTTTCAGTCATTAATTCAGTCATTAATTATATTCAGTCATTCCAGTCATTTCCACCCTCTTCCCTTTATCTTTTTAACATTTTTTTTTACTTAATTGAACAATCTAGGAAATCGACTGATACATTCAATAAACTCTAGAACATTTTACTATTCCATGAGGGGGAAAAAAAGAAAAGAAATGCAATAGGCAGCATGAAGGGGAATAGGACAGATCTCATTTAATTATGTTGTTTTTCGACAGCTGTAATTTCTTAAAAGTTAGCAGTTGAAATAGAATTTTTAATTGCCAGCTTTTTTAGCTGGCTATAGTTTGGTGGGAAGCTTTCAATGATTATCATTTTTTTTCTCTCCTTCCTTCATCATAATAGATACAACCCTTATGGAGTTAAAAGAAGAAAGAACTTGTTTTCTCAAAAGTTCTAGATTTTTACTTGTTATAAGTCTAAGATTAAAACACGTAATTCCTCTTGATATAAACGTTACCTGATTTTCTTATTTTACCAAAACTAGATAAGTGAAGCGTGTAAACCCGTAAATATAATGGCTTGCAAATAACGTATAATAATAATGAGGATATTGCTATGGACTTACCAAATGCTTGTGCTCTCGATTCCGGATACACTACACCGAAACCATTTTCGGACGACCTTAAGGCCGTGACCACTGGACGATAAATTTCAGAATGAGTCTGTCCTCCACTGAATTTCGAGGATGAAAAATTACTGAAAGATTCACCTTGTCCTGCAAAATCGCTCGGATACTGCAATAGTTGATTGGGATAGCCCAAGTAAGGATCCCTCAGAGTAAAAACTGAACTGTATATAGATCTCCCTTCTGGGTACTCTGTGCACTTGAAGCTTTGACTAACATGTTCTTCGGGTAGTCTTGGATCAGAATCAAGATCTCTGTAATCTAAATGAAAAGTGAAATTATTGTTTGAATCGAGATCTCGATAGTCTATACGAAAGGAAAAAGGAAATCATTGTCACTTTTTTAAACCAAGGATTTAAAGATTATAAAAACAAAAATTTTAATAGTTACGAAATGAGTTGTGCCATGAAATGTTTTTCAAAAATGAAGGGAGTAAAAGTTTACAGACAAGTTTTGTCTCTGACAGTTTAGGGTGGTTTTTACCTTCAAAAAATGTTGAATATAGTTTCATAAAATAGAGAGCATTCTACTGACTACAGAAATGTATAAATATATAGGGTGGAAAAGCTGAAAACTCATGGACTTTTAAAAATATGTGTAATAGAAACTCCTAGGACGTAAACAGTTTTTACACTTTTTCATGTTTTCCCCCCTTCTAATTTGGTTACATTTGTGTAAATTCTTTTTTTTTTTGCTATAATATAGATAATATATAATATTTACACGTATTAAGCATCTATAAGACTTGTTTTTTATTTTTGGGAATTAATATATTTTTCAGAAACCATTTGTAATGTAAACCTTCATGCATTTTCCAGATTTTCAAGTCAAATGACATCCATTATTTTTTAAATTTTTATTTTAAGTAAAATAGAATGAATATAGTTTCACTGCAATTATTATGCCTATATTTGCATATTAAGGTAAATTTAGAGTAGTTTTGCTCATGTTTTTGCTTGCTGAGTGTACTAACTTGTGATTATGTTCGAAGATTGCCGCAATATGTTTTGAAATTGCATGAACTTTTTTTAGAATCAAATATTTTTATATTTTGTAATCAGAGCAATTAATACATTCTATTAATATACTACATTTACTTGCAAAAAATCTCATTATTTGCTATTCAAATTTCAATGATTTTCTCTGTTGGGAACAATACAATTTTCTTAACATTGAAGTACTTCTAACATGCCATGTTAAAATTTTGAAAATCTTCAGAGCTTCCAAAACTGTAATGAAATATATTCTTTCATGTACTTTTGGATTAAATTTTAAAAAAATCTTTCGAAATTGATTTTAAATTTACATTTAACTGTTAATAAAAATTATCACCAAAGTAAACTGATTAAGAATGTTTGAAGAAACTGGTTACAGAAGCATTAGAAAGACATTATTTAAAAAATAATGTTATATTTCCAGAAATACGAAAATATGACATAATAGTTTTAATAGCCATAATTTTGAAAGAATAATAAATAAATATGTGAAGGGTGAGACTTTTATTAATTTGAATATTGTTCGACAAAAAGCGAAATATGCATGAGTTAGAATGCTTTAAACTTTAAAATTTAGTTTGAACAGAAAAGTTTGATACAAATAAGTTTTTTAACTTTATCTTTACTTGTAATATTAATGGTTGCGTTTGAGCATGTGTGTGTTGTATGCTAGCACTCTACAGATTGGAGAGTTTGATCCTGAGCTATTAAATTTGGCGCGATAGTTTATTTTTTAATTTGAAATCTAATTTAAAATTAAACCAAATTTTGGAGTTTTTTTCCAGTTATAACTTCAGAGAATATTATAGTGCTAAAATTATTTTTATATAAGCTTTAAATTCCAAAAAAATTACGTTTCTAATTATAAGATTTTTTACCTTTTAAATAAATTTTCTACATTTACTCATTTTTAAAAGTTTTAGCATATTTTCCAGCAAGAATAGTAAGAATTCTGAATAAATATTAACCGTATCACGAAAGATAATACAAAAACGTGAGAATTCTTGAAGAACGCCAAAGTGATTGATAAAAGTTACTAAAAAAATCCACTTCCAGTTAAATTACATACATATCAAGATTTGAAACTTAAAAATATTTTACTTAAGAAACTGTTAATATCAAATAAAATGAAGCATTTAATTGCAAATTTTAGTGATCATTAAACTCAGCGAATCAGTGGGTCGCAAGAAGCTATTAGTTCTAAATAAAATTTTATTTCAGGTAGAAATTATTTATTTTTTGTTGTTTCCAGTAACCTGTGTGAAAGATCAGCTGAATCTTAGCCAAGAATTAATTACTAAGAATAAAAGCCCAATTATGTTACATAAACTCTTGTTATGTAATTGTAAAACAAATGTATAACTCAGATTTTTTTACTGTACTCAAGTTGTGCACTCAAAAAATGTAAACAAACAATCGTTCTAATTTTAGTTCATATTTATAATTGCGGTTTTTATTCGTTTCCTTTTTCCGATGGCTATTTCAAAGGGAAACTTTTGTGTAATCAAACAATTGTGAAATCCTTTTAAAAGGAATTCATTGCAAAATGAGTCAATTTTACCAGAAACTAAAGCCATTGTACTTGATGAAAAATTGATTAAAACGTTATTATGATATCAGATGATTTTTTTACTCCTGAAAGAAAGGCAATATTTATTTTTGTGGTTTGCACAAATATAACTATGAAAAAAATTATTATTGACTCACAGTTTCTTTTGAATAAATTAATAAAAAAAAGTTTATTTAGAAAAATGAGCTAAACATCTAATAAATTTAATTTCAAAGAAATTAACTTGAGGAATTCTTCTTATCTAAGAATTTATTTAAGAGAAGAAATAAGGGGGGAAGGATTCAGACAATAGTTTCCAGGATTCATTATATTAGTCAGAATGGACAAGGTAATTATACTGCTATTGGTCCTGAATTATTACCACCTTAATTAAGGAGGTTCTATTCAGTAAATAATCACTATTTAACGTTTTATCCAGAGCTCAGTTGTTGAAATAGTTTTTGGAGCTAATAGTTTTAAAAACTGAAAATATGAATTTAATATGGAGGTCCCAAACGTAATCCTAATGTACATGATCGTGAAGTCTGCTACATATATTCTAATCGAATTGTCGTGAAAAAATATCAATTGTTGTTATACATTTCTCCGTATATTGCATACATAAAACACTCAAAATAACAATTTTATCGGTGTAAGACTATCCAAAACAAGCCTCTAACTTTGTTTATTAGCCTTAACAAGTTTGTGACTGTATAAAGAACTGAATAGGTTGAAGTTTTACACCAACTTTTCGCATTTTAACAAACTTTATTAAAATTAGTGAAATATTTTAAATCTGCAAGTTGTAGGTATTTGAAAGACATAAAATGAGCTATAGAATGTAAGGATAGTTTAATTATATTAGAAGTAAATTAAAAGCTTGCAAACAACTATATATTTTTTAAAATTTGAGTTAAAATTTTTAGAATTCCATTACAATTATGTAGGAGAAATAAGCCGTAAAATTTTCAAGTAAATACTTGCTTTATTTTTTTTAATTGACTTCATTGAAACAAATAAAATAAACAAAAAATGCCCGTAAATATTTTTTTATTAGTAGGAACTCGCAAACCGTTAAAAAAATTATTTTAAAAGATTTATTCTGTGATTTCAGTTGGTATCACAATGATCAACTTTCTAAATAAAAAGGTGGAGAGGGTGGTGAAAGGGGTGTTTTACTATATAGCGATTGATTCTAGAAAAAAGTGAAAAAATACTGTTAGCAAGCGTTCTGGTTCTCAGAAAATGAATTCACGCTTAAGAATATTGACGCATTAATAACTTCGAATTCAATTTTCACTGTTTTTTCTATATCGACCATTATGGCACAATTTGAAATATTAGTATTAGAATAGGAATGTTTTTCGACCCTAGAATTCTAGAGGTCAGAAAAATACTTATAGGCAAATTTCGACATCGTTGTTTGAGATGGGGTTGGGGGTCTGAAGTCTAAAGATGACTTCAGTTAAAGGGAGGTAAAAAAAAGGGGGAGAAAAAACTGCTGGCATGTTTCTTTTCACCTCTTTTATTTTCTTAGCTTTATTATTCTAATTTCATATATATATAAATATATATATATAATATAGGTATTACATTCCAATATTCACTGCTACTGCGGTATTTGTTGTATAATATTCATTTTTAGAAGTTAATTCCGATTTCATATCCGATAATGACATTGACCAAAAGAGCTAGAATGTTTTTCATTCCTTTCAGGGGATGGTAATTTAAGAATATATATACCGATTCATATTCGCTATTGTAAATTTCGATTCTGTTATTGTTTCCTCTTTATCCTTTTCTTTTCACTTCATTTAGATACAAATAATTCTCTGTAGATACCGGCTTTTTTTATCTGTGATTACATGCCCTCTTTTTAATCTGCACCTGTTCTGCTCTTGAATTTATAACTTCCTTGTGTTTCACATAATGACAAATTACTCTCAGATATCGATAAAATACATTAGAGAAGTATACGAATTTATTGTATAAAAATATTGTATAAAATTACGCAAAATATGCAAATTGATTTTTCTTTCATCAGGAAATTTCTCATAACAGCAACAAAAAATGATTGGATTTGTTAAATAATGTGTAATAAACATTGAACTCGGATTTAAATTTTATGAAACCATTTTTATTTTTTAATTGATTATTATATTTTATATCTAGATTATAAAGTGCATAGAAAAAAATAGGAAATTTTTTAAAAAGTTAAGCATGATTTAAATAATAGTTATTTTTATAACAAAATATCAAACAATCGTCATTTGTGTTTGTGCATACTTTATAACTATTGTGTGATGCTGAATGAACTAAATTGTGTGGAATAGTGCATTGTGAAACGATCAAAATCCGATTATAGGTTTTTTTCCCAATAATTTTTATACATGTCTTTTGTGAAGTTTTAATACAATTTATAACAAATTCTTAATTAAAAATGTTAAGTAAAATCTAGCATTTTTAATAAAAAATAAGCATACATCAACTTGTGTTTGCAAGACAAAAAGATCACTTTCTTATCTTCACCTTAAAACGAGTCAGTATTACAAATAAAATTGTACAAGTAAAAAAAAGTTTGAAATAGAAAGAGAGAATACCATATAGTAACAAAAAATAATTTAGAAATCCATATTGAAACAAAAAGTCCTGTTTTGTAGATTTAAGAAATCGAAACTCTTAAAATTCAAATGCATAATATTAAAAAAGAATACTTTTAGATAAACTCCGATTTCCTTTTGGAGAAAAAGGGAATATTCTACATTTAATAATTTTAACCAGAACAAATTTCTTTTCAAATATAATGAAGAATATATGCAAAAGAATTATAATGTTTTTAATATCCATAATATGAAAATTGTAAGTAAAGGTCTAGATTTTAAAATTTTAATTTTTTTACTTCCAATTTGAAATGTATTATTCGAACATTTACTTTTTAAACTTTTCATCTTTATCTTGATGTTTAATGCTAGATTTTCAGGCAATTTTGGTTAATGTCTTTGAATTAGGAACTAATCAAATTCTTAATTTAGCCACTTATTTTTTTTAATTGTTTCAATTTAGAGAAAGATTCATAACAAAAAACAGTATCTAAGAATTTCATTATCGATGATAATTAAGAATGAATGTAGAACTGTCAAAATATCATGTGAGTTTATTTATTTATTTAAGAAAAGAAAGTAACACCCTTAAATATGCTTCTTGAAAAATTAATTTTACAGTTAGCTTTCTGAAAGAAATGTTTTCACATTTTCATAAATTATTAATATTTTAGGTTCAGTTTTTTCTTTAATTTGACGCTAATCAACCATGAAATGTGCAAGACATAATAATTGTTTCAATCATTATAAAAGAACTCAACTGAATTCCTTTATAACAATTGTTCCAATTATTATTTAAAAAATCTCAGTTGAGTTCTTCTATAACAATTGAACTTCGAAATGTTGAAATTTGTATCAAAACTAAATATTTTGACGTTTATATCCAATTCTATTGGCACAGAAAAAATCCTAAAATTTTCAGTTTAATAAAATATTGTTATAGTGATATTTTATAGTAAAGAAAATTCAAATTATATATACTTAATTTAGGAAAAACTAAGGTAAGTACTGAATTTTGGAAAACATTGAGATTAAATTGTCTTTTAAAAAAAGAGATAAATGAAATTTTGAAATGTTATTAATTTAAATTTAATTTTCTATGGATTACCTTAAAAAATATTTAAACATTTTGTATTTCAATATTTTCTTATTCAAAATGGGCAGTTACCAGAGACCACCGTTTTTGTTTACAAACAATCGCTAGAAACTTACCAGTTGTTGCACTTCTTGTATCTTCAAAAGAATTTTCTCGAATTTCGTGGGACACCAAAGGGGAGTGATTCAAAGATTCTTTCTCAGAGCACAACCCAGATGACCATTTGGCATCTTCGCATTTTATTTGCGGAGTCATTAGATTCGATCCACAATTGTCGAGTGTCCTGTTGTCCGTCGAACTCTCTTCCACTCCATACAGTGTCCTGGACACCTCAAGAAGCCCGACGGTTCCGTTTTCCGGTTCTTCGGCCGGTTCCGGCTGACCATTGCTAAAGTTCTGTTCTTCATAACGACACTGGTTGGAACCTTCGAACATCGTCGCGAGCCAAAGTCGGAATAATTGTTACGAGCGAACCTCCGGTCTGACTTCCTGTAGTCCTTATTCCTGGAAGTAGAATATAGCGGAGGTTTTCCGGCGATTTTGAAACAGAGCTACTTCCTCAGGAAGGATGCAAGAACATCGTAAGGTGAAAAATGTTTGAATAATTCCGGATTATAATTCTGATCAGTGACAGTGTCCACAAAAGTTCTCAACTTCAGATGAATTAGCAGATTATGTCTCACATCGAATTACAACTCATGAATGAAACAGGATCAAGCGGAAGAGTTACAACTCGCATGTAACCAACTGCCAATCGTTCATCAATCTCGACTTTTTTTTAGAACAGTTTCACATAAAAAAAATATATTGTATGCTGTTGCTAAATCGGTGTTACCGATTCGAGCTTGATAAGCAATGCTTTTTTTCAGACTTATTTTTCATATTTTCTTTATACTACAGGAGAATTACCACTCGCACAAATTTTACATATTATGATTTTTTAATAATTATTATTATAGGAATAATTTAATTTCTGAACATCAGAAATTGAAACGTCTAATAAATTTTTTTTTACCAATTTGTTACAATAATGCAGTTTAGTTAGGCCTTCATAATACCACGCCATACATTTCCAACTATACCAAAGTTTTTCAATCATCAGTATGTCACCATAATACAACATAACACATTTTCAGATATTTCCAACCACCAATATGTCACCATAATATTATGTCACACATTTTCAACTATTTCAATATTTTCAAATATTTCCAATTATCAATGGCTACACATCTTCAATTATTCCAACATTTTCAAATATTTCCAATCATCAATAGGTTTGCATAATACTGTGCGACACGTTTTCAACTATTTTCACTCATCGATTTGCCACCATAATACTATTCCATTTCTAAATGTTCCTATTTTAATTATGTTTCTTTTTAAGTGCATTATTACGAATAATCGATTGCTCTTTTCGTCAATAATGGAGACCAAACAGTCAGATTTGATTTTTAAGCCAATTTTTCCATATAATCAGCAATTAAAAACCACTCCTCATACAATAATTTTGGATATTTTTTCTAATATCAGATGAGTCTTATAAAGTATCACGTATAAAGTATTACAGGAACATCGTTATCCTATAGGTAATAAAAATATTTTAATCCTACGGTTAACAACCTGAACATGAATTTAAAAACTTTTGAATATAACTTGTTTTGTCTTATTCTTCATTAAATAAAACCCCTTCAATGGAGAAATCTTTTTTTCTGAAAGATCATCAACAAATTTATTATGGAAATCATAGTAGATGAGAACTGTTAGATTCACGAATATATGATTTTATCACGTTAGGTTCACGAATATATGATTCGAAATATATGATTTTAGTTGTTAAATTCAACAAATAATTCAAATGAATTTTATGACCATCCATAACCAATAGTAAGTGCAAATAATTTTTTAAATGTAAATAGCAGTGAATTCATTTTTAATAACTGAATACGAAAATAAATAGAATACGACTGCCCTGGGTTTAGATTTATGGATTGGTCTCAGGATTATCTCATCCGATTAAGAGAGCAGTGGCCTGTATCCTCCCTGTACCCCCACTTACTATCGCTCTCAGACTGGTAAATTTTTATTAGTTGCCTGTTTATGGATTGCATAATTTGCGATGTAGTCTCCATTATGGCTCATTGGGGTGGATTTTTGTTTCTCACACATACACTTCCGCTCTAAAGTTACGCATATCTGTGGGTCACACGTCGCCAGATATGGTGTTTATTGGGAACATTGTTAATCAAACACGTGACGACCACGCGCTTGACACAGCAGTGAATGAGCATCACGCAATTCTCAGCTGGGGGAGGGAGAGTTAAATGGGGGTGGCTACAGTCTCATCCCGGGTTGAGAGATGAGTGATGCGATGTATGGGATGGGAAAATAGTTGCGTGTTATGGAAAATCGTTTTGATTGTTTGTGCGTGCTTTTCTTTTCTGTTTGACGGGCTTTTTTTTTGTTTGAAATCACATATTGGTCAGTGTAATGGTCGCTAATGACGGTGATGAGTCGCGGATGAGTTGCTATATTGCTTCGTGGGAAATTCATCTTTTTTAAAGCAGAGAACTGAAGATTCACACGATTTTTTTTCCATTCATCATCATTTAGGAAACTCTTCATTGTAGCAATATTAATTTCTTTTATGGTTGCTTATTTGTATAAACTTGTACATTTTGTGAGGTATCTTCAAAAATGCATTCAATTGAATACTGTAAATAGATTTTTTAAGAAAAAAAACTTCTCGGAATAGAATTTATAAAGGCATATTCATTCAATATATTTTCAAGAATATTTCAAAATTTTTTATAAGACAAATAATAATATTCCAAACTTGTAGATATATGATTACTGAGTAATAATTTATATTTTGAATAAAGAATTTAAACATCCTACATCCTCCCATCCACCAGGTTGGTGTGGTGCGAAAGTTTGACGAAGGGATGTCCCTTTACACATCGTCCTCATCATACGCCGGGGTTCAACATTACGAGCACCATGCAAAAATAGCCCTCGTATTACTTCCAGACAAAAGTCGGTATGATGTAACCTCGAATTTACATTTCCCACATTTAGCATTTTTCTGCAATCAACGTCATACTGTATAAGTCCCAAATAATTTTCTATACTTGTAATGCTAAAAAACCCCGAATTTAATGTTATCACCTTAAAATATTTCTCGCTTCCAACGTTTCTTAGTGAGAAGAATTCAGTGCAATTTTTTTAAAAATCGTAAAACAATTGTGATGAAAATAAAAAAAAGAAAACCTTTCTTGTCAACAAGTGCAATGTAGTGTTTGAGATCCTCTACTCCCTTTTACTGCATTAAAAATGGAAAGATCAATCCTTATCTTCCTTGGTCATATGAAGACGAAGGATTGGGTTACCTATATTGTAAAGTTCAGTTGATGCAATTTGCGATCTAGAAAGTCAAAACTTTTTCTGTGATTTCATTTGCTCTGGTAATCGAAATTAACGAGAATTGAGAAAGCATTCCTAATTTGTAAAAATTCACTGGTAATAAGAATGTGATCTGCAATACAGCTGATAAAAAATGCAAAACAAAAAGAATCAATTTCTTCAAAAAATAATTTTAAAAAACTGAGGTCAAAACCATTGCGTATTTAGAAATGTAATTAAATGAAGAAATGTATGTCACTAAAATTAGTTCTTATATAATGACCCACCCTTTGCTTGTATCACATTCTAATTTAATCGTTTTCTTGAACACAGCGTTAATTTCTTTTCAATAAAAAAAATTATAATATATGAGATATCTAATAGTTAAATGACAGATTGATTGTTAATTGACAGATTGACAGATTGATTGACAGATTGATTGATTGTTAAATGACAGATTGATTGACAGGTAAATTGCAATTTACCAATTTATTTTGAAGCATTGTACATCGTCAGGGGATTAGTAGCTGGGCAGTCGTCTTTATCTTCAATTAGTTTTTATCTTCCAAGGTTTTTAGAATGTCTTGTAACAAAGTTTCAATTTCTTAGTATCGGCATTATTGCTTTTATTTTTAGTTCAGTGATTTTTGTGGAAGTCTTTGACTGTTGGCTGTAAATATTTTTTAGATATTACTATTGTACACAAACAGCGACATATTATGTATTTGCTTTTATTTTAGGTTTTTAATTCTTTAATGTGAATTTCAGCAGCATTTGCACATCGGCGCTGCGTATAAAATAAGTGATATCTGCACAAACAGCTCTCTGATAATTTAGAATATGATTTTATAATTGAAGGGAGCTTTGCTTTAGTACCTTTAAAATCCTATTTTATTCAATTCCTACAAATTAGTTCACACACACTCTCTCTCATTGTGTGTGTGTGTGTGTGTGTGTGTGTGTGTGTGTGTGTGTGTGTGTAAGTAATATAATCTTGTTCAAATTTTCAATCGTTAATAAAATATTTTTTATTCATCCACTCAAGTTCAAATACATTAAAAAATTTTTTTTAATATTGTAGTGGATGACCTTAATGTTAATACGGTTTCATTTATCAAATATTAATTTATTAGTTAAATTTTTCCTGTAGTTTCTATTTAGTCGCCATGTTTGTCGTCAAGCTCTGAGATTACTGACGTGACAACCGATCATAAATAATATAAGGAAGTAAATTGAAATTGAATTTAAAAATATTATATACATTATTTGTTACCTGAATATGGTTTTTAAGCCTAAAATATTTATTTAGAATCATATCAAAATAAATAACTTCATTACTCCAAAGCAATTTTTTTTTTTAATTGTTGAGGATGAGGACTGCTAAGTGATGTTAATGGGAATTTTTTTCTCATTGTATAAATAACTTTTCAATAAATTTCACATGTTCATTGAATTTAGTAATGATTTTGTAAGAAGTGTAAAGTTTCATTGTATTTGCCTTCAGAAAGATCTCTTGTTTCTTGGACCTTTGAAACATCGTTATGGATTATAACGAAGCATGGATCGAATTTGAAGCCCAAAGCAATATCTGCTTGCATAATTGCCGGGGTAGAAATTTTTTTTTTACATGGATCATGAACTTCTTATTGCAGAGGTACTATGATAGAATTTGAAAGTTTCGTTTGGAATTGTAGTTTGTACATGAGACTTTCAATCCAAGCTTGGTCGAATGATTTTCTGATATTTAGGAAAAATGTTAAACTGTCTTTTCCGGAATTGAATACTTATTGAATGCCCTCTACCTTTCCGAATCTGAGGAGATTTTCTTAAGAAGGTGGCATTTTCCTTGTTTAACAGGATTATAGAAAGGTGGGGAGAGATTGACCACCTTGTGACTGAGACCAACCGCCACGTCGTGGAAAATTCACTTCAGTAAATCGAGCCTGTGTTATGGACCAGTTATGTTACACAGCGGTAATGACACAATAAATCCTATCGACACTGTTTCATTCAGAAGTGACGGCTTGTTCAACTCTACACAAAAAAGAAGTCATTTTGAGTAGTTGCCCAATTGCCGACAGTTAAGAAATAATAATAATAACTGAAAAGTTGCAAGGAGATCTTTAGCATAGTTATTAAGACCACTGAGGGTAACTTGTTCAGTGATTTTGCTTTGACAAAGAAGAAACCTTACTAGATGATAACCACTATATTGATTAGGAGAGCTTGAGAATGAAAATTATCCTTTGCTATTTCCTATTCATTAAACTTTCTGAGTAGAATCAATAATTTTAGTTAAACGGAATCTTGTTTCGAAGGGGGGAGGGTTCTTAATGAGGCAATTATTAATGGCCTCAATGTAAAAGTTTTTCTAATACTAGACGGAAAAGAATTTCATTTCTGATTGAAATAATTGATAGAAGAGAGGGAAATGGTTCAAAGAAATGGAATGTCTCACCCCCCTCCCTCCACTTTGAGGGGTAGAATGTTAAAGCAAAATCGTATTTCCTTCTATTTATTATATCTCTCGCCATGGCAACAGAATAACTGAGTGAGTTCAAGTTAAAAAATCCTTTGATTTAAGATGACATTTCTTAAAATAATAAGCTTTTAAAAACAAACTCTAAATAAGCTGTTCTCGGTTTGTTTTAAATTTCTTAATATTTTTTAAACAATAGTGAGGAATTATCGGTAAATACTATCAATGTAATAGGAAAAAAAAAGGATTTTTGAAGTAGCTGAAGAGGCTACAACTATATAGTGTCTGTGAACCAGCTCATAATATGCTTACCTTGTAGTTTTTAATTTTGAAATCATATCAATCTATCCACCCATTTGATTGCCTTTTATATTTGTCATTTATTTAGAAATGATATTCCTACAGAAAAAATAACCCTTTTTCTTAAAAAAAAGGCGCCACATTTGGATATGCGGAACATCCTTATGAATCGGAAATATGAGTTCCTTTTTCAAATATGCTACATTAGAGTAAGACGGAAGTGCATAAAGTAACATCCTAGAGGGGTATATGAGAGAATGTTAAGTGCTAAAAATCTATCTAATAGACTACATTTATTTTTTATTAAGAAAGTTGCAAAATGCAATTAATTTTAAAGCTATGTACTCATTTTTTTTAAATCAGTGAATACCGCAATCATATTGTATTTTCTTTATAATATGTTTTTAAATTCCAGTTGATAAAATCTGAAGGTATTTATTTTAAAAAGGATTTTTGATAAAAAAAATAATAAATATTGTTAATTTGTATTCAAAATGATAGAATGCCAGTCCCTGAAATGTATATATTAATATTAATGGACGTTAATTTTGATGAAAGATTTCACATGCCGTACGTATTCTGATATTGATATACGTATTCTGGTATTAATATTTTTATTTGCTATATAAATGTGCAAATTTGGAACCTTTTACAAAAATTGCAGGACAAGAATCCTATTGCTTGATAAAAAAAACGGGATAAATTGCAAGCAAATTCAAATTATATTGCCACATTATTTATGTATATTTGCTTTGTTGTTGACTATTATTCAAAAGTAATATTTTATATAGGAGATTAATTATTTTTAACGCAAAGTCTGTATAATGAAATTTTAGGACTTACAAGCTATTTAGTAAAATTGACGAGTTAGCGCTTTTTAATTATAAGAAATATTTCTTGGTATGTGAAACATTTTTTTTTCTAGAAATGTTTTTAGGAAGAAATCAATGTAAGAATTCAAAATAGTTATGAATTTTCTATGACAAATTTTCAGTCATTTTATTTTTATCATGCAATAAAATTATAATAAAGCATATTTGATGTAGTCAGTTTTCCAGAGAATTTTTTTTCTCAACTATAAAAAATTAAAATTAATTCTTCTAATCATAATATATGTTTTCCTCTTTCAGAATTATGAAAAAATCTAAGCACATAAAACCTAAGAAAGGCTAGTAAATATAAACATCGGTTGGTCCAGATTAGTTATTTGTAGGCAATTCTGAGGCACAATATTATATGACATTATAATCATAAAAGCCTCAACAATAATCAACTCTCCCAATACTTGTTACAGAAAAAGTCAAAGGATTATTCACTGGATCATTCAATGAGGTAAATTGTCTGCAATTAAAATTCCACTAAAATCTGGGCAGTGACTTTTATAGACTGATTTTATTAGCTAAAGGCAGGTGTACTTAATACACATTACAGTTATCACTGTTTCTATCTGAAAGCTTCTTAAAATTTGTTTCTACACAGACGTGGCAACGAAAAAGAATTAAGAAACAGTATCACAACTACGGTGGATAAAAACAAAGCAAGAGCTCTGGCCGTTATTAGCCGGTATGAATTAATTTATTTGAAAAGAAGCGCAAGATTTTAAAACTTATTCTCAAGATAATTAAAATTTCTAAAAGCTCTACTCAAGCGTTGGAGAATTTATTGTTTATAATTCCTAGTTATAATCTGGAAGCCGAGTCAAGCTAGATTTCTCGCAACTAAATAGCAGATGGTTTTGAAATCTAAAGACCAAAATCTATCTACAAGAGGGAAACTCATATTTGTCAACTGAGAGTATAAGTGACCATGATTGCATCTTCTGTATAGAAAAAAACAAAGATAATATATTGATGAATTTTACATGTAGAAATGAAATGTCATTTATATATTGAATTTGTATTCGTTTCTTCTGAAATTCATGTTAAATAAGAAAGTGCCTTTCTTAATTTCAAAGAGAAGAAATAGTTCTGCAAGTTAGGAAAAGTGTAAAGGAAATGTATTTCAACCATTAAATATTTGATATTTTTAAGAATTAAAGGTGGAAGATTATTCATGAAATTTTCATTATCAAATGCAATAAATAAATAACACAAATATCTTTTTTTTCTTACTCAAACTCTTCTATTTAGAGCATGTTTCTATTTAAAATTTTTGCAAAATTTCATTAAAAATTTGTAAACGATTTTATAAAATTCGTTTTTAAAATCCTTAAACTCTTTTGTCCTTATAATGCCATTTAAATGAAAAAAGCTGTCCTATTTAATGCCCATTATACAGTTAGCTACCTCTACCGATAAAAAAACAAATGTCTGTATTTGTTATCATTATAAAGCAAATCATGAAAGCTTGGTTATCAAATTTCGTAAAAAAATATTTAGGTTGGTGGTATTGTGTTACTATAATTAAAGACCAAATTCTTATCTGCAAGAGAGAAACTCGTATTTGTGTCAACTGTTAGAAATACCTAAAAGATTTAGTGTGCAACTTTTTGGAAATACTAAAAAATTTTAAATATGATTTTCTAAAATATTTTTCATTTCTAGAATTTAAGTCAAGCCTATTGTATTGCCTCATATTATTCTTTAAAAGGCTTTTACCCTCTTTTTGATAAATTAACATCAACTACATCTCATGCAACGTTTTTAAAAATCGAGGCTTTTGCTTTATTTTTGTAATCTATGAAAAGTAAGCTAGGACAAGATTCTGTAATATATATATATATATATGAATACTTATTAAATGAACCTATTTCATTATTTTAAAAAATATAGTTTCTTATATTCTCCTGTGTATTTCATTAAACAATTTAATATTTTCTTTATTTTAAGGTTTGTGACATTTTTAATAATAAATTTGTTATTCACTTATGTGATGCAAATGGATTAAATGTGTAAATACTCATTACATAATAAATGTAAATATTGATATAACCATTAAAATAATATGTAATTTTAAAACTAAACAATTGTTATATATGTAATGTCTTCATCAGGAATTTACAAGTTTTTTCAGATACTCACAGCTTGTGGATAGCAGATGCTTTTCATGATTGCATTTTGTACACTAATTTTAATTCATTTCCATGAAATATTTAAATAACCATGAATTTTTAAAAATATATATTATAGATATATTTTTGTTTTGTATTAGAAGAGATAGTAATATTCATCAGACAGATGTTTCAGTATAGATGTACCTGCAACTATGTTATTCAATTATATGTAAACATTTCATTAAAAAGTATATTTATCATTATTTAGCTAATATATGATCAATAATTAATTCTAATTAAATTTTTTAAAGTCATATTTTCTTATCAAATAGTTAAATATATAGGTTTAAATAGTTAAATAATAGGTTTAACTGCAAAGCTTTCATTGTAAAACTAAAAATATTTTTATTTTGTTAATGTATCAAAATTGAAATCAAATAATAATAGTTTTGTCCATTGTTTTAATTTTATTGCTGTTTATTTATTTGGATTTTTGCAGCAATTGATACTTCCAGCAGATAAGTTCCATAGCTAAATTTAAAAAGAATGACACTAATATAACCAATTTGATGATTTGAACCTGTGCCAAAGGTGAACTTTTGCAACAGGCAAGTCACATTCAGAAATGTTTAATATTAATATTTCAATTTAATATTAATTCATGCTAATATAAAATTCGGCGGAGAATTTTTGCAGATTATAGTTAAAAAAATAATGCTTTAGTGAGCTTTCTCTAGTGCCATTTTAGATAGATAGGTCATTGCTTGTGGGAAAAAAAATGTTTTGAATATAAATTTCTTACATAGAATATAGACTACTTATATTTTATGAAAAACTTGTTCAAAATGCTAGGTCACTGTTCAAGAAATATATATTGATCTTCATATAGCTTAGTAATGTAATATGGAACAAGTAGCAAGTTCATAGATTTTGAATTCTCTATTGAAAATTAATTAAGAGCAAATAGTTTAATACAAAACCAAGCTAACTTTGTAATGCAATAATGGATTATTTTATTTTTTAAAATGTTGTTTTGGGACTGTCTCTACATTACTAAGTCTATGTATGATGTTTGGAAACTGGTGTAATTCCATACTGTTGATACATTCATTATGTATTAATTACATTATCTTGAAAATTAAAACTGCACCACAAGGGCATTGTAAAAATTTGTAACTTTTATTTACATAAATTTGTTTTATACATACATACAGATAAAAACCAAATTTTTTTTTTTAATTATTCACTTGTTACATGTTCATACACAAAATTCCTCTTGTTTTCTTTAAGACTTGGTCACAGTCAAAATACTATTCATGCAAAATGTTTTGTAACTACTCATCTCCAGAAATTTCTCTAAAGAAATATTTAAAAGATCTTCTGGTAGTATATTTATTCACAAAATAAAATGCTAAAAATGTGATATATATGCAGTATTAGCACTTAAGCTACAATGCCATATAGTAATTTGCAACAATCATATATTATTCTAACTTGAATATGAAAAGTTGCAAGCCTGAAGTTTCAAACTCATGTTATCTTTCTGATAGAATTTTGAACCATAAAAATATAAAACAATTATGATTTTTTTTTTTTTTTTTTTGCTATTATAAGAACCAATGTGTGTAATCAATAACATATAATGCTTTTAACTTTCAAGATATAAATACAATTTTTATTTACATGAATAATCACTACTTTCAACATAAATGTCATCTTGCATAACAAGATTATTGCTGTTTTAAACATTACATAGATTCAATCAGACATAACAGTTTCATACATTATATTTACAATTACAAAACTTTAAATGTGCATAGGTTAAGCTTATTTTAAGAGGAATAAAAGTTTGACTTTTTATTTATTAATTTGTCAAGCTTCCTTTAATTTAAAATAACACTATATTTCTGCATCTATACATACATTATAAATGAGTTATTTACAAATTAATTACAATTCTGGAAACTTTCAAATACAATAAGAAAAATTGAATTTTGACAAAATGTTATATATTGTGATAAAGTCATCTCTATAAGGTTTACCATATAAATTTATGAAATTCTGATTTTTTTTTTTTTTTTTTTTTGTTATTCAATGTATAATTTTACAGTAATCAATGAAAGTGTGAATATTTTATTTTGTTAAAACTATGCTTGTTATCAATACATCAACTTGAAATATATTTAAAAAAATAAATAATGGTAAGCCATACATAAGTTGGAAACTAAATATTTTAAATAAAATGATGTTCAGAGCCTTATTTAAGTTTATAAACATAAATAGTAAATAATAATGAAGATTAAATCTGGAAATAAAATATATACACAATTACATAAAATTTTGTAAGGGGTGATGTATAAAGCATTTGTTTGTTTCGTTACTGGTTATGTGAAAATGTTAAAAATTACAATTAGCTCAATTTCTAATCTATCTTACTAAATCCAAAATTAAGGAAAGAAAATGTTCAATAAAACAAATATATTTTATTACATTAAAAATGAATGAATCCATGAAATAAAAATAAATATTAGAAAGTAAATTACAATTTTACGAAGGAACGTAAAATAAAATAAGCAAGATCCCAGTCAATATTATAACGATTAAATTACAAGTCTTAATGAAATAAAAGTACACATTTAAAAATAAATTAAATATTCTAAATAACAACACTTTCTGAATATCAGAAAATTAAATAAGTAAAAAAAGCTACAAGAATATTAAATAAAAAAAACATGTAAAAATATAATTTTTTTTAAAGCTTCTAATCAATGAAGACTATACATAGCTAAAAAGGTTACTGACTTTAACTTTTTGCAATACATTGCAATATATATTCAAAAATAAATAATAAAATTAATATTAAATTCTTGTGTAAGATTCCAAGAGAAATAATTAATACTTTGATGTTTCTTACTTTCTTTTTCTGTAAAGATCTTTTATGTAATGAAAAAAAATTTAAAATATAGCATAGTTTTAAGTACATTTTATTCTTTTGAAACAAATGCAAAATTTAATATACACTTTTTTTCTTTCTCTCCTTTAAAAAGAAATGCTCCAATTCATTAGCAATATCATAATATGCATGATAATTTGTTTTAACCTTACAATTTTCTCATAACTTTTGGAAGAAATAATCTATATTTAAGAAAGTTCATCTTTGTAGCTATTTTATTTTATTATAATTAGCACATGAAAGAAAACTAATTGACATGATTGTAATTAATATTATACATTAAACAAAGAAAATAACTCTTGCAGACAATATATTATGCAATGCATGCTATTTATATGCCACCTCCATCTGAAAACCACTTATCTGATCAGAAGATAAAACTGATAAGTTACTAAGTAATCAAATCACATATAATCAAGCTCATTATTAATAATATAACTTCAGATTCAACTCATAAACCTTTTCCTGAAGAAGACAAAAAGGATTGATCTTGATAAGTGTGATTAAACAAGTAGATGCATTTGGATTAAGCCACCTAACATGCACAGTATGGCCTAAAAAAGAAAAGCCATAAATAAACCTTCAATGTAATTATTTCAAACAGGGAAATAATTCTAAATAATTTGTTTTTATGCCAAATTAAAATAAGTAATATATTAACATCATATAAGGTGTGGTAAGAAGCAAAGCAGTCTTCTGAAATTAAGTCTAACTTCAAGGATTTCAATTTTTAATCAATGTATTTGATGTCTAGATTCAACTTTTGATTCACTAAATCTTAACTCAGCTTCAATTTTTCTCTAAAGGACATAAGAAAAGTCTTATGCATAAATTAAGTTACTGCCATTAGAATTGGCACCAAAGCTATTAAAGCACGTGATTTGTTACGTATCTTCCAATGAGTTGCTCATAACTTCATCATTAATGTAATAAAATCTGACCACTCACTAAGAGAATTCTGGTAAGTATTCATGATTTATATTTTTATTAGTTATCTATTTATTTGTTCTTCTTACTTAACATTTCTGAACTCACATTCTACCATATTCTAAAAAGGTTAGAAATGTTTTCTTTTTTCTTTCTCACAATCTTTGTAGTTACATGTGAAAAAATTCAGCCGAGTTTCATTACTTCCATGAACCAATTAATTAAATTTAAAAATACATGTTCAGTTTCTTCTTATATTTTTACTTTTCTGGTAAATAATTAAAAATTACACAGCAATAAAACTACAGTATACATTTGTATTTAATCTACCGAAGAGTCTAATTTTTCTAATCCAGTAACTTTCCATTCAGAGAAATGCATTTCTAAAAATGGAGAAGCAATACTTTTTATTTCATGCAATCAAATCTTTGCAATAGGCAAAAATATAAATAAATCCAAATTAGCAAATTTGGTAATATACATCAAAGATAGAAAACACAAAGGTTGATACTTTTATATACAAATTATTTTTCTCACCTTTGAAAATCACAGATCGCAGAAGTAAACTTATGCCTTACTAGAAATGTTGCAATAGCCTCAGCAACCTAATTGAATAAAAATGTAATGAAAATTAATAAATTTCAGGAATATTTGATTAAACACTACAAAAGTCCTAATATGAAGTCCTCTTTATTTGTTCTCGATGACAAAGTGTATCATCTTATTTGTTGTCTCCTCTTGTGGAAAGATTTTGATTGCCATAAATTAATGAAACTTTTTTTTTCAGGTTGATGCATTAATGTAACAAATGTAAAGTTAAATCTGTATAATAGTCTGAAAAAGAATATTTAATTTAACAGTCTCAGGATATTTGGAAAAATATAAACCAAGAAAAGTGCAAAAAAGAGACTAAAATATTCAGGCACTTGACGACAATTTATTCACCCAGATTATAGAATTTTTAAGATGTAAGCTTATAAGTACAGGGAATACAATTCAGCAAAATTTTTACAACACAAAAAATAATGAACCTAATCACAAATGTAATTCTCTAGATTAGAAAACTATATTTAATTTAAAAACAATGATATAAAGCCTTCATTCAATCATATATGAGCATCAAATTAAATATTTAAAGATTAAAAAAGTGGACTGGATCCCTCGACTATTGCCACTTCTATAGTTGAAACAGAGCCATAAGAGGAATCCAACATTTATGAGTAAAATAATGTCACATCAGCGTTGATTCATGCTAAGTGTAGAAATTTTTCAACTATGGTTTGTCCAATATCAAAAGAAATCTGGAAGGAGCTTCTTGGGGGAACTGATGTAAAGGATCAAAATATAAGAAGATTTAAAAATAAAGCTCAAAACTATCATATCTTTTCAAACTAAACTGATTTGCTAGATAATTATGATGGTACCAAGGAGAAAAAAAGTTTATTCCCAGTAATGATATGAACTGAACAACTGGAAATTTTGAGAAGATAAAAATGTGACAAAGATTTCAAAAGACTGGGTCGTTCTCAAAATAATAATAATAATAAAAAAAAAAACAGTACTGTTTTATTTACTGTCAAAGTTTTGAATCAAAAAAACATTTAAACTCAGTGTTCCCAAAGTGTTAAGAGAAAGAACTATGCAAAATCCAATCACCTAGAAAGATGTGCAGAGGAAACAGTGAATCCAGTGGCTAGTATATTTAAGGTTCCTGGAGGATATTGCTGAATTGCAAAAGACTGACAATACAATTCATTGTTAGGTAAGGTAGAGTATTTGGCTTGAGGAAAAAAAAAATCGAATATGCAAGGCACAATATGCACACTTGTAAGAAACATATCAAGTGGGAAAAGACCAAATCCAAACCCAAGACCTTTCTTACCATAAGCTAATAAAAAAAGATTAGGTTTGTGAGTATCATAGCTTTAACAAAAGCATATCAAAAGGAAGTCAAATGTCAATAAAACTGATTATGTTTAGCACGATTCAAGCAATTCAAAGTGTTAAATGATCAAGAATGCAGATTTAAAGAAATATTTCCTGCTTCAGTTCATTTTGGTTAGAAAGTTACCTGTGTTATATGATGACACATTTATAAGCAAGGAAAAGAGTTAAAATATCAATTTCTTCTTATAATAAGTAATAATGCAGTATTCTCAGTAAAGATCCAGGTAAAAGTAAAGGTGCTAGAGACAGCATTATACTTAATCACATATTTAAGAACTGATAGAGATCATGCTCATTAAGTACAATAGAAACAACTAGGCACATCCAATAATATATGGAGAAAAATGAGAATTTAAGACTGTTAGTTGACTGCCATCAACTAAACAAACAATAAAGTGTATTGTTGAACAATTAAATGAAGTTGGGAAAGCTAATTTTATATCTGTATAATGTTTTTGTCTTGCATTCAGGATCGTATCATTCAAATATAATGTTTTTCAGAGTAAAAAAACAAAGAAAGAACAAACAATATCCTCTCATAACATTAAAGATATTGCGAGGCATATCTGATAAATTGATTTTTTTTCCATGTTAATCTAGGGAAATTGCCATTTGATTTCCTTAAAGTATTTAATTCCTATATTATGAAGTTTAAAATAACCCTATATAAAGCAATGGACTATAAGGTAGCAAAATTAAAATAAATTCCATTATTATTTTAACAATACAATTGCATTTCATAATGTCATAATTTTTTTAATAAAATAAATATTAATATAAAATTTAAATCCTCAATAAGTGAGAATTTAAGAAATAAATTAGACACAGAAAATTATACTGAATTTAATTTAATATATTCATTCCTTGTCATTTATAATGTTCTAACCTTTTGTTGAAAAACATATTTGGCATAAATTCCAAATAGGATGTAAATTTTTTTTAAAAATAAAAGGGCATGATATACGTTACATAAACGACATTCTTTTGAGTTGTTGATACATCAGTTAACTTAAGTAAAAAATTTGCTTGGATTTTAATTTATGAAAAATTTAACTTTAAAAAAAATCTACATACAATGGTACAGATTATCTTTGTAATAATATTTTCACATTCTTTCTGAACCGTTAGACATTGAACAACTATCTAGGTTTCTTACAAGTTGGCAAACAAATCAGAATGTATAAAAAAAACTGTCTTTTACTAAAAACTTTTTACTAAAAAGATAATTTAAGACACATAAAACTTTTTTTTTACTTCAATTTTAGTTAAATAGAGATTATAGTCTTAAATTTCACTTAATATTAGTAAAAAAAGTTTTATGTATAAAAGGGAAGAAAACTTGCTACAACAATAAAATAGTAAATTAGTACCTTTTCAGGATCATCTTCATGAACTGCATGCCCACATTGAGGTAAAACTTGCATCTGAAATTTGCCTATAACAGATACAAGATTTATTTAAGATAGTTAAAAAAAAGCTTACATACAGTATTTGACCAGATATATGACATATCAATAGTATTTATCAAAATTTATAGCAACACTATCATATTAAACAAAATAACTTTTATAATAAAACCATTATTTTCATATCAAGAAAAATAATAAATAATTAACAAAAAATGAAAAAAATTATCAACAAAAAGGCTACTTATATATATAAAAAAAGAAATCTAACTAAATTAATTTTAAACTATTCTTAAAAAGTAAAATTTTATGTATAAAATTAAATATTCATCAAAAATATTTTTAAAAATATTAAATTCAACTACTTAAAATAATGAAAACATCATCTTATGTAAAACAAGAAAAATTTTCTTAATTGAATAACAATAAAGAAGAGTTTCCAATTAAAATTTTTTTAGTGAACTTGTAATTTATTATCAAAAGATCACAAACCTTGCATCTGGCCAATGGTCAAATCTTTATCTAATCTATCCACACCTAACATGGTTGGGAGGAAAAAATATAAAGAATATTTTTAGAACTATAATTACAAATAAAAAAAATGCATAAAATCATTGACAAAAATTTAAATCTTGTAATAGAATAATTTAAAATATCTATTCTGTAAAAAGAAAGTTAAATATTTTTGCACTTATTAAAAAAAAGTAATTAACTTGTAACCAGAATTTAAACAGCATATAAATTGATAAAATGAAATTAAAACCTATTAATAAATTTACATTCTTAGAATAAGAAATTATTAATTTAAAGTATTATATATTTTATAACTTTATTTAAATAATTTTATATTCTATAATTCTGTTTATATTAGAACAAAATCATTTTTCCCAGTATAAAAAAAATTCATAGAAATGTTATAAGACTATCAAGAAAATCAAGGAAATTTAGGGACAGTAGTAAAATGAATTAAATAGTGAGTGGACGACAAAAACCAGAAATTAAAAATTAGAGAGATTTAAAAGTCAAACAGATTTGTATTAAAAAACCAGATTCTTTACCACAAAAACAAATATTCTCTACATACAACCCACAATATTAAAAGCTGCATCACTCAGTAATTTAGCAAAAAAATTTCAAACTACAAATTATGTGACATTAGATGTCATGAAATACATTTGGAATGATCAGCAACTGATTGTTAATTATGAATATTACATATAGCTCATAATTATATGCCCTGCAACTTTATTTATTCATGCATGATGTGCAGTTTGAAAAATGTTGCAATCCCCAAAAGAATTAATATCAAAAACACAAAGAGTCTTAAAAATTGAATCACACGGGCAAATAGAAAAATTCATAGACATAGGAAACTTGATGCACTGATCCTCAAACTAGAGATTTGTCCAATTTTAGGTAAAATCTATTAATAAAAAAGTTATAATAACTAATTTTTTTTTCTTTATATTATAAAAAGAAAATGGAATTCACAAAAGATTTTTTTAGCATATGTAATACAACATATGTAAAAAATGCAATTCACTTCATAAATTTTAATTATAGCATTTATATACTTAGGCATCATCTCCCAAATTAAGAAGAAAATTTAATAAAATCATATGAATAAAATAAGATTTTAAATTATTCAAAGGAAAATATTCATTTGTATACACATAAACTATGTCTATAATTTAAAATTAATTCTTACAAATATATTTCAAATGAGAGTTTTTTTATAAATAAAATTATTAGTAATGAACAAAGAATTCAGGCTTTTAAAATCATAAAATTCATTTCCTTCAGATGAAATTTAGGTGCAGCACTAAAAAATATCAGCATTATCGAACAAGAAAGGAAAGGGGTAAGCCCATCAATATTTAAAATGTAATTTTGGATACTTGCATAATACTTGCACTTTCCTACTAAAATCAATTGAATTAAACTGATTGTATATAACTTAAAATTATTTTTTTCAACATATTATGAAATGCAAAAATGAGTTACAATTAAAATATTTAAATACAGCTAAATTTGCAATTTAAATATTTTTCTTGACTTAAACCATTTTTTTTTTTTTATTAAACACTAGATTTTTTATATTTAAAGTACACTGATTACATTTGTAGTTCATTATTTTTTGGAATCAGCTAAGAAATAATACAAAACTTTATTTCTAATTATCAGTTGAGACAGTTATTTTCCTGTTAATATAATAAAAACCATTGAAAATATCCTTAAAAAACATGTATTAAGTTCCTTGAAGACAAATTAGCAAAACTTATTGACACAAATTTCAGACAATATAAGAATCATGCTAAAAAAAATGATTCTTTCATAAAATGAATTGCATTTTTTTTAAACAAAAGCTGGTTGTAATAATTTAATGTAAAAATACCTGCTAAGAGAAGCAACTTTGGTATGGAAGATGACAAAAACATGTTTGATAATCCTTCAAACCATCCTACAAAGAAATAATTCAAATATTGCATACAATACATACATATTTATTTTGACAATAAAAAAGACAAAACAAAAAAGGTCATTCTACTCATGCATAAAATAAGATACTCATAATCTAATTTAATATCACAAATTTTAAAAATTATTTAAATGTACTTTTAGGAATTCTATAGTCAAATGCTCAACAAAAGTTCTAGTAAAAATAATCCAAATCTATTTCTTCCAGTGTTCTATACTTCTTTTCTAAAAATGGAAACAACATTTCATAGCTAACATCTCAAAAATGGAAATCCTTTCTAAGTGAAACTGTTCAGAGTGAAATGTGAGGAGGGGCATAACAATATAAACCTTTTTTTTCTAATCGATACTTTGATGATTCTATATATTATTCCTACTGTCAACACACACACACAAACATACATCTTACTCAAATTCAAATACTTTCATAAAAACTTACAGTGAATAGTGATGTCATTACAGTTTTTTTTTCTTTCTAATATTAAATCCCAGTAATTTCTCTTTGGTCAACAAATGATCATAAATAATACAAGTAAGAATTGAATAGTTTTTTATTTATATTATTTGACAACAATATTTATACAGTAGATAGAACTTTTGCATTTATTTAATATAATCAGTTTATGTTAAAATGCATTATTTACTAAAAACTTTAAATTAAAAGAAAATATAAAATCTTATCCTCATTTTGTATTTAATTTATCTTATATATGTTCAAAACTGTTCTCTAATGGTAAATTCTTAATTCAATCATGGACAAGTCTACGTAGTTTCTTCCAAGTCACAAAATATAGCAATATTTTTTTTCATTATCAAAATGATAAAAAAAAAAAGAAAAGAAAAATCCAAAATGATTACTATCCAATACCAAAATTGTGTACAAAGAAGTATTGTAAATATGCTCACATCAACAAAGTGACTTTCTTGTTTTGTTATTGTATTAAAGGAGAGTGAGGGAGTAAAAATGCAAAGGATAATTTATTTCAAAAATTGCACTTAGATTTAAAATAAAACAGCGATCAAGATAACTGAAATGTTTCTATTATTGCAAGCTAAAGCAAATTGACAGCTATATCTATAAAAATTATAAAGTACTGAGTTTCAAAAAGCATTATGTTGATTAATACTCTGTGTTTATAAGGTGCAAATATTACTATTTTGAACATGCAAATGCAAAGAAGAAGAACAAGAAAAGATGGGAGCTCTGGGCAATAAAAGATAATAATAGTAAATTGATATTTAAATTAATAAATTGAGAAATTATACTCACCAGTCCAAAACTTTTCCGTCTTTGACAATTCTATCCTCCATATGTACTTAGCAGACGAAGCTGGCTATTAAACAGAAACAACCAATCAATTGGAAAAAAGAAGAGATATTACTAGAAAAAATAAAGAGAATGAAAATGCTAATAAAAAAAATTCTCCCATACAGCTACTATAATGCAAGAATTAAAGGGCTCTGATAAATAACATATTTTAAATATGTAACATTTAATAAAAAATGAAAATAATAAGGCTGAATTTAATAACCTTCATATGGATGTAAGTTAAAAATGAAAAAAAGTTTGTATGTAGCAATTGAATAAATTAAAATATTTTAATGGGAAAATAAATTTTAGTTGCTGTACAACTGAGCAGCAAAATATATAATAAGATATCCTATAATACTTGATATAAAATCATTAAAGCAACAGAAATCCTGTAGAAAATTTGCATCTCATTTTGTGTGATGCACAATTTAGCTTTCTATTTATTTTCTAAACAAAACAAAAAAATATGAGAGCTATTATTATTATTATTACTACTACTACTCTTACTATTACTACTGACCTATTTTTACATGAATCATTACAACTCAATTTATGAATTTAAAAAGTTATAAGAAATAAATACTAGTGTTAGATATTTCTGCAACATTCTTAATCAAAAATGAAACTAAAAACTATTTTTTAATAAAGTATAGCGTATAAAATAATTTTAAAAAAAGACTAAAAAAGTCCCAATGCAAGAGTAGCAAATCACAAAAAGATTTTTAATTTTTATTTTGAGAATTTTTTATGCAGAAAGTAATCAATATATTACAATTTTTAAACTTTAGAAAGTATCAGAAAACTGGTGGTTGTGGTGAGGACACCTAGAAATTTTCTGAAAGTGATAGGAAACGCTAAAAATGTTGTAGTTGAACAGAACAGAATAAAATAAAAATAATGATCTATGTATATAAAGATACATGTCAATTTTAGCTTATTGCTTTATTCCTGTAGTATGATTCTAAATTTTTTATACTTTAAATTTGAACATTCATTATGATTTAATTCTTAATTTTTTTTGCCTGACAATAAATAAATAAATATAAATAAAAATTCAACTGCCAGGAATGATTTCTTACAATTGAATATATTGCTACAAACTTCAGAAAATTTTGGTGTCGATATGTAATGCAAAAAAATAACACCTCTCTTTTATGAAAAATATTCTAAACAGTAATTTAGCAAGAATTAAAACACACAGTTTCCTTATACAAATAAACATTCATGAATTTAAGACATGACTTCTAATGTGATTTCACATTTATTATTAGTAATAAAAATCGGACAGCTTTAAGTGAAAAAAACAACGTAGATAAATTGCTTCTGTCAAGTATTTTGAAAACTATACAAAAATTATTTAAAATTTATATAGACGCATAATAAAATTCTTTCATAAAAATTGCTATCATGTATACTTACAGAATTAGGAATTTTAAATGCACCACTTGGTTCTGCATTTGCAGAAACATTTTGTGCTTTATGTTCTTCGTCCTCTTCGGCTTCTTCTAATATACTGTCAGAAGGTGGAACTTGTCTTGGGGCTAGAATATCAGCAACTGCCTGCTCATTTGAAGGTTGAAGATGAATATCTTTGGTAGCAGTTTCACCAGTAACAGCGCTAAAAAAATTATTTTGTTATAACAGTAAACTAATACAAATTCACAGATAAAATACTGGCATAGTAAATAATACCTTGTTCAAATCATCTGATTTGAATAAGATATCACAAAGTGCATCACTGATCAATCAGTGATAGTCAGGTATATGGTAAAGGGAGTAACAGGATACAGGCCCTTCTCCCCAGAAATCTCTTTCCCTTGGCAGTAAAATTTGGTCATTACTTGACATTATTTGAAGGGATAATTGTTTTATTTTGCATATCAATGGTATCTGAATAAATGGTAGTACAATGTAAAAAGAAATAAGTTTTAGTTTTAAAATCAAAATGTATGCTAAAATTTGTTTGAAAAAGTTGTTGAGTTAGTGCCAGTTAAAAGTAATTCAGTTAAATTTTATGTGAAAAAGCAAAACTATATTTGCTATGAAGAAAAAATGTTGATTCAGTTGTTTCATGTTAGAGCACCAGCTACATTCTTTAAAATCAACTTTTTAACAATAGATCCAATAATATATAATCTATATATAGATGAACAAAGAGATCACATTATTGTTTTATGTATGAATTATATATATATGTATGTGTGTCTGTGTAATGATGTTTTAAAATCTAATTTACTTTCCCAAGTTTTATTGTAATTCAACCCATATTTTCATTCTAAAATATTCTCTTATTTCCTGATCTTATTCCATTTTTTAATTTAATTAATTCAACAAAAACTTTGTAAATTTAGCTAAAAACAAACAAGTTTCCACTCCGAGTTCCCATACCCACTTCCCAACCAAATGCAACCTTTTTAAAAATCCCTGTTTCCCTTATCAGAATCGACATACGTGAGAAATCCTTATGAAAATCTCATAATATATAGACCTGGGATAACTAATTTTTCTCTCTTTTGCGCTAATCTGTTCTTGCATAGTGCTGTGAACAGATGTATCTTATCATTGTTACTTGAGCCTCCAGGGAGAGACAGAAAACAAACTTAAAAACTTAAAGTTTTCACATCTTTGAAATTGCCTTCCGTTTCCAAAAATTAAATGTTTACACACACATGAATTTGGGATATCTATGTCAAATTTCAAGTTCAAATTTTCTGATGATGACAATTTTTTTTTCTGTAATAAATGCTTACACTTTGTAAATATTTTAAAGATGGCAATTCCATCTTAAAAATTGATCTACAGGTTTCACCTTTAAAATCTGTTCATATCATTTAAAAGATCGTCATTATCTTTAGAAGCTTAGAAGCTTGTAAATGATAATTTAGAACATCAAATGATTTTCAACCATATTCAAATGATCATTGGTAAAGAAAGTACAGTTAATTCATACTGGTCTTTCCTTCAAAAGTGATGTTCATGTCATTCATGATATTCTAAGCAAATGGTTTCAATTATAGGTTAATAAAATAAAACTAAGGTCAGATTTTGCATTAATAAAAAACTCTATGAGATTATTAAATAGTTTTATAAGACTATTCATAAAAACAACAAAATTGTATCTTGACACAATAATTTATGTTTATAATGATTCATAAATTCTTATTTTTACATCATTAACTTCATTTAATACCTTTTTAAGTTCTTTATACTACTGCTCTTTCTTTATTTTATAAGCTCTTTGATGTACATAATACAGCAATAGACTCAGTATCAAATATTTCTAATTCCCAATTAAAATAATATTAATTGAAAATTATATTATAACCTATAGTACATGAGCAGAGCTATAAGCTAGAAAACATACAAATATTTGTTTTTTAAGCCAGAGAAATAAGCTAGAAACAGTTGATATTTCTACTGCCTTATAAACCAAAAAAAATAAGATGCTTGCCAGGTACTTCAATTATTGATTTTTAAATAATAATTAACGAAGAATCATAAAACTTAAATATTGGTGAAGTATTTTACTCATTCTATCATATAAATGGTATAAAAATTGAGTTTTAAAAATTCTGTTACATATTTTATAATGAAAATCTTAGCTTATTTTTATATCTTATGCTCAAAACTTACTTTTTTAATTGCCCAGGCATTGAAACTTTAGCTGATTCCACATTTCGTACCTGACCACTTCTAACACTATAAATAAGATATTAAAAAATTTTACATTAATAATATAAAGATTTTTAAAAGAATTTTTTTCATAAATTCTTACAAAATTTGTGAATTTTAAAAATGTAAGAGAAAAATAAACGGTTTTTTGAAAACTGAATGAGGAATTTAGTATAATTTTAACAGTCCACAAAAAATTTAGAAAACACTTCAAAGTAAAGAAGTAATATTGAATTCAAGGATAAAATTGACAGACATCTTATTACAAAAATTGAGTTAAAAAAATTGAACGATAAAATGGTTGCACCACTTTAAAATATCGAACTTCTCTTATAATATACATATACCAGATTCATTCATCAAATCAAATTAAGATCAAAAGTGTCAGACATCTAAACATATTAGCTTTGTTTAATGTTATCTAAAACATCATGGACTCTCTACTAATAAAAAAGGAAAAGCTATATGAGATGACATTATAAAGGACAGGGTTGTCAAATTTGGAAGAGGGATACTTAAAGAGTATTGAGATGAGAAAATATGTATATCTGAAAGTTTTATAAAATGAAATTACAATTAATAATTAAACAAAATTTCAACATTTATTTAACATTTTGCTAAAAATATTGCACTATAATATAAAGTTTACATCATCTGAAACTTTTTAAAAACTTCTAACAATATCAAATTAATTACTTCATTGCAGTTTATTATCTAAATTTAATTAATTTTTAAAATTTATTTTACATTATATTTCACTGGATAGCTGGAATTTTTGTTGTGTTTGCAATTAAGGTTAAACTTTACAAGTAAAGAATGATGAAAAATTAATAAAATACATAATTTTTAAGTTACTTGGCAAGATTATTATTATTTTGCATCAGCTGAAACTTAATCATTTCTATTTCATATATAAACTTAAGTTTTACGTAAAATGGTAAAAAAAATTAGGTAGATGCACAAAACAGAACAGAATTGCAAAAGGCTTCTAAAATAATATGTGATACATGTCTATTGAAATTTGAAATTCAAAAATCCTTTACTTTAAAATCCAAAGCAAGATATTAAAAATATTCAACAGAAAATTGTAGCAGCCTTCAATCCCAGTAAACTAGTTGGTTACTAATGATGGCTAGTGAAAAATAAGACAAGAGAGCCAGCAAGTCTTCATCCATGGGCCAAATGATGCACAGAGATATTGAGCTTTTGGAACAAAATGTTTGTTATCTAATTAAATTACTGGTTTAAGTTTTGTGGTGATATCTTAATAAGACAGATAACATCTACGGGAGATGAGCA
>JAPMOQ010035930.1:883750-897771 GCA_026543055.1 Argiope trifasciata
GTGATATCTTAATAAGACAGATAACATCTACGGGAGATGAGCATGCTTTTGTCCTGTGGTTATGTTATCGGCCTTCTAATCCAAAGGTCCCAGGTTCAATCCTGAGCCAACTTCACCTTCCCACAATGGTGTCCTCGAACATGATGAACCTTCACCTTCAACCTTCTAGCAACTGATGTGTGGCGCCATCTACCCGCAACCAAAGCCGTCAGACTCACTTGACGCAGCAACACAAAGTCGTCAGACCCCCTTAACGTAACAATCTACGCACGCTCGCCAAACAAAATTGAGTACGGCGCAGTAGACACAGCAGCAACCTCTCACTCAACAAACCAATTAATGACCACTCAACAACTCATATTGTTCGTCTAGCTCACTGGTGGGTGAGTCTGTGGTGATATCTTAATAAGACAGATAATATCTACGGGAGATGAGCATGCTTTTGTCCTGTGGTATGTTACTGGCTTACAAACCCAAAGGTCCCAGGTTCTATCCAGAGCCATCATCCAATTCCCACAGTTTCTTTCAAAGATTTATCCCCATATTAGTATCTCCCCCTATCTGAGATTATATTATGATCAATCAGGTGTCTGTGAATTATTAGATTTTCATAAGTGCAAACAAAAACACATATTAGGTTGTGTGGCGAGAAACATACGCTCATTTTAAGGGCATCATTAATAATCTTTTCCTTGCTTTCATGAAAATATTCTAGCAAACCTAAGCATCAGTGATCAGACGTTAATTTAGGAATTACCAGTAAACAAACTATTTTCCTGTTCTTAGAGTTACAAATAAAATGTTTTTTTTATTATTTTTTACATACATTTTATCTCATATATATATATATATATATTAAGCCCTCCTATCAATAAAAAGTTTCCTTTTTATGCATTATTATGTACATTTTTACAAAATGTATTTGGTATTAAGTTTATCAGGAGAAAATATTCTAGCTTGTAAGGACAATCGATATTGCCAAGTTATAGCTAGTAAAAGCAGATGTTTTCAATTGTATCTAAACCTAAATGTTTAATAATAAATATAAAGCTTAAAACCAATAATGTTTAATAAGAGAAAGATTGAAGATATCACCAGAATAATAATTCAAGTAATGATAATAATAAACCATATATTTCTTAAATTCTTGCTTTTTAAAAAGTATATGAAGCATTTCAAATATTCATAATAAAAGTTCATAAATAAATGTTTTCTCAACAATGAAAATATTCAACTTTGACATTCTTATTTATTCTAAAATCAAAATTTAACATCCTTTCTTTAATAACTATATAAATAAATGTTTACATGCAAATTCTGGTATAAAACAAATATTTATAAAATGTAGTTGCAGTAAATATATGCATTATATTGATGAAAAAATAATTTTCTTACCACCACTCAATAGCTGTGCTTAGATTATTGAAAGTGGGTGGACGACTTCTCAAGAAACTCTGCATACTTTGCAATGCATCTAAAGCTGTTCCTATTATAAAATAATTGCAATATATAATAAAGTCATGTTAAAAAGACTTTTTAATAATTTTTATAAAGAAAAATTATTAACATGAAATTTTAAATAATACCACTAATGGAATTTCAAATCACATAGTATGAAAGTAGAAAGTGAAAAGCTTTATAATCATTACAACTTACCTTCTACTACATCAATAACAACAAGACCTATCGCTGTTGGAATTAAATCTTTATAAACAGTATGAACAGCAATAGCGCCTCCCATGCTACAAAGAACAAAAATTAGAACCAACAATAAAAATAAAAATTATAAATGTCAAATCACAGTTGAGTAACATAACTCAAAATCCAATACATCACTTATTAAGTAAGAATTAAAATAATAATAATAAAAAGTAGCAAAATATAAATGTTTCCTTTATGAAGTATAATTTACTTATCCTTAATTGTTCACTTTTTCTTCATCCTGTCACTATTAGTCAGATCTTTAATTCAGCATTTACAATAGAAACATTAACTTAAAATTGTTCAATTCAAATTTTTACATGCCTTCCAGAGTTTAATTCAAAGAGATATGCAGAAAACACTTTTTTAAAAATCACAAAATTTATTTATATAAAGACTTTTATGTATACATTCTTGATACTTTAAAGTGCATGTTAAAACTATTAATTCTTGATAATGATTTTATTTAAATGTTACTCCAACAATATGTAAATATGAGCGATTCAAAAAATCCCTTACTGTGTAGAGGCTAAAAAAAGTTTTAAAGTATTTTATAATTTAAAAAAGCACTATTTAAACTTTTAAATTACTTTTTTAATATAATCAAAATTTAAAAAACAAATTAAAGTTGCAAATTAAATTTTTAACAGATTATTAAAAATATCAATAATACAGTATTCTTAATATATTTTATATGTAGTGATTGGATTTTCGAAGCGTTAACAAAATAAATGTTCATAGATGGCGCTAGGCAACTAGCGCGAGTGTAATGGAAAGAGTGAGATTATTCCAGTGTTAGCTCTTGGCGAGGGAGTTACTGCGCAGAGTAACTCCAACGAATCTGGAATAAAATTGTTAAGTTTTTCTATTTGACTATTCTTTTTTCTAAGCACTCACGAACCAGCCACGACATTATATTTGAGAATAAATTATATACTAAAGTGGTTCAGTGATCAAAATAAAGTATTGAGACTAATTTGAATTTTGTATACAAAATAGCTTTCAATAAAACTAATTTTAGGATAATTAATGATAGTTTTTAATCCTTATCTATACTTATAATAAAGCTCAGTGTGTGTGTTGGCACTCTACAGGTCAAACCGTTGGACCTACAGCCACCAAATTTGGTACATGTAAACCTTGGAGGTTGGGAATGTGCACCTCGGAGCCCTTTTTTCGAATTTTTAATTAGAATTTGAATTAATAAAAACTTAAGCAAAATTTCGACATGTTTCCACTATAGCTTCCGAAAATATTATCGCACAAACATGATTTTTACATCAATTTAAAGATTTAAAAAATTAGCTTTCTAATGGTATCAGTGTTTTAAAGTATAACTTAAGCCTCTATTTTTAATGAATTTTTAAAGAAATATTTTAACCATGATTTTTTTGAGCATGTTACAGGATAAAATAAAAGAAAACAATGATGGAAGTTCAAAAAAAAAAAAAACCCTATCAACATAAATCAAGTCTAAAGAAATGCAACTTTTAGTACGTGACTGGATAACATAAAAGATCTCATTAACTCAACAAATCTTCTTTATTTATACTAAACCTGATTGAATTTAGACAGGATATGCATTGGAATCCCGACTTAATGGCATATTTCTATTATCGTTTGCAATATCTGTATCATTAATTCAATAAATTTTTTTCCATTATAAAATGCAATAGTTTCTAAAAAAATAAATGAAAAGCCAAGGTTTCTATAATCGTTTGCAACATCTAAATCATTTATTCAATAATTTTTTTCCTTTTTTGCTTTCTTTAGAAAAACATATTTAATATTTTGGCAACATCAGGGAAAAAAAACATTTTTAATTTCAGGCCAATCAATGCCCGGAATTACTTCAAGGCTAATGAATATGTGACTTAATTGAAAATTTTAGAACGCATTACTCATGGCAAACCAGCTGGTCGCCAAAGGCGGCTAGTTAATTATAATTAAAAAGACTTCACATGCTATCTTTTAAGAATAATCTATAAATCCTATCCATTAGAAAAATAATATAAAAGAATAATAAATATTAAATTACAAACTATTCCCAAAAGTCAATGACTTCTTGATTCATAGACAAATAACATAACTTGTTTAAATTTTGCATTATCAGAGAATTGGAATACCAGTTAACATATAATAATGATCTTTTTTCCTTTGTTTGTTTTTAAAAACTTTAGTCGACAACACAAATAAACTAACTTTATACAGTTCAACTAACTTTATACAAATAAACTAACTTAATACAGTTCAACAATACAATATACAAGTCAACTATAAATATAGACATCAAACAGAAGGAGAACAAAATAACAATTAAAGAGGTACCTATGTCCAACTAATATAACAGATGGTTGATCTTCATCACCATAAAGAGTCTTAAATACTTCACCAACATCACTGAAAAGAAGAAAAATCATAAATAAAATAAACCAAATGAAAGATATTTTCAAACAAATGTAGAAACAAATTTTATTTTTATTTGGCTTACTTTGATAATCTTTCAGCAGAAAGATCATCTTCATCCAGACAATGAGTCTCACCTAAAGATTTATTACAAAAAATAAATCAATAAAGATTTGAAAATTCACTATATAAAAAATATTCCATAAATAATATAACAAAAAAATTGTGAAAATTCATACCATGGCCTCTAAAATCCAATGCAGCTATCTGGCACTCAATAAGTTGACTAATAGTTGCCTATCAAAATACGATTCATACATTAAAAAATCAAGAATATATATTTTATCAATTTCACCATTTATACAATTATTATCATTGATTAAAAATGATCATTATACATAAGCATTTAAAATTTGGGAGCAGATGGCAGGTTTGAAGACCTTTCATTTTAAAGTTCATTGTATTCTCTCTCTAGAGACAGGTATATTTACTTACAAGCAGTGTGGAAAAGCATGCTTGTCACAGGTCGTGACAAGAACAGAAGAGGCAGAAATCAATTATCCCTTATCTTTTATACTGCATTTTGGTAGGGAAAATATTTGTTTACAGTGCTAATTTACTATTAAGATTCTCATATAGAACTCTGACCCACATGCTGAAAGAGGAAAGAGAAACAGGGATAATTTTTTCAATTAAAAGTATTTGTTTAGGTTAGCAATTTTATCATTTCACTCACAGCATGGAAACAGTTTCGGTTTTTAGCCAATTCAGCATTTTACAAAGCTTCTCTTGAATTAATTAAGTAGAGAAAGTGGAATTGGATAAGGAAATAAGAGAATATTTTAGAAGGACTTAAATATGGGCCAAATTAAGATAAAACTTTAGAAATTTGGATTTAAATGGAAATTTAAAAATATCGTTATACACACATATATATGATGATTGATATTTCAATTTTTTTCTCTAAAAAGGTTTATCTGAAAATAAAGTTATACTCATTTATTTACAATATTGAAAGTCTTTTTGAAGTATTATTTTTAAATCCACTTTAACAATTTCATTTATTCAAATGAGTTTTAATATCTAAGCTGTCAAACAATAAATCACAAAAATAACAATAACTTTTAATTTAACTGCATATCACAAGTGAATTTAATTAATAGTTTAATATGCCAGGTTTAAAAAAACCATCACTCACATGTATTTAATACAAATTTTTTTAAAAAAGAAAGTACTTACAGTTAATAAAGACCATGATAATCCACTATATCCTCCACCATGAAGTAAAAGCAACAATGGACCAGAGCTGCCTTTTAAGTACACTCTGAAGGACTTAAATATCATTAAAGAAAACGACATTAAGCTTTTACAACACATAAAAAAATGCTCTAAAAATCATAAATTCTTATTTAATTATCAATTTAGATGACAAATCTTTTTTTAGATAAACTGTTCTAAAATTTAATTTCAACATTATTTGATTTTTTTGATAGCTTTGAATAACTGTGCTCACAAATATTAGATTTAATTGTAATTAATCCAATCACAAATAGATGAATCTAATCACAAATTTAGATTGACTTTTTAAACAGTATTCATTTTGATGACAATCTCAACAATTACAATTTTTACTTTAATCTATTTTTAAAGATAAAATATTTTTAAAGATATAGTCTGATCATAATTTTTATTTTATGTCTTAATTATATATTAGGCATTAAACACAGTTAAAATAATTAGAAAAAAAATGAAAATAATCTATTTTCTTTCATTTAATATTTGTTGATAGACAACTTTCATTTTTAAGGCAAATAACCTTTAAAAAATAAAAGCTGTAAAATCTGAAATCTGATCCATTAAAATTTCAAATCTTTATATAAAAATATTTTCAATAGATTAAAAGATATATATGTGAATTTTTATTAACATCTTTTTGACTGGGTAAAAATTGGAATCATAAAAGATAAATTATGTCTAATATAATGCTTTTTTACTATTAAATATAATTTTAAAACAAGTAATAGGTTATCAAAAAATAAGTAGCAAAAATTTTCACAGAAAACTTTATTTATGTAAAATAGATTTAATCAATGATTTTGAAAGGTTTAAAATATCACTACTGATTATAGAAAAGACTTCAATAACAATAAGAAAAATTTATAATTAGAATAAAAACAATCTTATTATTAAATAAAAGGATACATTGCCATCAGATATGGTGACATCCCTATAGGTATCAAAATATTTGTCCCATGCTACAGGTGTATAATCACGGCGTCTGTTGATTTTTCGAGCATTTAATCTACGGAATTGAAAAGGAGAATTTATAATTCATTCAATAAATATTGAGAAAATAAAACATTGAAGCTCTTTAAGAATAAAACATATAAATATATAAACATTATTAGCTTTCACAGATATGTATACATAGAGTAAAAGAAAAAAAAAAGCCCTTTTTTTGGCCAATTGAACTTAAACTCATGCATTGTCCTATCACTTGATTACACAACATTTTTGACAATAGTTAAGATGATTATATAGTGGCTAGTAGCAATATTCAATTTTAAACATATAAAATAAAAAAAGTTATTATTTGAAAAATTCTAATTCACTAGCATCACAATCTTCTGCAGTCTAAATCATTTTACACTGATCTTTCACATTATAACAATACAAATTTTACTGTTTATTCTAAATATTAAAATATGATCTAGATTTGTAAATAATAAATAAATTATTTTTTCCTTTATTAACAGAATTAACCACATTTTTAATATTCGTGTACAAAAATTGGTACAATATTTTAGATTGAACGATAATTTTAAGACTTAAAATAATATATACTATGTGGATAATATATTCCTTATCTGGTAATCAACAGAATACTTGCTAAATTGAAAAAAATATCATACAATTTATCCTTACCCATATATGTATGTATACCTAAATTATTGCAAATATTGAAACATTTGTTACCTGTACATAGCAAATATTTTTTTTAGAGTATTGCAAAAGAAAAAAAAAGTTTTTAAATAGTAAAATTGTTTTTAAAAGGGATTATAATATTAAAATGTTGGAGCATCACAACTTAAAGAAATAATCAATAAGATAAATACATATTACTTGCATCTATGTCGAAAAATAAATTCTTTTGCAATGCTCTTTTTAGTGATCAATTTCACAACAAAAAATTAAGTAACACTCGGTAAAAATGAATGTAATAAAAAACATAAGTCGACTTTTAGCAAATTTAAAAATAATTTATTATTATAGGATTTTCATTAAATAACTATAGATTTATGAAAAAATTATATTGCATGATGTGAAAATATCTGCAAATCAATGTATAATACGATTTGAACACATGAATTATAGATTGTTTATATTTTGAAAATGGACGCATGAACATACCCTGTACCGCCAGAGTACATTGGTGGCAGTTTACTCCGCATAATTTCTTTGGCTAAAGCCGACATGTTTGTGCTTTGCTTAAAAATCAATTTATTATGGCATTCGCTCAAAGAAAAACGCTGAACGCTAAAAATTAAAACGAAAACTAAGAACGGACTTCAGATTAAAAATCGCAACAAGAAAAATTTTGTTGCCAACACTCGAATATTTAAGCAATAAACCTTTATAAAAAAAGCCGGTTGAAGACTTAAATATGAGTTGCTAATTATAGACAGCATATAATTCATAAGATAAAATATTTCTAAGTGTATTTCATAAAACTTTCTTAAAATATGCTGTATCTTTGAGCATATTTTTATCTTTTCTTTATAATTAATGTCACACTAGAGCATATAGCGACTAATCCAACTTTGCTTCCCTGCCTTACTGTAAGTAAAAGAATCTGTAGCATTTTCAGTTGGATTCTTGTAAAAATAAATAAATGAACATCTTGATTAGGAAAAGTTTGACGGCGGAAAAAACAGCTAACCTCATGCACAGAAAACGTAATTAGAAAATTCTGCTGTGTGATGAGGAGACAAGAAAGAATAGAAAAAATTAAATCTACATTTTATGAACCAAAAAGATGAGAAATACACATTTTTCACACATTTCACAGAAAAATACACATTATAAATCACAATCATTGTCAAGTGAGATGATAGATAGAAACAGAATTTTTGCTAGTCGTATAAAATTCAAAATCTTAAACCTTAACTGAAATATGCTCATCTCCTTCAAATTAATAATTTTAAACAATAACCTAAGAACCCGAAAAGAATTATGAGTATTTCTTTCACTTTACTTTCTTTCCGTCACCAACTCATTATTATTTTAAAACCACACTCAACATTTTTATAATTTAATTTTAACATTTAAATAATTTATATAATTCAATTCAATTTTTTTAAATAATGAAATATTTTATATAAAATGTATGAGGCAATAACACATTATATTTTTTGGTTCAATAGATATTTTTGTAAAAATGATAAGAAAAGCTCATGTACTGCTAATTTTATCTTACCTTATTTTTAAATCAGAATATCATATTTCATATGTGTACAGGTATTTTATATAATAAAGTTAACCGAAAAATAAAACTACATGAATTACTCAAATATTAATTATGTCTACCTTCGAAAATAAATACTGAAGTATTTTATTTTATAGTTATTATGTTTTTTATACAGCAATTTTATAGATCATTATAATTGAAATCATAATTTTAAGTTTGAAAAATGTGTTTCTGAGTTTGTCAAAAAATATCAAAACATAATATTCCATTATGAAATTTAACACTTGAATGTTTTGTATTGAAATTTCAAAAATACTTTTAAAACAAGGTAATAATTTTCTATAGCATTTAACTAAAACTATATTAATGTATGCAGAATAGTTTTCAAATATCAAATGCTTCCAATAAGGGAAAAAGTAAAAAAATTATTTTATAGATTGGTATTGGGAGAATTTAGTTTCATGAAGTAAAAATAACTCAGTGTGTTCTTAATTTTGGATGGTTTGCATAGCATTTTCATAGAAAGCTCAATGTGTACTATTAGTTAATCATGCATATATTTTATATAAAGTTATCAACTTTAAAATTATACCTCTTTTATTCAAATTATGTTATTCTTTGTATAATGCTAGTCTATGTATCATTCTAATTATGCTATTTTATATACCGAGTAATCCAAAAGTCAAGACGAACTTTAAAAATGAATAATTCGAAAACAAATAAAGATAAGAAGGTGCGGTTTGCACTAAATGGATGGAAAAGAAGGTTTTGTATGGCAAAGAAACAAAAATAGTTCTATAGGTGACCAACATATGGTTCTATAGTTTTTTATTTTACCAAAAGATAATTTAAAAATGAAAATATGTTGACAGCTTTCAAGTCTGCTTAATTACAGTTAATTAGTTAAATGTTCAGTGTGCTATCCATCATTTAGATGTGAGACGAGTCACCACACCGTTTACAATATTTAGTGACCTTTCTTTTTTATGACAGACACATTTTGGCGGATGGCATTTTTCAGTGCTGCTAGTGATGCCGGTTGGTCGTGGTACATTTCCGACTCCGAGAATCCCCACAGCCAAAAGTCACAGGGTGTCAGATCAGGAGGTCTTGAAGATCATGCGTAATTAAAGTATCTACTGATAATGCGATTATCCCCAAATGTTGAGCGCAGCAGAGGAATATGAAGTGCTGCTCCATCTTGCATAAAGGTGACTATTTTTAGTGCCTGTCGCGCTTGCAGTTCAGAAATAAAGTTCTGTAACAGTACAGCATACTGCTGATCAGAGACAAACACTGTTTTAAAACCCATCTGTGTGACTTAAAGCCTTTTCACACGGTGAAATTTCGTCAGCACTTTTCCGTTTCTTCCCTCAAAAACCGGTAAATCAAGTTTCATAATCGACAACTTTTTCCAACCGGCTAGAAAATGCCGTCGGAAATATTGTGCGCAAACAAAATTCAACTAATCATGTGAAACTTTGAAGTGACGTCACTTTTGTTGTTGTTTGCTGATAGAAAGTGCCGACGATATTTTGCCATGTGATAAGGCCTTTATTCAAAAAAAAATTACCAATTATGAAAACAGCAGTGAAGCCACTCTAGACTGTCACTAAGGCTGTTGTAAGGAATCCTCAATAATTGCACGGGATTTTCTGTGGTCCACATTCGACAATTGTGGGTGTTAATAGCGCCAGAGAGTGTGAAATGCACTTCATCTGTTCAGAGCGCAGTGTAAAGATAGTCGGGCTGTTCTCCCATCTTAATGAAAGCCAAATTTGCAAAACCTTGGCGAGAGTCGAAGTCAGGAGATTTTAGTCCTTGATAATGTTGCAAATTGTAGGGATTCAGAGTTATTCTCAGTATTCTCCAGCCCCTTCTGTTCGGCCCTCCTATCTGCCTCGAAATTTCTCGAGTATTTCACTCCCCATGTGCAGAAACTGCCGACATGGATTGCACCGTTTTCTCCACTTTCGTGGCAACAGCCGTGGCTGTCGACGGACGTCATTTCTTCTAAGCGACGCTAAAGAACCTGTTGCTTCACATTTCTTCATCATTTTGTTTAATGTAGAAGATGTTATTAGTCCTTTGCTATCTCCCATACCCTTCATGTAGCGATGTGCTCGCAGTGGCATTTTCCGAATTCCTGTAATGCAGTTTAACTAAGAGGCCTTCCTCAACCATCGGCAGCATTTTGATGCATATATCTTGCGATTACCTTTACCTGCTGCAGTTTACTCCTTTTTATATCGTTTGTTACTTTGCATAATCCTACATCAGAAATCTGACAGCGGCATCTGTTGATCACCAACAGAACTATTTTTGTTTCGTTGCCACACAAAACTCGGCTTCTTTTCCATCCACTTAAAGCACACCTTATCTTTTTATTCTTTATTCGTTGTTGAATTATTTATTTTTAAAGTTCGTCCTGACTTTTGAATCACCCGGTATTATCTTTGCTATGTTTCAAATTGTTAAGAATTTATTCATTCAAATGATGTTCAAAGTTCTATCAAGCAGAAGATAGAATTTCCCCAAAGTAAATGAAATACATTTTTTCATATAAATATGTTTCGTTTTCAACTCTGATTCCTTAGATCGAAAAATAAAACTTCTTAAATAAAAAATGAAGAATTTTCTCTCATTTTAATATTTATCTACAGCAAATTATTTCAATTAATTTTAAGATACAAATTGTTATTTAAGTTCCAAAAGCGAAAATCGTTTTTGACATAAACAAGCCGTATATTATTTGAAAATATCTATTTAATTAGTAGGTAAACATAATATATCTCTCCAAAGTATAAGAGAATCAACCGAATAGCATTTGGCAAAATTTATTTCAAATCTAAATCGGAATCTAAGTAAATTAGCTCAGATGACTATATTTTCATTTGCCATACTTTTTTATGAATTATCCGAAAACTGAGAATAGCTTTGAAAAAATAATACGTTATATAGAATTGTTTAAATTAAACTGAATAAGAAGAATTGGGATTAAATTTCATTATACTAAGTGTAGAAATTATTACCACATTTTTTTTCGTGACATTAGATTTTGGAGGCAAGAATAGAAATATAAATATGTATAATAAATATAATATAATATAAATAAATATATATATCGTTATAAATTCGAATCAGAACAACCGAGGAAGAATTTGATTCATTATTATTTTTTTATTATAATGTTATTTTGCGCTTGAAGACGAATTCTTTGATGAACTTTAATTCTTTATTAATTCTTTTAATTAGCTAATTCAGTTTGAGGAGTTCTTACAACCAATTATCAGTAATTATTTTAATTCCTGCATAGAGCTTTGAACAATTAATTTAATAACTGCTCTTCAATTACATCACCTCAATAAAAAGTAAAAGAAACAAAATTATTAAATCAAATATAAAAAAAAACTTTTAAAATTGAAAAAAAAATATTTTAATATAATTTTTTTATTCTTGATGTGGAAATATTTGGTATATTAATTGCAGGTTTAAAAACAAAGCTGTATATAAGAAATTCAAATAATTATTTGAGAATAATTTTTGATAAATTAAAAAAAACGAATTCAATGTGTTCTTTTGATCTTGTCAGTATCGGAGCCTGTTTTATGAAGATTTCTGACATTTTGATTTGTCAATTATGAAGTGAAAAAAAAGATTTTTAATGCATTTACACATTTTAATTACATTTTTGTTAATAATAACATTTATAACTGCTATATAGATTGTTATTTAATTTTTATAAACAGTTTAATTAATCTATTTGGATAATTAAGATGTACTGATCAGCTACTAAGTCATTAATTCCAAAATGTTTCATTTATAATTATTTAAGTTTAAGTTCAACTTCTACCCTCCTTTTTTTTCGTGGATGGAGTATAAGAATTACAATTTAGGAAAACGGGATGGAGCGCTTTTTAATGCTTGCCCTGGAAGCCACTTATATTGATATGCCTCTGTTCCTGAGATTGGCCTCCATTAGAAAAGTCCATATGCACAAAGAACAGAACATATATAAAACAACTGAAGTAACGTGGCTTCAATACCAAGTAATGTGAATGAATCAGGAATAATGGTAACTAAATTAATGGTAACTAAACAATTTACTGAAATTAAACATAAAAAAGGTTGAAAATAAAAATGTTTCCTTCAAATAAGCTAATCGCCAAAGGCGACATTATTAAATAAGAGAAACCTCGTTTAAATAAAAATAAGATTAAATAAGAAAAACACATTTTAGACACTTTTAAAATGATGTATTTCATTAAATTCTAAGATTCATTTTAAGTTTTCTATATGTTTGTAACTATCCAACTATATAACTATATGTTATAATTATTCAAACTGGCAACATAATAAAAAATTAAAAGTCCCCTATCAATTTTTATCCTTTAATAATTTAGTAAATTATGAAAATATATCTTGTGAGGAGATATGTCTATATAATTAAATAATAAGGAAAGACAAATAATAAATTACCCAGCTTCAATCATTGGCCTGATTTCCTCAATTTTGGTTTCAAAATAAATATTATGACGTCTAGACAAGTCCTCATTTATTCCTTCTTTCCTTACAAATTCATTTTACAGAGAAAATGGGAAAGAGCCCTTAACCTCAACATTTGAACTGAATTTCCAACTTTTCTTCTCCACTTTTAAGCATAAGTACGAAATCAAAATGCTCTATCATCGGTATGTAAATTTAAAATTAATTAATTCAAAAATTTTGTTTATATTATCTTAAATTATTGCTATTTTAATAATGTTACATATTAATAAAATGCATTTCAACTCTAAATTAACATATTTTAACATTTGCTCTTCTCTCTACCATATAAACGGTATTAATGTAATCAAGTGGACCAGTTTTAATTAAAAAAAGATCGCATGGAAACGAAAGAAAATACCACTTTAAATCATGATAATATTATAACGATAGAAAATTCTGATAGGTTAGCTATATACTTGCGAAGTGGAAATATCCATTCATTTATTGACATCGGGCGGGGGTGTATGTAATGTCTTTGTCATTGCTTACAATATCTCATGAAAATAGAGGTGGAGGGGCAAACGATATTTGAAGACATATCTATGAATGAGATTCATTATGAAGATGATACGAGATTGATATGAGATTTCATACGAAATAAAAATTGGATAAATAGATGGATTAGATATTTTATTTAGCTGTATGACTGGGGAATTTTTTTAGCTTTTCTCAACAGAGAAAGTACCGTGAAATAAGATATTTTAGATTTTTTTCGAAACTCGAAAATAGATGAACGTTGAGGAGATAGGGGAGTAGGGAGAAAATGAGAGTTCTGGGCCAAAATGACCTCAGTTGACCCCTGTTGAAATGGATGATAGCGAAACCCCTTCCTTGCAACTCACCCCCTCCCTCTTCGAAGACAGATAAGGCTTATCTTTCTTTTCGGACTTTGATGATT
>JAPMOQ010035930.1:902771-928857 GCA_026543055.1 Argiope trifasciata
AATCATCAAAGTCCGAAAAGAAAGATAAGCCTTATCTGTCTTCGAAGGGGGAGGGGGTGAATTGCAAGGAAGGGGTTTCGCTATCATCTATTTCAACAGGGGTCAACTGAGGTCATTTTGGCCCAGAACTCTCATTTTCTCCCTACTTAGGGGTATTACCGATATCTATCAAAAATTCACTAATTGTCATGCGGACACACACACACACACACAAAAAAAAGAGAGAGGGGAGGAGATCAAATCGAACAAAGTCAAATAGTTTTTAATAAAATAAAATAAAATAATATTTTTTATTTTTAAAAATATGATTTAAATCTAGATTTACACTTTTTTCAATTTATTGTTATTTTAGTTTTAAAGCAATTAAAATAATTTTCGCATTTTATTAAATTTATTAAACTGAATTCTGAAATAATTTATTTTGTTTCAATTCGCTTTTCAATATTTAACTGCAACTTCCTTAATTATAAAATTTATTAAACCAGTAGAAATGGTCAGTCTGAAACTTTCTAACATAGTCTCTAAGCGAAAAATTTATCTCCTCGCATAAAGATAATGGATCTTGATAAAACATTATGGAGCAAGTTTATTTTATTTTCAGAGTTCCGGGCATGACTCTTTTATGATTATTACAATACTTTTTCTAATTAGAGATTTGAAAAGTTGCACCTTTTTTATGTGGCTAAATGTTGAAAGCCAAACAGAATGGAAAGTTATTCAAAGCTAACGGTAAACATCATAACTCAAGTGGGAGAGATCTTGAAATTGAAATAGTCGGAATCTAAATATTTCAGAACAGTTGAAAACAATTAGTGAGTGAGAAAGGGAGAAAAATACACATTTCTTAATTTAAGGTTGCACTGCAAAATGAGGCCCAGTGAGGCCCCACTTCTTATTGTTCTGTTAAATGTAAACTTAGATTGGAGAAAAACAATACTATCTAAAACTAAAACAAAATGAGATTATATAAAAAAACGTCATTAAAGATTTTTAAGTTAACAATACATTAAGAAGTTACTGAAAATATTTACTAATCGCTAATTATTTAAATTTTGTTGATATAGAAATAAAATTGATTACATTTCATTATGATTACAAATACTAATATTCTGGTGTTCAAAATTACTTTTATAAAAAAATCAATTTGATTATATTAATTCTTTTTCATAAAAATATCTTTTCTTTAAACAAGTCCTGAGAATTTTATATTTTAAAGAATGTTTAATAGCAGCATAATCATTTAATAAAAGTTAATCAATTTAATCATATTAATTCATTTCTATATTTCTTTTAACTTTAAATAAGTTCTGAGAAATTTTATATTAAAAAATATTGAATAACGGCATAATAATTTAACAAAAGTTAAAAGCTCTTTCCTTTATCTTTTTAATCTAAATTTTGAAGCCAATGGTATTTTCTCCTGTTTAAAGGAGCTTTCAAAAAAATCTTTGAAAACAATAAATTCCAAACAGTGATAAACCAGAAAGGTCAATTACTTTCATCAAGGCGATTTGAGAGCACCATAAAGACGATGGCAAGGAAAATTAGCGATTCTAAAGCACGGAGTGTCTTTCTCCCAAATGGGTAAAAAGTTCAATAATAAATATCTATAATAATGCTCAGTAAATTACCCACGGCCACTCTCACCTTCATTAGTATTGTGCGAATCTCCGGGTGCCTGACAGTGAACGGAAAATCTTTCGGGCTTAGAGATAGCTTAAACTGGCCCAGGAGAACCTAGAATGATTGAGCCTAATACATCTACCGCGACTTTATCTCCGGCTGTGCACCACGCAAAAATGTCCCCGGATGCTCTAATTCCACTCATTTTTTTCCCACCCTCAACCACCTTAACTTAGTTTGGGCCGCTTGATAAACTCCCCTTAAGATGCGATAATAACACTTGCAGAAAAATTAAAAAAATATATAACAATAATAACAATGAAAAAACATTAAAACGAGTCCCTCGAAACCTTTACCAACTCCACATATAAATCACCAGCCTATGTGTGATTACAGTTCTGCTGCAGCAACAATATCTTCTTTTAAAAAGTTTTTTTGAAGTGCAAAACGCATTAGTATCGCTTGGAATAAGCGAATACTTACCTCTGGAGTTATAAACGAGCTTATTATTTTATATTTGGAGCACCAAGCCGTCATAAACATTAGCTTATCGATTCTTTAATGAGGAGGCAGGCGCGGTCCGGCTTTTAATGATGAGCGTCCATCATAGGCGGCATTGTCGCCCGGGTATCCCTTCGGAGCTTATTAGTTACGGGCGGTTGCTTCTTCATTTACATGCTCTCGAAAAGTTGGAGATCTATTTATTAGGCGGAGGAAATGCAGCTCGTTGGCATTGTTGTGGAACGGTGAGTTAACCGGGAAAAGGAGAGAGCAGTTGATGATTTAAAGGAGCCATGTTGTTCGCGCAGTTGAACAAAAAACCGTTATTGCCTTCTGGGTCCTCATTCGGCTGAACGGGGGACCTTCGCGCCAGCGAATCGCAGCTATTTGCTGATTTCCAACTTGTGAGAAACAAGTAAAACTTCTTACTTTGAAGATACTACACCAGAAATTGTTTTTGTAAATAATTGTCTAAATATTGTTAATAATGAGAGAAAATTTGTTAACAATTTCCCCCATTCAGTATATTACTGCTATATTTCTACCAATTAGTGTACTCTAAGTGGCTATCCATCGGATTCTCAAATCATCTATTATTTGTTTTTAGCTTTTTTCCATGAAATTTTCCTGATACTATCAAAGTTTTATTAGATCAATTCCCCTATTTCTTTGCATGATTAGAATATGCATTTTTTAAAAATCAGTTATCTGAATATATAATCATCCAGGGCAGTCTGTAAAACTGAGTGGAATTTTTTAAAGTATCCTGGTGCCTTTTTATTGTATCATCATCAGATGCACATATTCAACTTCTGTTTTGGACTATCAATATTATATGTATCATCAAAAAGATGTTTCCAGTGATTTAATATGTTTATTATAATAGTCTGTTTGCAGTTTTGTTAGTGAACTTCCCTGTTAATCTTTTACTTTCTCGTATATGAAGCACAGAGAAAGTATTGGAAGCGTCAAATATTGAAATCCAGATCTCGATGAATCACCCTGTTTTAGTTCCTCCTTGATATCAGAAAACTCATTTTTGGAAAACGTCTGTCTGCCTGCCTGTGACGAAAATGTCTTAAATGCTTAGATTTCAATCAGATTTTGAGCAAAATCCCTTCAGAAGACATCTAATTGTCCGACTTTTCGAATATAAGTGAACACCACAATAACTACAAAACGAAGAAAGCCAGATAGATAAAATTTTGTACAAAGATTTAATATCTATAGTGTAGATATTCGTAAAATTTTGAGTCAGATACTACAAGGGGTTGATCGTCGGTCAGTATGAATTTTCAAAAATATGTAAATATGATATCTAAAAGATCAATGACTTAAATTCGATATATGATTTTATGATTACCAGTTTAGTTTTTTGTCAAATTTTTATTTCTATCGGTTGAGAAAAATGCGTCTAAACTATAAATTCAATTTTCAGATACTATTAACACACTGGCTGTGTAATTCTTTTAAATCACAATTTAGCTGCGATATTTACAAATAGGTTCAAATATTTTTCAAAGAAAATGAATTGAACTACATGTTATTCGATAATAATGCATAATATAATAAACGATATGATAGAATAAAAATCTATAATCATAAAAATAAACTGCGAAAAAAGCGGGATGTAACAGAAAATGGACTAAATACCAAACCATGGAAATCGCGGGATACTCTGCTGGAGGACTAATTGCATGCCAGGGATTAATCGTCAAAAGTCCCAAGAACGATCATCTATAGATTCAGTAAAAATATTTCATTCACACCAAAAGAATATTTTAAAACTGTCCTGCACCAGTGCCATGCTAGGCGTTTTCTGGGATAACACCTTCATTAGAGAATAAGCAAGAAAGCCTTGGAGAGACTACTACCACTAATTGAAATTAATGCATGATTATGGGTGACATATTTTTAAAGAGATCGAGTTCACAACTTGAAGGAAACCCTGTTGCCCAAAGGCCAATTACAGGTGCAAAATCAAACTCGGTCTTCACTTTGTGAGCCACCCCTGGCAGAGAATATCTCGTTATTACAGAGGGAAAATTTTCTGGTAAACGACGGCCGTTCCACGATAACACTAAACCACAAAGACACTACAAGTGCAGGAAGCGCCGTTTGATTATCAACCTGATGCTTTATGGGGATTTTTTCCACCGGAGTCATATTTTTTACCTCTTTTCAGGTTTTGTAATGGGCGGCGTGCATCTGCATGCGAGCGCATGATAAGGAAGAGTGGCCCTCAAAGTTCAGCTCCCTCGGTAGAGATGTGTCTGTTAGCAATGCGCCAATGAGACACGAGATAAGATGGTTATAAGTTACATTCGGTTAAAAGGACTCTTGGGATTGGTTGAAGTGGAAGAGAAGTAAAAAGTGATGGGAAAAAAGGAAAGTTAAGCCTCCAGAGAGTTTTGATTTTACTTTTTCCCCATAGATTTGACATTTATTATGTTATTTTTTCAATTTTGATTTATTATAATATTATTCATATTATAATGGGGAAATAAGTTGCGACAAAAATGTTTAATGCAAAATAGGAATAAAAATGTTGTTTAGTTACAATTCATTCTTATAATTCATTAACTTTTGTATTGTAAGAAGAATTTAGCAGTGTATTGATACTTTATAATTATCTAATAAAGATAAATGTATTTATATCAAATCTGTTTATTATTTATCAGCATCTTCAAATTTTCTTTATCTTGTTTTAGTAGTTCTCAATCATAATTTAATCAAGTTTAGAGATAGTTATTAAATGCAGTATGCGCCAATCGTACTGAAATGAAAATATGAACAAAATTACATAGCACTGAAATGAAAAGATGAACAGATTTACATTATTGTCACCTGAGTGTTTACTTTTCCTCAACAGAAATTATCAAACCTACCTACACACTATTACTTGTTGATTTACCACGGTATGCATAATATAGGTGTTCAAAGTATACACCATCTCGTTGTAGGCAATGTTTATATCGTTCACGTAGTTTCTCGTACATGTCCTGAAACAAAGGGTGTTGCAGACTCCTGCGGAAAGAGATGATATTCTGATGAAATGGAGGCACAGTTCTTCGTGAATCTTCACAGTCGGACAACTCATCTTTGACATTCCCCACAAGTAGGCATCAGATGAGGAGGGATGGGGGGGGATGGACAAGTATGAGAAGTCAGTACCTCATAAAGTGATTCGTTCTGGAAAGTTTTCCTGCAGTACGGCTAGAGATTTTCGAGTGGTATGGCTGGCTACCCCGTCCTGTTGATACCACTATCTATTCATCTAAATGCTCCTCGCATGACAGAACCTTCTAAAATCTTGAAGAAAGGACCTGATTACTCATTAAATCGTCTTATTAAACTTGTGTAGCTATCACACTCGGTCCACCTTCACGATCGCTTCCGTATGACCGGAAATAATGTTCAACTATAAATACTTTTTCCTCCGTCGGGGGATCCATCTGCAACAACACCTGTACAAAACAACTTACTTTTCACTATTGTGAACACGTATAACTGGAACTATGCCTCATCGACAAACACAACGTGTTCGAGATGCGCTAGTTTCAGTACTGTATATTTTGGAGCATACTGTATTTCAAAATTTTGTTATGAAACTCTCGCCAAGTGATAAATAAGTGATGATAAGGATTAATGAATATAGTTTATAAAATTCAGTAAATTCTAACAAATCCCACCAATTCATTCATTCCAACCAATTTAAAGGTTTATTGGAAATGATAAATGCATAAATATTTTATTTTCTGGAAAAATAAGTAGATGCATTTTTAAATATATAATTTATCTTTTAAATTGTATGAAATATTACAAAAATAAGTGAACATTTAAGTAAATATATTTAGTGCTACAAAGTAATAGAAAAATTATTGTGAGTTGCTAAAAGTAAAATTTTGCATAGAATTATGCGTCTCTTGATTGCATCAAGCTCTAATCGATGTATAATATTAATCTTTTAAGGGAAATATCTAAGGGAGATTATAATTTCTTTTAGAGAAAAGATGGAAAAAATTCAATTATAACAATGCCGATTAAAATCAGTGAAATGTTGGAATAAGCGAAATTCGATTGGAAAAAACGATTTTGTTTTCTTAGAAAACTTCGTTGTTGGTGAAACCTTTTTAAAGGAAAATATTTTTATCATCCTAAAAATGATCGTTTTGATGTTCGTTCTTCGATTTAAAACGATCGTTCTTCCATTTTTTTAAAGAGGTATAGGAAGCCAATATTACATAGATAAGGAAAGATGAGTTTGATTCTATTTGAATTAGGGACCAATTACTGAAATAAATAAAAGTAATTCAGATATAGAATAGCATCCTAAAAAAGAGACATTTTTCTACGTTTTGAACAAAGATTGATATCTCATTTTGATAACCGTTATTACGAATCTTAGATGTCGTTTTCCTGCAGTTTTGGACTTGAAAGTTGAAATGTACTGTGTTTTTGAATGAACGTTGAAAGGTTGATACAATAATTCCCCAGCATCGGTAACTTAGAGAATAAAAATGAATATTCTGGAAAATGCAAGAATTATGATCCCATCTCTATTAGAAACTGAGATCTCGAAATTTTTCCTCAGAATTCCATGCGATGACTATTTTATACACAGCCTGTTGGGAAATCTATATAAATTGAAGAGACTGAAGCGATGAATTCAAATTCCTTCTGGAGTCGTGATCGCAGAGTGACTCCTCCATCTCATGTATGCGAAGTGCTATTGACAACAATATAGGTGCAAAGGTTAGTTATAGAATATATTCGGTAATGTTAACTGAGCTCTGATGATGTATAGATCAAATTCTTCTACCTTTTTTCGTTAAGGAGTATAAATTTAAGTAATAATCTTCTTGATTATGTGAACTTTTACTATTTCCTTTTCTGCAGTATAATAAAATTTTATCTAACATGGATGGCTTAAAATTAAGAAGGTGCAGGCGTTCAATGAATAGGGTAAATGCAAAGTTTCTAAAATAGTATCATTTCAACATCTATAACAATTTGAAGTGAAAAAAATATTTAGCTGAAAAAATGATGCAAATTAACCATGAATAAAGCGGTTCAAACACAATCATTATTCTTTAAATATATATATTATGCACCAAATGTAAGTAATGTATTGAATTAAAGAGAGGTTTAATTTTTATTTTATAACATAAAGTTGAATTCCTTGAATGTTTGTAGATAAAATAGTTTCAAAATAAACATTTAGAGATGACTGTATCTTCGAAGCTGTGAAGAAAAAAACTCCCCATCATATTCTATATTTTCATCCAAATTATTTATTGTGTAATAAATAGTCCTTGAGTAATAGACTAATGTTGATACTTGATTTTGGACAGTAAATTAGACAAAGAACTAGTGTATTTAAATATTATCAAAACCTCAGTAAAAAGGATAGTTGACGTCGCTTGTAGAGACATAATAAAAAAAAGCATTATTTTTTTAAATAAAATTCTGTATATAAAATTTATTAATATATTCAGTAAATATTAAAGTGTAATGTTAGTCCTTTTGTATCGATTAATATTATTCATCGATTAGAGCTTAATGCAATCAAGAGAAGCACAATTCTATGTAAAATTTTACTTTTAGCAACTCACAATAATTTTTCTATTACTTTGTAGTATTTAATTTAATATATTTAGCGTGTAATGTTAGTTCAATAAATATTAACGTGTAATGTTAGTCATTTTGCGTCGAAAACTAATTTCCACGATGCTGCAAATCTAGTTCTTTATTTAAAGTAAAATTTCTGCCGGGAAAACCTTTTTACTCAGTATGATTACGGGGAAAAAACTGAGCTATAACGGAAAATTATGTTTTTATAAAAATAATAGAGAAGGAAATGATTTTTAAGAAAATATATTCTTAATTTGAAATATCTTTTAATGATGCTAAATTTGAAACCTAAAAATAACTTGAAGTTTTCAATTAAGAAAATTATAATTTTCAGAAAAACATCCAATGCAATATCCTTACCTAACCTACTAAAATATTTAGGGGGCTGTTGTTAAAATGATATTAATTTAATTTTATAACATTATATATTATAACATTTTATATCCATTATTTTTTATTTAGATAATTTGATTGTAATTTGTAATATTTTTTTAATTAATCCACTAACTTCAAAAGAAAAGGAATGATTTGATAAATGGTATTTAAGGATATTGTTTTGTGCTTTATTTATTTTCTTTTAATTTAATTAATTACTAGTTTTATTTTCCTTTAATGCTGTGTGACGATGTTAATACATGGGGCTGGGATATTCTAGATTATATATTTAATAAAAAGAAAAATCTTTATCCTATTGATAAAGGACATGAGGCAGAAGAGGTTCTATTTAGTCAAAATTAAAAACATAATTTACGAAATTGTGCAAAATAGGCTATTTTTTTTTTATCTCTTCTCAATAATAGAATAATTTTAATTTGAGAATAAGCCATTTTTAACAATTAATCATTCGAAAACAAAACTTCTGTAACTTCATTAAATATTTTGTTTTACTTAATAGAATATCCGAATACGGTAATTTTCTACAAAGCCTATAAAAAGAAATCAAAATACGCTTTAAAAATGTAATAAAAGGATATTGTAAAAATTATATTGCGATATGAAGTAAGTATCTTATGAAGATTATTCTCATGTGCTCTATCTGTGAATGTGCCAGCCTGTAAAAAAGAGGTTGTGCAAGTGAATGTGAAACAGGAAGTAGCTAAGTCGTACTCTTGACCCTAGTTGTCGCCACTGGAAATCCAACAAACAAACAAAACAAAGGACACGAATTTAGGCTCAAATCGCTGACAGCTTTCTGTCAGCTGACTTGTAAAAATGCCATAAGTAATAGCATCAACAGTAAAATAATATTTGGAATTCTTATACAGTGAATTAAAAACAACATCGCTATCATCAACAACTCTTAGAAACAAACAATTCTTAAAACCAAAAACAATAATAAAAAAAGGAACACATCGATTCTGCAATGAAAAGTTAGCAAATGGTTGACCTGTCGTTGCGCAGGCACTGAAATCTAATCTAACACTGGTGTGTTGTAGGTTAACTGGCATCCTAGTGCTTTCACGTGTCCGAATTTTCTTTAAAACTTTCCAGAAAGATATTATTTTCTTGGATCCCTGTTGGGTCTACAGTCTTTAAATCTCAATGTTAAAAGCATTTCCTCAAAAATACATTTATCTTTTGAATTTGTGACTTATTCGGAGATAATTTGATGAATACTATTCAATGTTGATACATCGAGAAGCGAAATTCTTTGACTTGCCTAATAATCATTTTAGTTGTTCCTCTAGCTGAAATTGGATGAAATTTCCTTTATTTACCAAAGATACTTTAAAGTACCGTTTGAATCGGGTTGATATCTTCACATTATGACTATTTTTACTAACAGTATTTGTAAGAACACGTAGTATTTATTTTCAATAGAATGCAGTAGTTGTAAACAAAAATAACGTTAAAAAACTCCTATTATTTAATTTTTTTAAAAATTAAGCAATTATTTTATTTATTTAAAAAAAAGGTTTAAAAAAATCTTCCTGAATTAATTCTGTACAAAAACTTAATTAAAGGTTCAAAAATATGAAAAATCGATGGCAAAATAATTCGGGAAATAAAGGATTAAAGAAGGAAGCCGTCTATAGACACTAATCAGGAAAGAAAATTAGCCCATCTTTGTGCTGAACTTGCAGAAAATCGGTGTAAATTTATGCAGTCTAATTGTATAAATTTTGATAGATAAAGGGATGGATACAGAGTTTTGCAGTTGTACAATAGAGAAGTTAAAACAAATACGAAAAATATATAAAAGTTTTAGTGTTCATAGAATGTATAAAAATAATTATAAAGCTTGTGTATCTTACTTTGAAGTTTCAAGTAAGATACACAAGCTTTATAACCTTTGTCTTTGGATCTTCCTAAAAATGTTAGTTTACTTAAAAATGTCATAAAATGCTCCAAGATTTATTGCAACATTTAAGAGATTCATTAAAGTTCTTTTATTGAAATTAAAAAGTTAATACATTGGATAAGATTCAAGAAATTTCATTATTATTTTTGAGAATTTCTTTCTAAAGCCAAGAAGATAAAACATGTATTTTTTGAAATTAATGAAAACAAAAGAAATATTCATCAAAAATAGAATTGCACAATATTGGAGCCCTATCTCTTAAATAATATCATTACAATGTTAAATGTGTTGTCAAAAATGATGGGTAAATTAATTTTTTACAAGAAATGAAAACATCGGAAGTTATGACTATTGATTGCAATAAAAATTAAACTTATTAAAAAGTAGTTTCATCCCAGAATTTAGCGCCCAAGTTTCTTGAACTGTATAAATGAAAGTAATTAGATTAAAGATTGATAAATAAAAAATAACATAATAGAATGTTTTCTGCAATATTTATCAATTCTTTTTGTAAATATTTATTTTGAATTTTTTTTTTCTATTTATAATATAATAAATGTTTTGTTAAGAAAATAAATATCATGATTCTGAAATGAGGCCTCCTTGCTGTTTCTTTAATTTAAATCCATACATACTTTTATCTCATTTTATCATTAGATACAAAAGGTTTTTAATTCTTACGAGATAAATTAAAAGAAGCGAATGAAACTGAAAATTAGATACAAAGTAAACTTTGTTACAGAATTTAACAGAGCCATTTCATTCTGGAAAAGAATCCGTTCGTATAAAATATTCAAATAATTTCAACCAAGCGTCTTCACAAGAGATTTCGATTCTTCATTGCACTCATTGATCGAGACAGCGACGCCCCATAAATTCATAACACTTGAAGCAAAAAGCCCAGCCATTAGCATCTCCAAAGCGAAAGTTAATTTCTCCAGACGACAAATGCACGCGCATTTACGACTTAAACAAAGGGCATTAAAGGAGGCCGGCCGTCCCATAACGCCGCTCCGATTTCTATGATACCTGCGATAACCATTAGACTGGTTATGGAAAAGGTGTAACAAATAAAGAGTTATGACAAGTCCGCGTAATTAAGAATTCACTTACGGATCAGCTCTCCTCTGCAAACAGGGATCTAACAGCTGCAGGAAATTAAGTTAAAGTTTCCGGGAAGAAGAAGAATAAGGGGGCTAATTCACGGGAGGCTCGATTTTAATGCTAATCCCTCTTTATCTGTCTGACGATCCGTTGCCAGCAACGAAGAAGAAATTGATGGACGCTCGGCCAACAGAGATCGTAAAAAATGAACGGCATGCCAAGGAATTTCGGCCGATATCCATTTAAGCAAATTTCCAATTAAAAACTTGACTAATGAAAGAGAGTTTATTTCGGCGGGGTGGAACTTTGCCTGCTTTTAATCGTTCTTTGGAAAAGGATTTCCACCGAAGAAAGACCTAAATAATTTACGAGGCTGCCTAATTACAAGTGAAAACAAAATCTTAAAAGCGCATTCCGAGGAAGCAGGGGGATAAAGTAGGCTTTTCTGTTTTAACCCTCCAAAGCAAAGAGAATATTTATAAACTGACGACACCTGAAAACCCCCTTTTAAAAGGCAAGGGGGCTAATCGATTCTCCCGGAGTCTTCTAAGGCATTCTCCGCATTCTTGCGAACCGAATAGACGCTCATGATATCTCTTTAAATATTTTCATTCGATATTTTATAGTTTTAATTATACCTGGACGTTGATTATGTACATAAATATCCTCCTCGCTAACTAGGAAGAAAGGCAAAAGTTTGTTTCCCTTCATTACCAGCCTTAAAAGAAAGCGAGCAGGATTTGAGGCCTTCTTCCCCGTTTAGGGTCCCCACCATTCCGTTTTATTATCTGTTAGTCCCGTATGTTCTTCCTTTATAGCTGTGATAATATATTTAACAGCAAAGGACCTCCTCAGTTTAGGGTGAATAATTAGCAGGGGCAATTAACGAATGCAAAGTCAGTCGGAGGACCGGTGCGAGAAACATAAAACATTTAATTAATATCGTAAAATCACATTTATAGCTCTGTTCGCTCGGAACGGTCGAAACTCGAAATAGTTGCAGCCCTCCTCACCACACGGGGTCGATCCTCTCGCCATCTATCGGAGGACATCGTAAATCCCCCCTTTTCCATTTTAGCACTTCCACATACACAATGCATTACGATTGGGTCCTAGACTAGGGGAAGGGTTATTACTTAGGGTTCGGGCCGGGCCACATTTATTTAGGGGCGATTATTCATGGTCCCGTTCAACAGCTTGCATAAATCAAGGAGAAGTTTGCGGACATAAAACAAAGGTAATGTCTGTCTTTTATTAGCGGAATGGCTGTAACCTGCAGCCCGGACGGATTGTTGCAAATTTTTAAACTTGATCATTCCCAGTTATGATCGTGGCGAGTTTTCGGGAAAAGTAAAAATCGGGTGACCGTTAAACGACCCCGTTTTATTTATGGCTGTTATTCAACTGGAAAAGGTTCCCCCGTCGTTCGTATAATTAATTAGGGTCGTACTGCCAGAAACGTCCGGACGTCGGCCCTATCTTGAGTACTTTTGCATAAATAAACACATCCTAATCGATTGCCCAGGTGGGACGGCTTGAATTTAACGTTCAGATCGGTGACTATCAACTGGAGACTAGATATTTGCTTAAATTGATAACTATCCTTCATTTGAGAACGATTGATGATTCCAATTAATACATGATGTTAAACAAAACAGGAATTGCTGATTATGTAAAGTATCTGGAACAAGTTTTTAGTCGGGTAAATTCTGAAAAATTTGTTCTGTTTTTTGTTTCTTCATCAGCAGATAAAGAAATGAAGAAGGAATAATATATTTGAGATTCCTAATATAAATTGCATCATACCAATCAACAGACAGCAATTGGTACATCTAATAAACCCTATGTAGCGGATAATAGGGTCTTAATAGTAACTTTGTAGATGTATTTCAGCAAAGGAATATCGCATGATAGATATAACTTTGTAGGTTTGAATGACCAGAAGAAATTTTAGACGATATGACATTCAATTCGTTATCAGACTATTCTCTATCACATGGGTAATTTTTGATACGACGGAAAATTATTTCATCCTATATATTAAGACCGGCACAAATACAGCAAATTAAATGTTTGTATACCTCGTCTATACAATACATTAATTAACTAATCAAATAAAGAAATTATAGAATACCATCTATAAAATGCAGCTTATTAAATTTTAGTATAAGAAGTGTGAAATCGTTAAATAGTTATTGCAGCTTGATCCCTCTACAATCAAAGTACATTTAGCAGCAATAAGTATTCATGGATATCGCGGGATTATGTCCTTAAGCAATGAGTTTATGTGACAAAAATAATACAAAATACTTCATGGGAGTAAAATATTTTGCTTGGGCTTCTATTACTGACTATATTACTACTATTACTGACTTCCTACAAAAGTATCCAAAAAAAGTATGGCAGCTTTTTATTTTTCTAAATATTTTATCTATACACGCATTACAAATTACAAAGTTTCATTAAATAATACAGTCTTTAAAACAAGTTGGTAATAAAAAAATTACAAAATTAAATTTTTATACGATTCTTATAATAAAAAAAATTAATGTTTTTGTTACACTCAACTATAAAAGAAGTTCAATACTTTCAATAATACGATTTGCTGAATGATTGAAAATCAAATTTATTGAGTACATTAATTTATCATTCCTCAGACTGGCGTTTGGACGAGTATTTCATAACATATTTATTTACCAATTCTTAAAAACATAATACATTAATTATTCATAGAACTTGTTACTAACTTGTTTATGAAATTTAGCATGTATATATAATTGAATTCAAACCATTCTTGTATAAACACATCAAAATTTATCATTCGTGACATCAAGATAGATTTTTGAATTCTTTGACAAGAATTACCCCACATATATAGATAAAAAAAAAGATTGGGTTAAAAATAAAAGAGCAACATTACTAATTACTCATCGAGTTAGATAACTTAGGAAGGAATAAAATAAATAATTTAAAGTCATTTCATTTATCACAGATCTTCTTTTTAAACACTTTATTGCGAATGTTTGTGGCGAGAAGGAATACCGTTTATTTGTAACTAACACGTGTGGAAATATTACCAAAAGCAACTGATTCAGTGGTTCAGAAAACTGCCACTCAAAAGTTTGAATAAATTGTTAAATATTTAATCCAGCACTACATACAATGAGATCATTCAAAAAGTTTCTAAAATTATCACGGCACATTTATATATAGGAAAAAATTCTATTGTTGTTGTAGATCTCGTAAGAGGAAGTGATTTTTATCGATTGAAAATTATCATTTTGACATTCTGCCATTTCTTCTAAAGAGATATTTGCCTGTCCAAATTGCATTTCTCAGAAATGAATGCTTTCATTCTACCTGAACTAGGCGCCAACTGCAAATATTATTGTTGAGATGAATTTTTTAATCTATTGAACTCACATATTCTGAATGGATGCTTATTAATTACTTTGAAGTATTTTTTTCCCGTTATCTTTAGAACATTGAGTTCTAAATTGACTGTTCATGTGGGTAACTTGAAAAGAAGGTTTAAATGCTAATTTTTGTATCACTTATGCTTTATCCTCCTCATTTTCCAATTGGGAAGTAATGAAGCTTTCTTTTGAAATCAGTGGTAGTGTGACTAATCACCAAAACTCATTTACTGAGTCCTTCTTGCTATGTTTGCGATATTAGTGACTCTTTTGAAATATTTTAAATGTACAAAGGAGAGAATAAACTAATATTTATTTAAGAATTCCAAAAATTTTAAAAATAGGAAGATTTTTAGTTCATTGAAAATAAATATTTCCTAAAAAAAAAAACTCTATTTGTATAGAGATTTGTATTGTTATTGTAATGCGATTCAATCGGTTAAATAGTGACATTTCTTGATAAAAATTTTGGTTTTATGCTTTATTAATGTAATAAAAGCTCTTTCTTATCATTGTGAAAACGAGTTTCGAAATTTAAAAATCATTTTTTAAACATTTTAAACTAAATAATTTTTTAACAGTATTTAATGTTTTTATGATGCAAATTGTATTATACGAAAAATAGTTTGTTAAAAAAAGGGGGTGGGGAAGATGAATATTAAAAAAATTCTGTAATATCTTAAATTATTTGATGTAAGTATGTGATTTCTCAATGGATAGGTTTGAAGATGAGAATCAATGAAATCCTACAAAAATTTTAATTATAAATCTGGATAAATTGATTAGTCAAAAAATGTTATATTAGTATATAATTCGCATAACAAGCATTTTACAAAACTATAAAAATTTCTTTGATAAATCAATATATAATAAAACTATATTTTAGTTACCAATAATTCATTCAAACAAATAAGTTTCCTCTCATTGTCTTGACGATTATAATTTTATATCTGAAAGCCATCCTAATATCTTTTTGACAATGTTTCTTTAGTTGCTTCTGGATAATAATGTGATCAATAAGAGGCATCAAAGTGCTTCTCGACAAGGTATAATTTTTTAATCAAGAATTTATAAAATACATTACTAACATTTTTTGTAGGGAATTTTATTAGAATTATGAGAATCTACTCGAATTCATACTTTTTTGATTGATGCCTTTACATACCTGCAATTGAATGGATTAAATTCTTTTTTTTAAAAAACTTTAAAAAATATTATTTATAAACAGTTGTTTGAATTGAAATTCAAAGTTTCAGTAGGTGATTGTCACACTTTTCATAAATTTTAAATGATTTTTATTTATAAATTCAAAATATTTTTAGTTAAAGTTTAGTAGCAGTTTATCTACAATATTATTTAGTAGAAAACTATCTGCAAAAGCTTTAATTATTTGCTGCAAATTTCCAAATTTTTTAATTCTTGCATTATATAATTAAAATCTTGTAACGATTATACAAATTCCTTTCTAATCGTCATATATGGAATTAAATAAACTAATAATCACTATTTATTTTTTAAATAATTAATCTAGCTGTCATTCTATGACAACAATACTCATGTTAGCTGTATCTTCAAAAAGTTTCTATTCCTTTTCCTTCTTTAAAGCGGTGAGAGTAAAAGAAGAATGAAGAATAAAAAAGAAGGAAAAGATTAATCCGGCCTTAAACAGCGACTTTATCAAGGGTCACCCTCAAGCAAGGATTCATACTAGGATTTTTTTTTCTGTGAGGGTTCTGCCTTTAGTTCAAATATCGACTCTTTGTGACTGAAAAAAGGTATACAGGAGGCTCTATCAATTCATGCAAAATTCAGAAATTCATAATAAAAATAATAATACTCAGAAAAATATTTGGTATGCGCACATATTATCAGAAGGATATTGGAATTTTTTCTGTGCATTATAAAAATAATTTCAAAAGTATCCAAAAGAAAATATTCACACATCATATTTAGAATTTTTATACACATCAAACTAACAGTAAAATACCTGGCTGGAAATAACAGTAAAATATCTAGATGCGTCATTGTATCAAAACTATCTTTATCAAACATGCATACTATTTTTACCAAATCTAGAGCTACTTGTTAAAACTTTCTACAAAAGTGGTGAATCTGCAAGTTTTGCAATGTGAAAGTTTCGCTAGTATTAAGATTTGAAATCTTAATTCATTGAAAAGGTGCTGAATTTAGCATAACTTTTTGAGGATATGTGGAGTGTGGATAATCGTTCACAAAATGGCAGATTCTCCTTGAGTCTGGATAGCATATCCTTTGTAAAAAGTGAGCTAAAAGAGTTGATCACCGGAACGCCAACAAAGAGTTGAAATGTTTATGAAACTGAGTAATACGTATTCTGGAACAGTTAATTCGATTTATTCTGCACGGAATATTGTATTTGTATTTGTGCAAAATTTATCCATATCGGCTCACATAAACAGTTATAATTTGCTGAGTGAGCAGAAACTTTTGCACATGAGAGCTAGCATAAATGTAATGACCAATAATGGTTGCTGGATGTCAAGAGGAAAATGAAGTTCACTTTCTACAGTCGTATCTAGGCGACATCAAACCTCATAAATACTGGATCCAGCCGTTGAATTCTTTTTATATAAATGTTTGGTGTGATTTCATCGCGTTTTCCATTTTGGGCTCTTACTTTTCTGAAAAGTGTTGCTATGTATCCAGCTGCAAATCATCCACAGTCATTATAAAAGGGCATGTTATGATTTTACGCTACAACGTTGGACCTGCATTGCATGAATGATTTGCTTTGCCTATTTTTAACTTCAGACAGGATGGGGTCTCTATTCTTTTTCCATGTAGCATCAAGACACTCCTGTTTCTGAAGATCAAATGCCAGTCGAAGTTGCAAGTTTATATGACTCTCAGAATCAGATATAACTATGACGAAATTTTAGTTGTGCGGATACTTAAAGTTTCGTGTGTATAGGCTTCCTCAGTCACTTTGGTGGTACTGAACGATACCATTTAGCATCGATCCCGACATGTTGCAATGAACGATAATAGGTGTAATAACGTGCCTACTTGCTTAATACTTTGCGGTGGTGGTCATGTTGATCATCCTTCACAAGACATGGGGCCGTATTATTGTGATCTGACTTATTGTTTGTTTTTGTTCGTATATGAAGTCTCAGTATGATGTACAAGCACTTTTGGAATGATTTTTTTATACATGGAACTGAAATTTCTTCCAAGCATTATTTATTTAATTATGAATTTTAAAATATAGATATTAAAATTTATTTTAAAATATATTATTTTAAAAATATAGATATTAAAAAGTTAACTTTCGTATTGTGAAAAATATATCTAAGTTCAAAAATGTGAAAGCATCGTGTTGCCAATTTTGAAAGTTACTTTTGATTCCTATATTCCATTGGAGTATTTTTCAAGCATTTTCGCCAAAGAATGAACTTTTCCCCTCCTATTTAGAACAACATGGAAAAAATTATAATGAAAATAAACGTATAAAACATAAATAAAAATTGTTTATTTTATAAATTGAATTCTTTATATCATTTTTACTTCTATAAATTATCTACGAAGAATAATTAACTTATTCCAAAACTTTATTACAGTTTTATTCTTTCAGTTTTATAAGTTTAGTGTATCAAAGTATATCAAAAAAGTTATATAAATTTACCATGCAAGTTTGAAAGAAGAATGGATGTATAGATTTTCAATACTATATGAAATTATCTCTGTCATATCACTTGAGAGATAACTTTATTAATTGTTTTAAATAATAAGGATGGTATTTTTAACCTGTAAGTGAGGCTAAAAATAATTGTGGTATACTGGGTGATAGTAAAAACCCACTTCTATGTTGATTAAAGATTCTTACTTTCTCTATTTCTATTTATTTTAAAGCAAACAGGCAATGTCAAAAATTTATTTCTCATTAAAAGTGAAATTTATACATGAGTATACCGCATTAAGTTACTTTTATATAATTTTTGCTACTTAAAAACTTGCTCAATTTAAATATCATTCTATTTATTTCTTAAAAGCAATGGAAATATTTAAGAAACAATAAAAAAAATAGTAAAATGGCACTCTTGACTTGCAATGCTTAAGAATTACGTAATTTGATAATAGTATTAAGTAGTGTAATATAAACCCTTTTTTTAGTACTGTTTTATCTAATTTGTAACTTCGTTTTTCATTATAAAATGTATAATTTTTACTGATCATTAAAAATAGAAAGTTCTGAAATGAGTTCGAAAATCAGTTTCTGAAAAGGGAAGCTATATAAAATTGAAAAGGAAATTAAAGCAGACTTTATAATCAATTCTCTCCTTGAATTTTAGAGAGTTTTTTTTAAATAAAGGACTGAGATTTTTTAAAAAGAAATTCTAATATAAGTGCTTTCTATGTAATTAAAGGTAATAAAACGAATAAACTGCCACTGAATTATGGCAAAAATAGAAAAATTAAGAAACGAAGAAACACACAAAAAAAGTTAATTTTCTTCAAACTTAAAAAACAATGCATTAATAAACTTTTAATATGAAAGACATTAAATTATTTTAAATATAGTTAAATATATTACACAACACTTTACAAAATATTAACATTTCTTCGGAAATAAAGTAAAATTAAACGAGAGCAATTATTTTCATGTCTAGGGTTTAAAAATGTACTACATTTTTTTATAATCAAATTATTTAAACTTTACTGAAATGAATTATCTTTTACTGTTCTAAATATCAAAATTTTTGATATTATATCAAATATAAAAATAAAAATTTGGCATTTTCCTAATCTCCAAGAGAAAATTTTTAATGATAGGAAATGAAGTGGGAAAAAGAGCTAACTCTTCTAAGAACAATTTTCTTTTTTTTCAAAAAAATAATATATGTTTTTTCTCATTTTGAATAGTTTTAATTTAAAGAAGCTGTACATATAAGCATATGTATCAATTTTTTTTTCAGAGATTAAACTATTGAAATAAAGCTTTATATTTTGAGGTCAATTTGTTTACTTATTAAAACTTTTATTTTCAAGCAGGTATTATTTTAAAGGAATGGATTTTTTTATTCTTAAAAAAAATATTATTTACCATAAAAAATGGAACAAGGTGAATAATTTCCATATATTAAATATTTCGCTTATTAAAAATTGTTTTTAATTAACTAACATTATTCATTCATTATTAGTCTGTATTCTAATCATGTTAGCATCTAGACCATATCAAATTCCCTCCAATTCAAACTAAAAATGTACATGCAAAGAAAAAGCTTTCTACGTTACTCCTATGTTATCAAATGGTATCCCATGTCCGGTTTCTATAAAAATTCTAGGAAATGCTGCTAATTGTCCAGTATAATCGTCTAAAATTCTAGAGGCTAGTTCAGCTGAATTTCCAAATACTTTTCATCTTGATTACAAATATCTAAAATTGCTTATTTCGTTATATAGCTATGAAGAAGCAAGTGTCTTTAAGGAAATAAGAAGTGTTCTTTCATAATCATGCAAATAAGATTTTAATAAGGAGTTTCTTCAAAATGAAAATAATAATCAAAAAATGAAATCTATTAAGTTATTATTCGTCTTTTCTCTACCGGTCTCTATCCCTCCCTCTCTATACATATAAAATGAAAATTTTTAAAGCTTTCTTTTCCAATTTTTTTCTCTGTAAACAAAGTTTTGAAGTTCAACCGATTTTTAGAAAAAAAAAACCTCTCGGTTTATTTGTTTTTTTAAAATATTGACGCAAGCGTAATCTGATAGTATTGTGATTGTTTCAAACTTGTTAAGTTAATTAACCAGACAATTCGCAAGGTTTCAAAGAATGTATAATTCGGAAATCAAGTTTTACTTTAATTAGCGATAAAACGCCGAATGTAACAGCCTACTGCATTATTTTCTAATAACAACCTTATTTTAATTAATTGAAATTATCCCTGATCCAAAATTTTTTATCTATTAAACAAACAATATTTTAACCTAATTGGTTTATTTTTAAAGAAATGTTACAGGTGTTAGGCAATAATACTCTGATTTCCAAAGGAAAAACTACAGCAGCAGACGATAAATAATTTAAAAACTATACAGGGAAATCTGATTCCAAAATAAAACTACCTGAATAGACGATAAATATTTCAAAAGCTATACTGCGAAATACGATTCCAATATAAAAGTGCATTAACAGACGATAGATATTTAAAAAGTTATACTATGAAAGCTGACTACAAAATGAAAAAAAAGGATAAATCCAATTTGTTTTCGACGCATTTTGAATCTTCAACAATTTTTTACCTGCAAATCGTTTCAAAAACTTCAAGTCAAAACAACATCATGTTCTCACACGATAAAATTCTCAATACGGGTTTCTTATTATTTTCATTCAGTTTCAAAATATTTTCCTTTATTTTAAATACTTTCTTCTTCAAAAAAGCTAATATATGATTTCAATAAGGAAATAATGAATTCATATATTTGAACTGAAGTTAAATTTTTTGATCATCTTTTATTTCTCAGGAAATAAGCTGAGTACCTAATAAAAAAAAGTGATGGTATAAAAAGTCAATCACACTGATGCTTCGGAGAAACTGATTAAGACCACATTCAATTCTGAATATTCTGAATTCAAGTTTCAAACCCAGTTTTACCGAAGGTCCATCGTACCTTTGAAGAACAGTTTGGAGTTCATTCAATTTGAAGAAACAAATGCCATTCCTTGAATATGGAATAAGAATAAGAAAAGGGAAATGTCGGTTTAGAGTACTTTTCCTATCTAACCAAGCTTTAAATATTATAATAACCTTTCCAAAGAGCTTTTAATTTGCTTAAAAAAGGGTTAGTTATTACATTCTAATTTAAGTTGAAACTTGTTCATATATAACGATTTTTAAAAAAAAGATAAATCAGATCCAATGAGTATGTAAAATGGAATCTACAAAATGTTGAAAAAGAGCTTTTAATAAGAAATTCAAATTCAAGCACTCAATAGAATATAATTTTTTAAAAACTGCTATGCATTCATTTGTAACTTTCGTAGTCCGCATTTAATTTAGTAGATGAACTTTTCAAATATAGATGGCGTTACAAGTATTGCTCACTGAGCTCTGGTCAAAAAACGTTTTCTGCTTAAGTACTAAAAAGAGAGAAGTTCGCCTATTTTACATAACGTAACATAAATGACAGGCAATTTAAAAGCACAACTGCTTTTTATGATTTAAGATTAAAAAAACTGTGTAAGTAGAAACAAATTATTTAAAAAAATTATGAAGGTATTCTAAGTTTCCTGAGAGAAATATAATGGAAAAGATTTTTCAATTTCATTTATATTCACTAGCAATCACTAAGGGAGGGGGAAGAAAAGGAAAAAAAAAACTACTTCTTAGTCAATCCTACATGAAGATTGACCAAGGTATCTGTAATTTTAAAAGTATATGAAATAATAATTTAGAAATTTTAAATTTTTAAATTATTTTATTATTTTTAAATTATTTCCTTCTTTCTAATGACAAGTTTACAGGGAACATAGCTTCCTTTTTTTTAAATTCTATTGGGGGAAAAACATCACCAATCCTATTTAATAAATTACAGAGAAATTGAATCACTAATTAATAAGGATTTCAGTGTAATTATTTAGTATGCTTTAATGTACTGTTTTTCAGAAAAGAAATTTTTATTTTGATTTAAAAAAAGTTCTATAACACTTCAGTAGTGGAATATTATAGCAGTTTAATCGGGACTAAATTGTGAAATATTGGAAATTAATGGAAAATGAAGACAATAATGGAAATTTATGTCAAAATGAACTACTCATTTTAAATCTACTACTCATTTTGCTTTGGAATTAATGCAATTATATATATATATATATATATATATATATATATATATATATATATATTCGAGAAAAGGTTAATATACTTTCGAACTTATATGCGACTATGCGAAGTATATTTCTTTTGTTTGGTATGAAAAGTATTGTCATGAAATAAAAGAATTGGAAGAAAAAAAAGAATTGAAATGAAAATCAGTTCTTTGGAATCCGCTTTGAGAAAGATGTTTGTCCAACTATTCTAATATAATTTTAAACCATAACTACAAGCTATGCTGGGCTAAATGAATAAAATTCTGTATAAAGATTTAACTGCATTGTAGACATCTGTCAACATTTGAAACAAATACAACGAATTGTTAACCGTATGTCGATCTGTACTTTCAGACACTCGAAAACACAATAATACAAAAGAGTAATGACTTACAATATTGAATTCGATGTGTGATTTTGTAACTACAAGTGATATACTTCTGTGTTTTTCGATCTGGAAAAAGTGGATCTATTAACCACATGCCAGGATAAATCGGTAGAAAGAACGCCCAAGATCACACGATACATTAAGTAAAAATGCTGAATCCATTCCAAGGCTAATTTTTGTAACTATTGTACGCCAATATAATGCAGCAATAAAGACCTTCTGTGGAATAGTCTTTTTCTTATACAGTGTCCGAGATATATTTGGGGATCACTATTACGAATTTCTTATCAAAAGGCATTGCTGAATTCTGTTATCCTATAGACACAAAGAGCAAAGATATTTTATGAATTCTCCTGGTTGATCAAAGGGGTAGTTAAATTCTTCAAATTCCCGCTAATAATCGTGAATGTATTTTTTTATGACCCTAAATATGATATTCATACTGTTTCTGTTTTATTGTAAGAATTTCGATAAGCCCTCAAACTTTAATGTTCTCTTTCCTCATCCTTTTTCACTTGATATTTTTGTTTAAAAATACATTGTTCTTTAAAATTTCAAATATTTTCTAATTTTGCTATTCCAAATATAAAAAAGCGTGACTGCTGTATCTCTCTAATTTGTGCTTCGCAACCGTAAAATTTCAACTTTAAATTAGAGTGGAGATATTAAACTGCAATTAATATCAAAATATTTTTTACTGAAACCAAGCATATCTTTTTTTTAAATATAAGAACTGAGAGTAGAATCATTCGGCAATGAATATTTATGTGCACTACAAAATAATTTTCATCATAGATTATTTAACAAAAATTTCTCTCAAAATTCAGTTTTTAGTTTTACTTGAAACTAAAAGGATTCAAATGACATCAGCAATAATATTTTATTTGGTTCTTGTAAATAAATATACTTCAGGTCTATAACCAAGATTGGAATAAATAAAAAACGTTTCTCATCTTCTGATGTCAATTTCGATTGATTTGGATTTGGTATCAGATTTTGAATATTACACTTTAGAACTATCAAAATTTTCATAATCTTAGACCAATCATTCTCGAGAAACAAGTGCAGATGATTGGTGCATATTCTTTGAGACGGTTAATGAAGTGGTCTTAATTCGTTTGTTTTTCATAGAATAGTGATTTTTAAATTTTCATAAACCAATAATTTTTAATGATTGATTTAGTTGATTGGAATGCAGCTCTTTTTATTTAAAATACTAGTTTCCTTTGGCAACCATCTGGCTCGCCAATCTTACTGCTCTTTAAAATTGCAAGTTTAATATTTTATGCAACGTCATTGTAAATTAAATTAAATAATTTCTGTGACGACTTTTAACAGCTACTTTATCAAAATACTTTTAAGGATCATATTTTGATAGTTATACAATTCGCTCATTAGTTATAAAGGCCTTGAACCCATAATGTACTATGTGTCTCTCTTATCTATCAATTCTCGTAAAATTTCGTCTTTAAATCAAAGTGGAAATCATTGAATTGCAAATTGATTTAAAAACATTTTTTTCCCCGAAGCCAAGTATTATTTTAAAAATAAGTAAAAGAGAATCATTTTGTGTACTACTGAATAATTACAATAATTTATGTAATATTTCAAGAATTACTCAACAAAAATTACTTAGATTCACCATAAAATTCAAGTTTTAGTTTTACTTTAAAAAAGATTTAAATGATGCAAATAATAATATTTCATTTTATTTTGGTCTATAAACATAAAAAAAATTATTAAGTCTAAATTTAAAACATCTTTTAGTTATAAGGAATCATATTCTATGAAATATTCTTGACACTTCAACTTTCAAATAAACAAAGGAAGGTTTATATCTTAAACTATCAAATTTGATCGACTTATGAATGTTTGAAACATTCTACATTTTCATTCTTAGGTCAATCAGTCCTGAGAAATCCTGGACGCTATCATCTTTGGAATGGGTGAAGAAGTGGTTTAAAATTATCCATTTTTATTGAATAGTGATGCTAAAATATTCATAAATCAGTCAGTTTTAGAGGCTGAGTTGATTGAAGTTTATCTCTTTTTATTTAAAAGCTAAACATTCCTCAATTTTTAAAGCATATAAAATCATGTTGCATACTATGTAATTATTTACTTCATTTAGACCCTTTTAATAGATGCATTTCTGTTATTAAAGTTTTACAAATTAGCTGTTGGACCTGGAATTTAATATATATATATATATATATATACACTGAAGTGACAAAAGTCATGGGATAGCAATATGCAAATATACAGATGGCAGTAGTATCGCAGCGAAAAAGTATAAATGCGCAGTTCGTTTTCCAGAGCTTTCATTTGTGTTCAAGTTATTCATGTGAACAGGTTTTTCGTGATTTATGGCGGCAAGACGAGAATTAACAGACTTTGAACGTGGAATGTTAGTTGGAGCTAGACGCATGGGTCATTCCATTGCGGATAACGTTAGTGAATTCAACATTCCGAGATCCACAGTATCAAGAGTGTGCCGAGAGCATGAAATTTCAGGCATCACATCCCATCATGGACAGCGCAGTGGGCGACCACCTGCACTTAACGACCGGGACGTATCCGATAGGACTGTGCGGCGAAGTTTGTCTTCCTTGGGCTATGACAGTAGAAGACCGACTCGAGTGCCTTTACTGACAGCACGACATCGCCTGCAGTGACTCTCCTGGGCTCGTGAGCATATCGACTGGTCCCTAGACCAGTGGAAAACCGTGGCGTGGTCAGATGAGTCACGATTTCAGTTGTTACAAGTTGATGGTATTCGAGTATGGCGCAGACCCCACGAAGCCATGGACCCAAACTGTCAGCAAGGTACTGTTCAAGCTGGTGGTGCTGCATAATGATGTGGACTGTTTTTACATGGCATGGACTCGGTCCTCTGGTGCAACTGAACCGATCATTGACTGGAAATGGTTATGTTCAGTTGCTTGCAGATCACTTGCAGCCATTCATGGACTTCACGTACCCACACAACGATGGGATTTTTATGGATGACAATGCGCCATGTCACCGGGCCAGAACTGTTCGCGATTGGTTTGAAGAACATTCCGGACAATTCCAGCGCATGATCTGGCCACCTAGATCGCCCGATATGAATCCCATCGAGCATTTATGGGACATCATCGAAAGGTCCGTTCGTGCCCAAACTCCTGCACCATCCACACTTTCACAATTATGGACGTCTATACAGACAGCATGGCTCAATATTCCTGCAGAGGACTTCCAACGACTTGTGGACTCCATGACACGTCGAG
>JAPMOQ010035930.1:932829-946239 GCA_026543055.1 Argiope trifasciata
CACACACACACACACACACACACACACACACACACACACACACACAAGACAATATTTTTATATTAAAGGAAAATAATGCAATATATATATTTCAAAATGCATTTGTGACAGATGCAAATCGTAACAAAAAAATTCTAATGTGGCCTTTCTTTAAAAATTAGTTGATTATTTATAAGAAATAATATCAACTGTTTCATTTTATGAGTATTTGGTGTTCTCCCTTATATATCAAATTTTTTTAAAAGAACATTATAAAATGAAACTGCTTGTATAGAGAAAAAAATTAAAGGATAATTTAAGAATTACCACGGTTTTGAAATATCTGAATTTCGTCATCATTATGAAAATGAAACTCAGCGGATATATTCGGAAAAGGACGCCATTAAAACTGACAAGAAAATATGGAAATTCCTTAATATTCCTAGATATCTTTAAAATTTGACAAATGCGAGCTTAAATGATTCCGCTGTTCCATTTAGTTCATTAATAGGTCAGTTAGCCAGAAAACTCATTTCAGAGTAAACTGACCTTTCTGCCTATTTAAACGAGTTAATAACGATTAGAAATTCCCAATATAAATGAAAAGTCTTCGATGCAGACCCAGAACAATCAGAGCATGGGTCCTCCAATTACGACTGGGAAGATCTCTTAATGCCATTGTCGCACCCATTTAACTCCTAATCATACGAAACGACTTCAGTGAAAACGACGACTTCATTTAAATTTGTGAGTCATCCCGACTACTTCCACTTTTATAGTATTGGAGAAAGCAACAGGGGTTAGTCAGCGGGCGATAATTATTCAGGTTCGGGGGAGGAAGGGAGACGATTTACGTCCACCCCCAAGACAGTTCTAATGACCAGAGACAACTTTTATTATGTGGAAGGAAACCGATTGCCCGATTGGAACGTTTATGTGTTTTATTCCTTTGGTAGCTCTTTTCTGTTTGTGGTCGAGGACAGACTGCTGGTATAAAAGGGGTGAGACACAAACAACGAGTAAAATTGTCTGATAGTCTTGAAGGATCGTTTGGTTGCGTTTTATTTGAATTAAGTTGTGGAACTGGTATATGAGGGAATTTCAAAATGTCATTAAAAACATTGCTTCCCTTCAATATCAATTTCTTGTGTAGACAAGATAAGAAAAAATATTTATGTTTAAAACTGTGCAATTATTTAAATTGTATGGCTATAAATAATGAATTCCAACTCTCAAATATTTTTCCAAAAATTTTAGCATTGATCTTTCATCTATTCCTTTAATACATTAAAATAATTAAGATTAACTGAATGATTGTATGTTAAAAACGTTCGAATACAAATGAACGATTTTACGCAATTTATTAAATACCTTCAACATCCAAATTTGAAAATTGGTGCATGCAAATGACTTATATATTTTTTGGACATTCAATGAATTAACAATTAGTTTAAATGAATACACGTTTGTATGACTTCCTGAATGTTATCTGATGGAGGTTGGTATACAATTGTAAGGATATGAATGTTTTTTTTTTTAATGTCAAGATCATGTTGTACTGAAAAATGAAAATTAAGTTATGAAACTGAAATTTTTTGTCAACATATTTTCAATGATACAACAACGCATTAAAATTGTTTTGTTAAAGAAAATGCACTAATAATGCACCAAGTGAAAGTACACCTTCTCCAAAATTTCTCACATACTCTTTAATGATGGTGTAATCTCAGAGAACATCTTGCACAGCATTGGCATACAACAGCTACAAAATATTAAATTTGGCGTGATTTAGCGTTTTATAAATATGAAGTGTATTCCTTGGCGTAATTTTTGGTGATTATTACCTAGCATGTGTTTAAAAATATTTGAAAATTGTATTTGGATTTTCGAACCTTTTTTCCTAACTGATTAAAACAAGATTTTGTCAGAGTTCTGCACTTGTAACCACAAAACTATATATTAAATTTGATTAAGTCATAGCATTTTTGAATTTTCACGTTTGCATGCTTGTAAAAGTACACACTGACAGACAGTCAACATCTAGCTGGATTTTGTCCAAACTTTTACAAGTTTCTACCATACGGATGCTAAATCTATGCTTAGAATGTCATCAATTTACCTCACTTAATTCTATAGTTATCGTGTTAATTTATATTCGAACAACCCGACAATATACAGATTTTCTTTGGATGGATTTTGTTCAATCAGCAAATTTAATTTAAATCCTGGATATTAAATTTTATTTATTAGTCTAATTTAAAGTCTTTTCAAGTTATCTTTGCAAAAGATAGAGGAACATTTATTCTAAAAGATAGACTCCGAACTGAGGGAGGTCTAAAAGGAGGATATTCTTCTAATCTAATATAAAAGATATAATTCTAAATCTTTTGGATGATTACAGTATTCTCATTATATTTCGAACAATAGATGAACAGTCTATACTCAATATACTTCGTATACCAGAAAGTAAAAAGGATGGTAAAAAGTGATTGAAATTGAATGAAATCATCCCTATAAATATGCTTTACCGCAATTTATATCCCGCCCCTGACGTTAAGCGAGGTCTGTTGTGCCACAAAGGAAATAGCGTTATCCCACGGCTTGTTGATTCCGTTAAGTCTGTTAAATTAAAGGCGCGTAATAAAACACAGAGCAAGCAGAAGGGACGCAATTATACAAGTTTTTACGAGTGACCTAAATCGTCCTTCTGTCGGGCTTATCGCCCTGCCTAAATTAAAAGGACGCCAATAAATGCGACGACACCTCCTAATTAACTGCATTCGGCATGCCGTTTTATTTGCCTGCTCTGCATCACTTGAGATTTCTGGAAACTCCCTCCCATCAATTCATTTGCCAGAAATTCAGCTACAGTCATATATTATTTTGTGTGGTCTATTTTGTATTTATATATGGTGAAAATAGGTTCAATTGTTTTTTCACTGCAAGAAAATAAAAACTGAGTTAATCTAAACTAATTTTATAAAGAATTTAGTTATTCTGTTACTTATTAATTATGAATGAAAATTCACCAAAATGAATTGATTTGAAAAAATTATTATTTATACTTAATTAATCACTTGATCTGTGAATTTATTTAACCAGTTAATGAGATGAAACCTCCCATCTTGAACCTTCATTTCTTATTTCAAAGTAAGAAAGTAAATAAATCTTGAAACCATTTATGATAACTAAAGTAAATAAAACTTAAGATATCTACAATCAAATCTCCTTTTTTAAAATTAATTGCTGCTTTGGCTTTAAAACGAATTAAAATATAAAGAATTCAATAATTTGATACAATAGACAAATAGCTCAATGTTGGGAAAAAGAGATGAAAGTTATCCTTTGAATCGTATTAATCGCTTTATGTTAATAATTTAAATAGGGTGAAACATTAAGATTCACATTGCACGATTGTGAAAAAAAGATTTTTAAAATCAAAAGAATAGTTCACCAATGATGATAAAAAAATTGTCTGTGATAATTAGATCATCCATTTGATTACTACTTGTGCCTGTTTTAAATCTAACTGCCAACTCAGCCACAGCCATCATTTCTTTGTTAAAATATACATAAGTCAATCAGTTATTGAATAATGCTGGTTAAGAGAATAGGATTCTAACTTTCTATATCCGATTCAGATTTTTATTTTACCATGCATTGCTTTTACCCAATAGACGTCTGATGAGCTACTTGAGATAATATTAACCAATAACTTGAATGATTGGTTTGAAGAATAGGTCTCTGATTTTCTTTTCGCGATTTGGATTCCTCAATTACATATTGATTTGACTCTATAGATCACTTATAAGCTATTTGACAAAGCATTAACCAACTACGTAACTGGTTAAGAAATCAGCAACTTGACTGGTTGTAAGAATAGCCCTCTAATTTTATTTATTCGAATCAGATTCCTTAACAACGAATTTCGTAACCCAATAGACCATGGACGAGTTACTTGTCTCGGAATTAACCAACTACTTGATTGGTTTAGAGAATATGGCCCTGGTTTTATTTCTCCGATTCAGATTCCTCAATTATCCATTTCTTTAATTCTATAGACAATTGGTAAGTTATTCTACTACCTGACATGACTTCAAATAGAGCAAGTTGACAAGTATTAATGCATCTAGCTCTATCAAATACCGTAATGTTCTTTTACTGCAGAAGCTCACATGCCTTGACTCCTGAAAAGGCAGATTAATTGTAAAGTTTTTTTTTTGTCTGTGAACTTATCATTAATAACTAGTTTATGAATTATGAGTTACAAGTTTCAAAAAATAGTTTTACAAACTAATTTTCCTGATGCATCACCTATCAATATTGCTTCTTATAGACAGAGTTTTAATAGAAACTACTAAAATAACTTCAGAAAGTAAACTTTCAACTAAAATAATCCATCATTTTAGTTTGTCAATTTGCAAATGACACTTCTAATCAGATTAGATTATTTTTTTGAAAATTAACTTTTATTTTTAATTCAAATGTTTCCTATTTCAGGAAAATACTTGTTTTGTTCATTGCAACTTCAACCTTCTTAATTTAATCGAAATAGTTATAAATATAAAAAACTGTTATGGCCGGTTCTGAATGACAGAAACTGACTAGTAATATTACAGTCGAACTAATATTTTCCATTTATTCTAAAGAGTAATAAAAATGTAAAAATAAACTTAAGACGATGAAAAACCTTTTTCAAGAGACAGTCACATTCAAATGAAGAAAAAGTTCTTACTGCTTGTTAAAATACTCCAACTTAATCGCATCAACTTTTTTTGGCTTATTTTTAATGCATTTTTTAGCACTTCAATACTCCTAAAGCTTTCTATAATAGAATAAGAACCCCACGTAATCTTTCTTATTCAAAACTCTTTCCAACGCAAACAGCAGGAAAATCAAAAGGACTTCTGTACCATTTGTTATGACTTGTTTTGACATGCTGAAAAACTCTTCGACGATTATTCTTTTATTTATATACATATCCCCACCGTTGCCAATTATTTCCACAAATCCTGTCATTCGAAAAAGAAACAAAAAAGCAATATATTTTGCAACTCGTGTTGACACATCTTGCAGCGCCCCCTTTAGTGAATAAATGTGAACAAATTGTCTTCTGCGAAGAAACCGTTTATATTTATTCCCGATTTCCAACTCTACTCGTCTCTGTCTGTATCTCTTAACGGAGTCTTCGCCTGCTTTCGGTGTTATTTATTTATCAAATTACGCAGCTTGGAACATTTGCCTGTTATTAAATTGACTCTGAGAAAAGCGGCTTTTTTCGTTCCCGCTCTTTGTTTTTCTGAACTGAAAAGTTCTTGACGTTTTATTTTGACATTATTTGTCGTCTATCTTGGAGCAGAAAGATAAATAGTACATTTCAGCGAATTCTTTTAAATTTAAGGCTGAAGTTATTTTAAACTGCTTTAAAAATGTCAAATGTTACGAAATATTTTGACGCTGAAATTTTGGTAATTTTCTAAGTACATTAAACTTAGTACTGGAATAATGGAAAGCAATTTTTTTCTATTTTCTATTAGTGATTATACTTTTTAAAAAATCTTCAATTTTATGCTCTATACAATACGATTCATTGAAAATTTCCACATATTCTATCTTCATTTATACCATACTTTTACAGTAATTGCCTTATGACTGCTTTTAAATCTTAAAAATAGCTAAACACGCTTTAACTTTATTGCATTTAAATTTTTTTAGAAAATAATTGTGGGGAAAAGTATTATCCAAAAGTAAAATTTGTGTCATTAAGTGCTAAAATTTTAAATTTTAAGGTATTAGTTAGGATTATTTGCTGTGATCTTAGTCCAGAAAAACAGAAAATATCTTTGCTAATTTCTAATTAATTGAATATTTAATTAAATTTTGGAATTAGAAAAGAATATCATTATCCTTTATCTTGTCTTAAAGAGCAAGTGTACTATGTTCAGCTGAAATTACCTAATTATCTAGGAAGAGATGTGGGATATACAAACATACATAGCTACAAGGACTTTTATTCGTATTAAGATTGGCAGATAAAAGGCCTCTAAAGTGAATATTCACTATTATTCATTTCTCCATGAATCACATAAACTCAAGACCTCAACTTTCTGAGCATCCTTGGCCATTCATTACCATTCCCATGGTTTCTATATTAATGGAGGAGGTTATCACTTATCTTTGTGAATATGAAAAAAAAAAAGTTTCAGCTAACAGCTTTATATCAAATTTTACATTGAGTATACTTTTTATTGTTTAATACATCCAGGTGCTCCTTTTTACTTTCTCAAATGTAAAGAAAATAATATAACCGTCAAAAAAATCTGGACTCGCTTTTGAGTATTCTAAGTTGCATTATGTCTATTTGTCTGTCTACTTGTGTGTGAGTATAACTCAAACATGCTTTGAAAAAGTTTGGTTTATGGAGGAAAACCAAATATTTCTGCCAAATTTGAAAGAAATGTATTCTCAGGAGTCGTGTCTATCTGAATGTTCGATTGCAGATGAACAAAATAACAACAAGATGTAAAGTGGTAGGTAGATAGAATTTATATACAAGTTTAGCATTTAAAATATAGATATTTTACAATTTTTCGCACAAATCTATAAAACTACTTACTAATCGCCACATGGTGAAAGTACAAACTCTGTAGGTTTGCTTCTACAAGCTGCTTTAACATAATTGTAGATGCAATAACTCATAAACCCAATGACTTAAGTCAAAGAGATTCAGTATGCCATCTTGTAATTATAACAGAAATTTAGGGTTAAATTTTGGTGTTAGACGGTTGGCATAAGGTCATCAAAAATGGGCATTCTTCCATTAGATTCATTAAATATTCTAACTTCACGCATAAGATCAATACTTCGGAGCTATTACTCAGCAAAATATCCGTACCGGAGGTTCCAAATTTTTTGTGAACTATGTAGAGTTTCAATCAAAAGGAAGTGGAAGACCTATATTATGGGAAAGTTTCCGTAGGAAGAGACTACTACAACTGGTTTTATGTATAAAATTTTTTTTTTCATAAACTGTGCACAATAAATATTAGTAGAAGTTTAGCTATTCATCTTTATTATTTTATCTGTATTACTTTATTTTAGCAATACATCTATATAAATAAAAATGAATGTATGTCTTTTATGCGCTGTCGTACCGCTTATGCGATTGCGATAAGACTTTAATTACTTATTACATGCACTTACTGGGTGGTTATAGACATATTAAAATGATCTAGTATATAAAAAATATTTTCGGATCTATTTACCGCATCTATCAACCAAGGATTAACCATCAAATAACTTGCCAAGGAGACGCAATATATTCTGTTAAGATGCTAAATTGAACCTAAAGGTTAATATTTCGTAACTATTGTACGTAAAGGCAATTCAAGTCTTTCTCTGAGGTAATAGTTTTATTAGAGAATGTACGAGAAAGTTTTAGGAGAACCAATCTTATAAATTTGAAATTTTAAGTAAACATTCGTAAAATTATAGTGTTTTTTGAAGTAACTTCCGAAAATATTAGATTACAAATAATTTTGCACCATCTTAATTTTCAAAAAATTGTCTTTTCAACTATATTAAAGATTTTACGGTATAAATATCTTTTCTATATTCAATCAATTTTTAAAGAAAATATTTTAATCACATTTTCTAATATTGAACGAATATTAAACGAATGACGAGATACAACAAATAGTTTCTTTCATTACTATTCTGAAAGAACACCAAGCTTTGTAATACTAAAAGAATACACAAATCTAATATATAAAAATGAATATTTGTTTTTAGAATAAAATAATAAAAATAGAATCAATACTATTTATGCTTTTCTTTTATATGTCCTTCAATTTCAATGAATGTATTGATTGCCGACAAGAAAATAAATATCACTCTTAATTAAACAAGATAACTATTTCAAATTCTGAACGATATTTCTAAGATTATTTCTAAGACTCCGGGTATCAGGTAGTATACATAAATAGAAAGTTTCATGATGGATTTAATTTGTATCTGTGCTCTTTAAATTTCGGGTATATATTAAATGCAGTTTTTCCTCGCTTATAAAATTCTTTAACGTTTATTTATCAAAAAATGATAATATCATTCAAATTTCTTTAAAAAAAAAGGCTTTTACGATTGCTATTAAAAAATTTCTTAGTTTGCTGTTTTTTTTTATCTATTTATAAATACTTATTAAAATAGGGAATTGTTTATTTAAAAAAGGATGAAAATAAGGAAAATTAGTGCTTTGAAAAACCCTGCTTCTGCAAAATTTTAAAAATATGAATTTTCGAGATGAAAACTATTACATTTTACTCGAACCTGTTTGTACAGCATGAATCTAGAATATATTTTTGATTGATTGTTTTTTCGATATGCAAATTTCTAAGTTTTATTGATACGGATTCTAACATTAAAAATGATTTCTGAAATAAGGTGTTCCCCTTTTCACGTTAGAGGTATATGGAGAAGGTGTAAAAAGCCTTTGGACTAAATTTTAAAATAGATAATTTGAATATAAAAAAGTAAAATATTTCTGAATCTATATCTGGCATTCGATTAAACTTCAGCATATGAAATAAGCACATGATTAAGTGTCCCTGTTATCTTCTGAAATATTCAGACATCTGCTTAGTTTAAAAATGGTTGATAGGACATATTAAAATATAACTAAGAATGCTTTTACCATTTTGATCTGCATTTTTACAGTATAAGAAATTCTGCTTTGATGTTTAGCAACTGGGATGTTTTTTTTCCAATACCTAAACGGATTAATTTAGCACTGTCCAACAAACCTAAACATGAATAAAAATTGAAAATATCGATGAGTTGAAATGAAAAATATTTATCATTTTCTAATTCATTACATTCAGCCTTCATGACTCGAGTTGAAGATTATTTCTAACAGTTTCAGATTTCTTTCATAATTTTGTATTCGGCATCTTGCGTTTTTTTTTCTGTTAGTAGATCTATATTTGTGTTAATCGAATTTTAATGATTGGCTTTGATATAAGTGCTCATGAACACTATGGTAGAGAAGATCCCGTTGCAAGGGAACAAAACTTCAGATACTATAATATTTTTTAAAAAAAGTTGTACTGCAAATAAGATTGTTTTAGTGTCTTAAGTTCTCTTCCAATGTGCATGAGATGGATTTTAATTATAATTTTCATATCTGAGATATTTTTAACAGAATAATAAAACGTCAAGATGGGTACATCTTTTAGTTATAAATTAAAATCGATTAGTCACATGAATTACAAGTTATATAAAATATATGAATTAACTACAATTTATTGAAGGATAAAATTTCAGCTAAGAAAGGTTTGAAAAACTTGAATATAAATTTGTATTCATAACAAAATTTTATGATTTTTTTTGTGTCAAAAATATGTCACTTTCATTTTTCTCAAAGCAGCAAAATATCTTGGAAAAAAAAAATAGATTTACCTGTTTTAAAATTGTATTGCAATCCATTTAAGGATTCTTCTGTAAATTATTATATTACTAAAAAAATTCTGATTGAAATCTTGAATAATCTACTTTTTAAAGAAATAATTAAATCAATTGATCAATCTTATAAATTGCAATCGAGATCTATACGAGAAATATAACACATTTATTTATACTGAAATAATATATACTATCAAAGTTTAATTTTTACCAGACCCGTCATTTTCAAAAAAAAAAAAAAAGTTTTACTCCTTCCATCAGGTGACCCATTTCATAATTCCCAAACCAGCCAAGATTCTTAGAAGAAGAAGAATATTCTCTTTCCATTCGTAGATGCCTTCGCACTAAATAACTAATCAAGAACAAGAAGTGGTAATCTTCCTCCTCACAAAAAAATTTCCCATCATGCCGCATCTGTTCTTGTTACGCGGAATGTCACTTTCCTCTTGTGTTCGAGGCTGTGGATCCCTGTGTCGAGGCTACTTCAAATTTAATAACACTGAAGCATAATTCGATTTTATTCGTCAAACCGCAGTTCGTAATACGTCTCGACGGTCTACATTAAGCCTCTTTTCTCTCGACTCTTTCCCCCCTTCCTTTTCTACGCCCCCTTCTTCGAAACAAATTTCTTTGTTTTTTCCCCCAGTGTTGGAAGTGCAAATAATTAAATAGGCCCAGGGGCTATTCTCGACATTTTGTGGGTGAAGCGATTTAATGCTGAGTGTTTGGGGGGTTTTCGCATCTGGTGAGGATGCTATACCATTCGAGACGTTCTTTATCTTTTCAGATCTTGAGTTTAATGTAAAAACCTTTTCCTATGTGTTTGATATATATATATTATATATGATTAGATTATTATGATTAGATTATTATCTATCAATATAGGATTGCTTTAAATCTGTACGGTACCGAGCAGTTAAAGCAATCTGGAATTATCTTAATAAGAGAAGTGTAAGTAATATTAAATATCAAAAAAGTATTCAAGTTTCATATAGAAAAGTATTGTTTCTGTGCAGGAAAGGAAGCATTTTAATTTGAAAGAGAGTGTTTAATATACTAAAACAAAAAAATACTATTACTTTAAAATAGCGGTAATGATTGATGTAAAATAAAAATAGATAAAATATGTTTCGTCAATGAAAAGAAAGCATAATACAAACATGTTGATGATTTAAAAACAAATGTATTGTGATCATTGGAAAAAAGAAAAATAGAATATTAAAAGGATAAAAAATGAAATTATGATAGAAGGTTCAGAAATTATAATTATAATTAATCAATTATAATAATTATAATTAATCAAAATATGGTATATTTATTAATTTTAATACCAGCACAATTAATAACAAAGTTGATAGTCAAAAATTTTTGTTGGAATTACTAATTCTTCACCCAATTCTTATATAAATTGAAATAATATTCTTTATATCTATTCAATAAGATATTTAAAACATAGCAAGTGACTCTATAATTTTAATCTATGTTAACTTTTTAACTATAAGGATTTAAAAATTAACGAAACGTCAAGTGAAAGTACATTTTTATATAACAGAAGGAGGAAGCATTATAACAATCAAAATACTCAGTGAAGTTAAAAGATTGGATTTCGAGGAATCTCCATGCCTTAAGACCGGAAACTCAATTTTTATATAATTCCTAAAACAAAGGATAATAAAGAGGTTAAAACTTTAGAAAATTATAACCTGGAAATTATTTTGAATGTCCAATATTTTTATCGAGAAAGAAAACTTTTGATCCTCCATTTTGCTTTATTTTGCATTATTATATGAATAAAAGAACAAAGGAGGTTGTTGTTAGGAAATAAAAGAAATTATCATCATTTTGTGATCAAAATCAGCATATCCTTGAGCTAAGATCTTATCTTCTTATCTTTCGCTTCGCGATAACAGTTAATTTTGCTGAAAAGCAGATTTTTGATGAATACCTTGTACAAATTCTTTTTGTAAGGATTTTTCTAAGTGATGTCTTAAGTAATGCAAAGAACAGGAATACTTATATAAGTATTCATTTTGAAATGAGAAATTTAAGAAAAAAAGAAATATCTTAATGATCACTTTTTACTTTTTTAAGAAAAATTTATTTAACGAATACAAAGACAATATGTCAGAAACTCCTGTTAAAATTTTATTCTAGCTGGTATCAAAATGGTAAAGCAAGTTATAAAACGGAAATAGATTTTTCAACTTTTTTCAATCGATAATCAATTGAGGGATAAACAATTTGTTTTATTAAATGGCTGTTTGCTAGGATCAAATTTTATGGGTTTTTTTGTAAAATTTGAAGTGAAAATGCAGTACTTATAGTATTTTCGAAATTTTCTTGCTTAATATATAGTTTATCAAGCCACTCTATTTAATGTTTGTAGATAAAATAATATAAATTACAAAATAAAGCAAACTAATAAAACTTTTAAAATTAAAGAAATTACCAAGTAGTTTGTATGAGTTGATTTAAGTCAAAATTATTTAATTAATTTCGATATACTTTTAATTTTTTTCTTTCGTATAGCTTAATTTATTTACGTTCTTGGGGCAACGCGAGTATTTTTTGAAGGGGACTTTGGAATTTTGATTTACCTCAACAGATAGGACATCAAGCTTTCACACACAATGATAGCTCTAGTTTTTATAGTATCAATATAAAGCAAACATATACAAGCGCACATACGTGCATGCACATGCATACAGGTTACATACATTTACATGACTTTACATGGATACACTTAGCATTACATACAAGTACCCGCATGACCTTACGAATTCAGTAATCTTATGTTTTCTTCCGCGAATAATTCAATGAAATACCGAACGCAGGCAACAAAAACATTACCAAGATGTGCACAAAGAACAGTTTGTAACCATTGACACAAGCAGATAACAAATCGCTAGTTAAATTACAATTATAGAGCACAGGTTCTTGCTCGTTGTGCTAACTGAGTTTCGAACAAAGAATCATTCCATTTCAGCCTTTCATATTTATATAGATTTTAAATATAGTATTACAATATAAGGAAATTTTGAAAAATATATTGGGTTTTGTGTTTAACAGAACATTTACATCACTAAATTAGTCTTAGTCGTCAAGATCAATAATGACCTGGCATCCCAAGAATTTTTTTCTCGGCGATCAGACTAATATGGTAGGAAAGCGATACTAGCAATTCTATTGATAAGCAGTATCTGAATAGCAGATGATAGCATTTCATTATCGAAACCACATCTTAAGACCAAGCAATGATACGAGTTTGAAGCTCAATTTCTTAAATGGGTATTTAATTTTTTAAGTAAAAATAAAAAATTCAAAAAATTCAAAAATTATTCTTTTACTCTCTGATTTTCTTATAAGTTTATGGCAATTATATTTAAAAAAATAAAACAAAATACATTTTCAAAAGATTTGTAAGTGTCTGGTGTCTGGTTTTAAAAAATATTATGGAGTGTCTATTATTTTAAATTAATACTAATATTTTAAATAAAATGAAAGTTCACGCAATTTCCTAACTTTATAAAGGTTTTTTCACCAAATCATCTAAAGATAATATAACTCGCCCTTTTGATATTTTATTAATTTGCAAATTCCTATCTACCTTTATTTGCATGTTTGTTTATGAAGCATACAGTGATCATACGGATCAATTTTTATTTAATGATTAATGAACTAGAGATGAATTATTTCTGAAGGAAGTTAAATTTCAGAAAAGAATGGCATATTGAATGTTCTAACGTTTGTACAGTGGACAAAATATGTCAGCATTATATCAGAACAGTTCCCAAAAATATATATAATATATTGCGGATAGATCACGAGTGAACTCGCGATCTATCCATAATGTGTATCTATATCCATAATGTTTTCAAATGTATTTTCAACAAAATGTATGAATAAATTCATGATCTTGTCGCATTTTACACACACACACACACACACACACACACACACACACACACACACACA
>JAPMOQ010035930.1:946249-957288 GCA_026543055.1 Argiope trifasciata
ACACACACACACACACACACACACACACACACACACACACACACACAGGATAGTAATAAGCAAAATCACTAGCAAATTTTCATCGATTAAACAGAAAAGAATTTAAAACCTGGATTCGTTCTGTCTTACCTGAACAGAGTGATTCTATAACTTTCCGACTAACTTCTTTAGCAAGTCCCTTAAAACACGTTTTCTAAACGGGAGCAGATTTTAAAGCAGAAGAAACTCGTCGAAATAGCTCGAGTAATATTCTTAAACTTTCCCGCAAACGTAATAAGATTGAGCGTCCGAGAGAAAAACCCAAACGAATTTTTTCCCTTCCCCCCTTTACTCCGGCTTCTTTTTTTTAAATAAAATAAAAGAGTCAGAAAATTTAAGAGGGAAGTAATGTACTTTTTGTACACCTAATATTTTTGGGAGCCTTTTGCATTTGACTCGATTTGCTGCGACCAATACGCAGAGAACTTCTCCTTCTTCGAAAAACCAAAAGATTACCTGTTGGAAGGATGCTTTTAAGTCCTCATCCCCCGCTTTTAAAATCCCCGACTCTTTCTAAAAATTAAATTACAATGAGGTTTTGAAAGAGTGCGGTTGCTAGAAAGGGATGAGTGGAATAACCAAAATTCTTTTTTCGGGCTCGGATTTAATTCTTTAAGACTCTGAACTGCTTTTGCAAACAATTCGGGCCGTGAAGAAAGGGAAACGCAGAAAACAATCGTGGGAAGGTAATTGCATCTTTAAGTTAATAAACAAAAAGCAAAACAAAACATCGTCTTAGTATTGGCGGGAAAACCTCGATACGAAATCGGGAGAATTGAACAAAATTTACAGAATCGAATTGTATATTCCATTAGGGCTATTTTCTCTTGTGCAGTTTGGAGCTCTAACTTGTGTTTTCGACATTGGTTTTTGGTTAATTTAAAGTAAGATAAATAAACTATAAAGCAACAAAAACTTTATATGTTTTGTCCATGCAAGCAAATGCGTAATTGAAGTGAAAATTTGAAAAAAAAAACTGAAATAAGATATTAAAATTGTCATTACATTGATGTTTAACATGAACTTATTAGTATGCTTCGTTTATATTTTCTTAATCAATATAACAAAAGAAATTGAATTATACAAACTGGCAATTGCATTATTTATCCTCTCCTAGCTTATTCAATACTTTTTTTTCACACGGAGATTCATTTTGTTTGTCGTTAGAAGTGATTTTAGATTCTTAATTTTTAAACTGAAACTTAATTTTAACTCAAAATTTACGAGATACGCACACTATATATGTTAAATATATGTGCTGAATTTCATCCCTATAGCACTCTTTATTTTGTAGTTATTGTGTTAACTTTTCTTTTTGCAGTTGGATAGATAGACATCTCGCTTCCTTCTTCCTGATTTCGCCGAACATAAGCTAAAAATCTACAAATTTGTTATAAAGACCATGTACAAAATTTCATCTGTGGAGCTCCACGCTTTTTTTTAATAATTTTGTCACAGACAGATGTACATTTTTCAAAAATAAGGTTTGTTTTTGAACTTAGGGAAGTTTAAAACGTGGAGATTCAAGCTTTAATCTTTTGAAGATTACAATCCTTTCTTTATACTTCGTATACGGGAAAGTAAATATCCGTTAAATTTACGGACATACCATAAAAAACTAGTATCTTTTATATTTTAAATTAGTCAAAAACTGACTCGAAACTTAGAAATAAGATTCTAATCTTCCATTACAGTGAAGTTTCTTATTTTGAATTATCCATTCTGCATTTATATAATACCGAATATTCAAAAATCCTGTTAATCCTTAACTGGGGAGGTTGGGTCTAAGAGATCACATTTTCTTTGCACTCAAATTTTTTAATATAATTATGAAAATCGACCAATATATTTTGCATATATTTTTTTTTGATATATAAATAAGTTTTAGAAATTTTTCAAAATAAATTATCGGTGAAAAAAGTAATTGCATTGGAACATACATTTTCTACTCAAATTACATGTTACAACAAACAATATTCTTGAAAAAAATATTGCTTTTTACCTTTAAATCATATTTATTTTTCCAGTGTACAAAGTTATATAGAAAACAATATAATGAAAAATTCAATAATTATATGAAAAAAAACGACAATGGGTAAAATTGAACTACTACATTAATATATTTTATTAATATTTGAAAATGCATTACCGCAAGAAAAATTAATTTCGAACGCACATGTCAGAATCAGTTGAATGCGAACCTTCGTCGAAAAACTATTCTGTACAGTTATCTATATCACTAAAATAACTTTTTGCTTCATTTAAAAGTGTCTAAAGCACTGCTTCATAATAGGATCAGTAAATTGGATGATATTTCAAGACCTAAGTTTCAGCGCCATCTGCTAAGCCTTGTTTATCACTTGGACACTAATAGTAGGTCGGTCTTAGAGACCACGCTTAAAGAAATAACTGAATTATTTAAAAAAAGCATTCGCTGAAACCGGTTGAAAAAATGCACATGTATTGAAGGTCACAAAACATGAAGCTATAGGGTCAATCCATTCGATTGAGCTAAAATTAGATTAGGGATGACATAAAGTCCATTGCTAGCGGTTTCACAGACCACACGTCCTCAGTTAAGGGTTAATTATTTTCATTGAATCACATAATACTAATAATCTGTTGATAAGATTAAATTAAGTTGACTAAGTAATCTGGAAATGTTGATAATTTAATAAAATAAAGTCTAGATATATAAACACAGACTACAATTTAAATTTTAATACTAATTTAAAAATATTATCTTCATAAATTGATCCTTCATATTGTTACGAACCTGTGGTTTTGCTTTCCCGCGCTAATACTGTCAATGTAAGGAAGACAGATTGACAGTAATGTGTATTGAATAGTAAATGGGAGTGACGTCAGAGGTCCCATGGCTTGGCGACAAACTTGGCGACCATTTGGCGACTTTGGCGACAAAATGGAAAGTACCTGAAACATCGAGAATTTTCCCGATCCGTCCACTAGGAGCCGAGATCCATCCAGAACGCTCCTGATTGGTCCAGAAGATGTTAGCCCCGCCCACCACCGGTATATATAAGGAAGAGTTCTCCAGTGTAAATCGATCGAGGTGGAATCAATCGAGACGGATAAAGTCGAAGCGAAGTAGCGGAGAAAAGGGAAAGGAGGAAGAATCCAGTGGAGTCAAGCCGAAGTGCGGCAGTGGAGATAAGCCGAAGCTGTACGGCCTGGTGTTCAACGAAGACAAGTAGCGCTGTGGAGTTTATCGAGAAGACCTAAGAGATAGAGGTCTTGAACTGTGGAGTCCTGAACGGAGGACTGCTAATCTCTGTGTGGCATATACTGACGAAGCCTGCGTCGTGTGTCGTAGCCCGTTGTGCCGTCGTCGGGAACGGAGATGTCCCAAACTAAAGAGTAGTCCCGTTGTGCGAAGTAGTAAGTCGACAGCAGAAGCAAGAAGAGACAAAGGAATAGATCAGCCTGTTCTGGAGAGACCCAGGAGGTGTAAAGCGAATCCCATAAAGATTCCCTCTCCGGCTGAATCCTGTCTAGCCGCTCTGTGGACATTGTCACTACAGAATTTCTGCCTGTGGACTATTATCTGCAGTGTGCTGTCCTGTGTGTACGTCTCGGCTGTAAATAGCTGTCTCCTGTATATAGTTGTGAATATTTGTCTTCTGTGTGCTGTCCTGACTTCGTCCTGTAAATAAACGTCTGTGTTGTGTTCGTCAACTAAAGGACTGATCATTTTGTGTGTGCTCATCGTCATCTAACACCATACACAACCACTATATACTACGAGGTAAAAAGAACCCGACGGATTTTTAAGGATAATAGAGGAAATCCGTAGCAATATTATTCATATATTTATGGATAACAACTACTTTTCATAAGAACTGCGTAAAATTAAGGAAAACGAAGTTTAAATTAACTTATTAAGATACTTTTGTTCAAAAAAGTCCAAGTACTGTAACTGCTTCCCTTTTTTCGTAATTATTAAAGAATTACCACAACGTAAATTTTCAGTGTAGTCTCTTTTAGAAACTAATATGGTTAAGATAAATCTTTAATTATTTTGATACCAGCCATAATCTGAACAATGTGTAATTATATTTGAATTCGCCTATAAGTTTTAAAGTTAACACAAATTTAAAGCCAGATTATCTATTAAAACAATATAAAAACTTTACAATTCCTTAGTGAGCTAGAAAAGTAAATTTTAATATTAATTAAAAATCTTTTTAGATTTTTTTCTTTAATCTAAAATTAAAATGTATTATTTCAACAAAAAAACCTAATATGATGTCATTTTACAAATTTTTTAATTATATGATTAATATTTGCCTGTAAATGTAATTTTATATTTCAGAATTTAATTAATTAGTTAAAAATAAGACCTAACCTGATTAGTGTTTAATAAAATGTTTCTTTCAAAAATATATATTGCAAACATCTTCATTACAAAATCTAATTCTGAAACGAAAGTTTTCTTGACTTTCAAAAAATTGTAACCCCAGAAATTATTTCTTACACTGGTCTTTTATCTTATTAAACTTTGGTAGGATTAAGAGCAAATGTTCTTTCTTTCACAAGTAATGTCGTTTACATCATGTTGTAAAACTCAAAGGTTTCACATTCAAACATTTTGCGAATGTGGTAGATTTTACAACCAAATCTTTTCTAATTGTATTAATGAAAATCTTCGTACAAAAATTCGTCTCAAAATTACTTTTTCTATTGGCACATTTTCTCTGTTTTTTATTTTGTAATTATTACATTTCGTAATTCTTTCTATTTATAACTATGTTTTAAGAGCAGAAAAAAAAAAGACAACTTGAATATTATGTAATTTTTCCCAAATTTTCACGTCATTTTAAATATTTATTTTTAAAATTATATTTGACCACTTGGTTATAAATAAATTATTTAACATTAATCTGCATAAATATTCATTTTAAAAAAATCAGAAATAATCATATATACAGAAATTTTCAATCAACATGAGCAGCAACGTGCAGTTGAAAGATTATTCTATGTCGGATTTTTTTTGTGTGGATAGTTTCATCACATAAAAAAATGTTGATATTGTTATTTGAGAGATTGAGATTATTTCTTGCTGTTCAATATAAAAATCTACCATTTTATTTCATGTACCACAAACTAGTATTCTTTCATTTAGCATATTGAGTTTTTGAGTTATCATGTGAATAAACATACGCTTAGACATATAAATATAACCTAATGAATGGTTTTATTGAGAAATCCCACAAGGGTTTAAAATGATAATATTTTTTCAAATCACGAGCTCGTAAATAAAACGTGTGAGACCTTACTTTACTAATGTATTTACTGCTCCTCTCTTGCATTCTTTATTTTCGTAAAGAGTTTAATGCGATCCAATTAAATTGGATCGCATCCAATTAAATGCGATCCAATTAGGATATTGTTTTGAGTTCTTCGATTCAATCGGAAATTTACTGCACGTGTGAATGAATGGAAGATGTAGCGGTTTCGTGATAATCTCTGATTTTTTTGCCAGAGAATCGTTAATTCGAAATTTTATTTCCCGTAGGAATCTGTGTCAAAGATCAGAGAGTAAATATCCCCGCTTATGTTTAACTTTGGAAAGTATGATTATTCACGTCCTCTGATTGCAACTTTATCTCAAATCATGAGGTGAACACTAGAAAAATTCTTACACAGCTTCAAAATGGAATTTTAATAAAAGTAAGCAAAAACATGAAATAAATATGTACTTCATATGAGTTCCACGTTTTCCGCTATGCACATCCAAAAATAGGACTTATGGAACATAAATATAACTCAGAAAAAATGTATAGTAAATGCATACTTCAGATGTCTATTTTGACCTATCACCATTGATACAAAAAGAAATTAATTAAAAATTAGTATTTAATTAAATAATAGTATTTTTACTGCTAAATCCAGAAATCAATTGTTTCTTCAGAGGCCTAAGTGCGGTGGCGAAAATTTCATTTAATTCATGAAGAATTGCTTTAAAAAGTTCTGGCACTGCATAAAGTAAAGAAGAAATTGATTTAAAATTTCATCTTTACAGAAAAAAAACAATTCATTTGAAATGAAAAGTTTGATTAGGAACCAATGTTTCAGAGACGCATAAGCGCCAGCTTTTATTTGACTATAATATTCATGATAAATAAATAAATATCAATAATCTAATTCTTCTCTCTCAGAGATCCTTGTTTGATTGAATAAAAACTGACCTTTACCAAATAAAGACAAAATTATTAATAAAAAAAATGCTTATTAAAATAAAAATCTGCACTTGATATGCTTGCAATCAAGTGTTGTGAATACCATATTAATGTTGCAGTAAGAAATCAGTAAGCAAAAACAAAAAACGGAAGTTAGTGTTTAAAAGTGAAGTGCAAATTCTTTGGTTCCATTAACCAATGTTTAATCATGCAAAAGTAATATTGTTATGGAAGTATCACATCAGAAGTTCCGTGTTTGATATAACAGCAATGTTAGTCCAATACAGGTAATTGTATCCAAGAGTATTTTTATGTCCTTTTAACCTATTTTTTTGTCCAAAGACACGCTTCTATTTGCGCACGTATGATTTAATATCATGCATCAATGATTCCTTAAGTATCAAAATTTAGACGGTGGTACCAGAACCAAGTGAGCATCAGCACACACTCTGAACAGATCTCCTCAGCGTTAAGGACCGTAAAAACTTGTTCACTTGCAATAATTTAAGCATATTAAGATTTCATGGTGGTGGGTTTTTCCCTGCATGAAAAACTGGCACCAAATCGTGTAGAATACTTGTGCATTAATAGAAAAAATAAAACTACCTCTTATAAAAAGCGTGAAAACTAAGCGACTAGAACAGTGTTGAGGAAATGGATTTTAATTGAGTGTGTAACGAAAAAACGGTATCTTAAAGGAAAAAAATGATTAAAGCAGTCTTTTTCAATACAATATACGACCATTCATTTTTAATGAACGAGCAGTTTGGAAATAAAAAACAAAAGACGAAGGGGAAAAAAATAAAAAAAGAACTTCCTCCCCCCCATTCCCTCAGCCTCAACCGAAAACTTTTGCCTCCATTTAGCACAAGATCAAACCATCGCATTAATTCGTCTTAAAAATTTTTTCACCACCATTCTTCCTCGATTGTTTTTTAAAAGGACCAAGACGATACCTTTTTTTTCTAATTATTATCCGAGATTGCGGTTGTCAAACCCAGCTCGGCACCTCCTTTTAATGTCCTTTGTTTTCCAGTGCTGTGTTCTTTTGTTTCATCACTTTTCCTACAAACACCCCCTTGCACACGAGACCCCCCCTTTTCCATCGACAATTTCCTGAGCTTTCCCATTGCTCGATACTTATCAGCGAGCCCAGAAGAAAATTAAAATTATACATAAGAGAAAAAGGGAGAGGAAGATATAAAAAAAACCATGCTGCTGGAGCGATGAAAAAATATCATTAATTAATTATGAACCATTGATCTAACGAAGGAGAAGAAGGTTTTAAGCGACAATCTTTAATTGAGTGAGTCTAGTTTCAAAAGGAGAATATCAGTAATTTTTTGTACCATCCTCTCCCCCCATCATGAGCCTTTTTCTTCAGCGTACCTTCTTTTAGATGCTGTTTCTCTCTCTCCCCGACCCCTGTCTTATCATCCGATTCGACCCTCCCCCCTTTTTCTTTTATCTACATTGTTTGTGAATTTGTGATTAATTAATATATAGAGGGAGGTACTGTCTTACTCCTTCTGTTCAGGGAATGTCGTCTCTCTCTTTTTCTTAAAACTGTACAGATGGTTTGTTCATTTTGTGAACTGCTCAGATTTAACCTTAGTTGAGCATCAAATAAAAGAAGGATAAGAAAGAATGTTTTTTTTCACTCCCTCTCTCCCCTTTTAACAATCTTTTTCGTTCCCTCCACCCATGTAATCTGTCTAAATGGCTGCACTGAGCTTTTATTAAGCGTATGCTTCGCTATCTAATCCTTTCTGGAAAACCACCGAGTGCTAAAATAAAGCTCGAGCGTTTCGAAATTATAGAGATAAAATTGTTTTCATCTAATAGCATATCCACAATTAACCTTTATATTGAAGGGGGTGGCACTGAGTATGTGTTTTTGTTGTTGTTGCAATGGATGGAAATGTATAATTTTTTCCTTTGTTTATTGAGATATGCTTTTAATTCAGTATCAGATAAAGTAATAAAGATTTTATGCGTCTCAGTTTGGAAATGGAATATTTTGCAATGAATAAAGTTAGAAATGTAATCGTGTCTAGGAAGTGTTTAATTTATTTACTCCTTAAAACGTAATTTTCTCTTATGCATAAAAATACTGATTTTGTTTATTTTGCAGGTTAGATGAAGTATTATTTCTTTAGATGAAATATTAAATCATATGAATTCATTGGAATATAGAAAATAAAATCTCACTGTATTTGGTAGGTTAGTAGGAAGAATCGACAAATAAACGTAAAACATTTGTTCATGCGTTCAAACATAATTTTCAAGTATGTGTACACATATAATGAACTTGAGGCAAGTTTTATATCTTAAAATATATCTTATTTTAATTTATTCGTATTAGTTAATAAAAAAGTAAAATGATTTTGAACAAAAATATTCTCCCAACTCCAAATGTTTATAATTAAACAAAGATTTCGTTGAATGATACTGAAAATGCTGATACATGATGGTTAAATAGAAGTTCTTTGCATTCGAAATAATTTTCTGTCACGAATATTATCTGCAATTCTAAATTTATTAAACCTTATTTTAAATATTGAAGCAAAAAATTTTTATTTTCTCAAATTTTTATAGAATTATTTATTTTTTCTTGAAAACCTATTTTAACGCTTAATCATTTGTGATGTTTCGATTTCTATTTATCTCTTTTCTCATTCTATCTACTACTGTCTATATTATACTCGGCCGTATATCTATACTTACATGTAGTTGTTTTATTTTTATCGGGATAATATAATATAAAATAATTCTTCACTTAAGATTCTTTATTCTTTTTTCACTGCAAAAAGATGAAATTCACTAAATTTTCAATTCGAAAAAATTGAATAGATGAATTGCAATAAATATATAGCTAAATTGCAATAGATGAATTTCATCCTATTTCAAGACTGCTTGAAAAAATGGGATACATGTCATTTTTTCATAAAAAATATGACATGAAATTGAATGCAGAGAATGAAGGAAATATTGGGACAAATTTAATCAGAAAATGGTTCCTTTTTATAACAATTGAGTAAATTTATTAAAAACTCTATGTAATCCAAAATAGTTTTTTTTTCTTGCATAAAATCAACGAACGTATATAACTTTATACAATTTGATTAATTCGTTTCCATATTATAATGCAGCTTAAAATTCTACAAAAATTCACTTTGTAATAGTAGAAAATAGTGATAAATGCTTTAATAATTTGTTTCATTATAATTAATGTTTTTCCGAGCTACTCCAAAAATATGGAAGAATAGAGAAAAACTAAAGGAAGGGACAAGCTTTTCAATTTCATTTTATTCATGGCATCACTAGGTTCAAAGCTATACAATAGCAAAGTACTTCATCCTTTTTTCTGGAGTAGGGGGTAAGAGGTGGGCAGCAAATCGAATTCTCGTCTCTTTTCTAGTCCATTCATCTGTTTCAGAGAGTGTCTTCACGAATCGACACTTTCGTCTTAAGCTATTATTTATATCTGTCGACTTCATAACTTCCAGCCATCGGCGACACCATAACTCTAAATTATTTGCCCCGCTTCCCCAATAAGTTCTGGCGATTTTTTTTCCTCCCCAGCTCAGCCCTCTCCCTCTTCTGCTCCTGGGGGGGGGGAGGAAGAGATTAAGTGCCCGGATGAAACAAGTGTGTGCGAGAGAAAAGCCGTTTTCTGTCGCCTCTGAGGGATGGCACACTCCATTTCTTCTGGACATAAGGCTGGACGAATGATGGTTGGCCATGATTGCAGTTATTTTGGATAGGGGTTGGGGAGATAGAGGGATTGACCCGATTTTCTTTTTTATCGCTTTTCTAGAAGACGAGCTGAAGCAAAGATGAGATTGTTACTTGGTCTATAAAGGATAATGCATACATATTTGGAGGTACGAATGAGTAATTTTCTGATTACATTTATATAGACCATTGTCTTCACTTGTTCTTGTTTTACATAAACACGATCATTAGGAATTTATTTATGTCATTGATCGACTGACAAATCTAGTCTATGGCAGAAAGCTCAATCTTTTGACAAACAGCTGAAAAGCTGTAAATCACTTTTATCCCTTAAGGTGTTAAAATTTTTTTAAGACTTGCAACATTATTATATGCAATTACTTTATGGTTCTATAAAATAATTCTTAATCAGAATAACACTAAATAACAAAATCTCATTCATTCCTCTCATGTTTTTATTTAAAAAAAAAAAAGGAAGATCCAGATTATAACTTCAGTCAAATTTTGATAACAAAAACGTATGCATATTTTATGTCAATTTAACTATATACATTATAAGAAATTTTAGATACCGAATTAAATGATTTTTTTTAATTTTGAGTTTTAATATATGTTCCCGAAATCGTCGCATGGGATTTCGATTGAATTAAAATTATCTTTCTGCATTTCGAAACATGGTTGGAAGTTCTGTTTATACCATGAGTACTAATTTTTAATAATTTAAATGAGCTAAAAATTTTACGATTACTGTTTAGCTTAATCTTTAAACATTAGTTACATTATATAAATAACCGGAAATGAAAAATGCTTGTCTTCTTAACTAAGCAGTATTTTTTACATATATTTTATTTACAATCCGATATTGATGGCTTCATCACAAAACTATGAATGGACATGATAGCCTTCAGAATATCTTTAATAAATTTTTTTTTTTCATATTTTGTTTTAATTTGATAAAATTAAAACAGATATCAAATACGAAATACTGCGAGCAACAAGTACTGGAATAAATTATAATATATAGTAAAACTGTCTGAATGAAACCAATTCTAAACTATTTCA
>JAPMOQ010035930.1:957688-1062542 GCA_026543055.1 Argiope trifasciata
ACAAAATAAAAGCGGGAGTAAAATTCTTACTATGACTGATAAAAACACCTGGTTAAATGTTTGCTAATGTAAATGGATGTGCGAATATATTGTTGGAATTTCTCCATAGCACTTAACCATGTTGTTCTTTTTGTGTTTTCTTCACGTATGCAGCGTTCGGGTCAATATGATCCGACTCAGAACAATAACCTTTCTTGCATTTATTGACATGTGCCATTTAAGAAATGATTTAAACAATGATGATATATTCTTGAATATATATCTAATGTTGAATAGATCTAATGACATAAAGCATTCATAAAAAATAGAAAAGAGTATTTGAAATCCAAACTTGCAATAATATAAAGCAGAACAGAAAATAATAACAAAAACACATTCGAAATTAAAGCTTACTTTTATTATCATGTGAGAAAATGATATTGTTTTCGCTTGAGGTTTCTGGAGCATCAAAATGTGAAGGCAACAAATTGCGGAAGCCTCAAAATGCGTAGGCAGCAAATTTGCTACTTATCCCCTTTTTACAATTTAAACAATAATATTTTACGAGATTTGCAAATGTGACTCTTATAATTGCAGCATAGCATATTAGTTTTATTGTCATTGCTTGATGGACAGAGCAAGTATCGTTTACATTCGACACACAATGACGTATTCTCAGCAGATCCCAATAGCACGTTTCCTCCTTTTCTCTTATTCATTATATTTATCGAGTCCTTATTTCTTGGTAAGTGTGGCCTTGCTCCAATGTGTAGAAAAATGAGTGTTTTACCCAATTCTTCCAAAAATAGCCTTCGTTTATACAATTTGTTTTTACAGTAATATTTCCATTCGGATTATATAATTTTGGTAGAATTTCTATCCACTTTTCCCAGATACCTCGCACTGCAGCTAATTTATCCAAATTTCACACTTCAAGGTTATTAAATATATTTAAGTCAGTTATAATCACCAGCTAATAGTAATAATCCAATATATGATTGAAAAGTTTTACTTTCGATATTGTTTCCCCTTTCTTCCATAATACTTTTTATCCTTCAATAATAGTCATTTTTATGATTTTGTTTTCAACTATAGAATTGAATACTATCTCAAATTAACTTTTGTTATCTTTGGCCTTACATATGATCCCTGGAGTAGTTTTTATAATATTATGAACTGTTGATCGATAAGAATGTAGCGGAGAATTCAACATCCACTTTATTTCATTGATTGCTGGACTGAATATTCTTCTTATAGTTTCATTTCTTGAATATCTTTATTAAAATCATTGTCAGAATTTTCATTCTTAATTTCATCACTAGTATGATTTTCATATCCGGATATTTTTTCTTTACAGTTAGAAGTTTCTATTAGTTTAGCTATATCAGAGTGACTCAAATTTTACACAATTCACCATTTTTCTCTCACGCAGTCACGAGCACAACTGTTTTAAAGATATCAGAAAGTAAAATATAGTAGGAAAAAAAGAAACGTTGCAATAAGAGCGAATAATTTGACCCCCTATCATTCGTACTTTTTGATCTCGCATGAACACTCTTGTCATGTGACCAAACACATACGTTAATAAAACAGTTTCCAAAAACTTATTAATCGAAGAAAATAATATTACTATTTTCTTTTGAATTATTTCAAACAAAATCGAAAATGTATGAGTAAAAAAAAATTATCTTTTGCATTAGGTCATATTGACCCGAACGATACATTAAGTATAAATTGAAAAATATTCTTTCGAAATGCAAATAAACATAAATCAATCTAATCTCATATTTATATTATTTACCAAAGATGTCAAGAAGTTTCATAAAAAGGTGCCTGTATTATTTTTTATAAATGTATAAATTTTTATGAATGTATTAAAACAATTTTTAAACCTATTTTTAAATTTTTGTATAAATTTTTTTTTGAAAAATATTTTTAACCTTTCTGCTCTGTTCGGATTATATAGAACCGAAAAGAACAGAAGAATTAAAAATACTTTTCAGATAAAGTATAAAAAGTATTATTTCTATTAAAGAGACAATTGCGCAGAAATGAAATTGACACCATGAAAAAGATAATTTTTTTGAGTCTTGAGTCTTAATATTATACAAAGATCTTTTTCGTAAGATAATTATTTTTGAAAATAGGGCTTTTCATTGGGAAGTCATAATGATACTCCGAGACTTAAAATTAATGTAAGGTTGGCAAAATTGAAAAATTTGGGGGAATCTGTCGCCAACTTTTTAAAAATGTCTAATATGCATTTGTTACAATTTCTGATATCTACTCAGAATAGTAGTTTTTATTCGAGTTCTTGGACGATCGACATGGTTTTGATGTATTTGTTAGAAACAATAAATTAATCTCAAACCTTAGCACGAATACTTATCTCGAGATGGAAATTCCCTTAAGTAGCCCTGATACAACTGCTACAAAATCACAAATTTTCACTATCATTTTCGGGCATTCAGAGATGTACAATTATGAATTCAGCCATATGTAATTTCTGCTCTTACAGTTAGTTCCGATTCCTTTTACCCCTTGAAAGTAGCTTCATTCCCTGAGAAACCTGTAGAAAGCCCTTCCCCCCGCTTTCAGTCGGAGTGCGGCCATGCATCAAGTGCTTATAAAACGGCTCTTTTCCTCATCTAGAGCGGAGGTCAGCGGCATTCCATACCACTCTTCCTTTTGTGCGTCTGTGTGCACAGCCGACTAAATAACTGTTATGGCCCATGCAAGGAAACCTCACGGAGGCCCATTCATCAGCGCGACAATGCGGAGAAGGGATTACGGCCCATCGCCCGCCTATGATTTATTGGGATGTGAGCATTTATCTGATTGAAACGGATTTGCCATTGGTTACAGATGAGGCCCATAGGCGATTTTTATTTATGTAGTTCATCACCGAGTTGTTATTGCCACTTTTACGATTCGAAGTGAGTATGCGAGGATTTATCTGGAGGACTCCTGGAGTATATCGTGACAACAAACTACTCAAAGTTTTTATATCAATAGTTGAGAAGTCTCTGATATAAATTTCCATAAAGCGAATAATAATCAATTGAAATACTGATGTGATGACATAGCTTTCCTTTTTAATTGCTTACAATGAACTGGATGCTCAATAGCTTAATGGATTGTAATAATATAATATAATTCGCAATAAATCTGGCCAGAAAGTAAACATCTGAACATTACTTTTATTGGGAAATTTTGTTAAGTAGAAAGGATCGGTCGAATGTTATTCTTTTCACAGTGGTTCAACGTTGAAAGACCTCTTCTTAATTATTTTTTCGTTTTCAGAATAGGACTTTACTTTCGCAATTACCAATTAGAAAATATTCTTAATTATTCTTGCCTGATTGATATAGAAAAATATGAATCAAGAAAGTATTTAGAATATTTTCATCAATAGACTCTGTCTAAGCGTTTACCAGATATTCTTTGACTTCTGTAATTCCACCACGTTAGGATTGAATTAGTTAAGCAGGTTACTTTTTTTTATCTGCCTCTTGATTCTGCGAATAGATGAGCATAAATGATGTCAATGGAAGTAAAGGATTGAAAGTACAAGATAAGTTTACACTTCTTTCTGTTTTTTGGGTGAAGTCACTATACCAAGATGTAAGTAGTATGGTATAGTGAATGCGCAGGATGAACTTTTGTTTCCGACTTTTGGTTAAGATTTAAAATATTGTTAGTTAAAGTAACTATTTTATTTGCATATATGTTGTGAAACAGCTGGACAATATATTCACAAAATATTGATGTTTCTTTTTTTTTATTAGTGAATGCTATGCTTCTTATTAGTGTGCCTAAATTTGAAAAGCTAAACTTGTGTTGACTATCTTAAAATAGCAAAACAATAACATTTGCTCCTCAATCCGAATTGAATCATCAATAATTTCAGCTACATATCTATTAAGCAATTTTAAATGAATATTCTCTTTTTGTAATCTCAAGCATATGTTAATCAGAAGATATAAATCCGAATCTCTCTTCCTAAATTTTCTTTACTAGGAGTGGAAATTTAGATTAAAAGAAAGTGTGCAAGTGAATACTAAAAATTACGTGCAAATTCGAGTTCGTAACTATTTCAGCTTGTTTAAAAGACTTGAACCTGGATTTGGACCAAATGATCTATTTTGTCATGTAATAGCAAATGGTTTATGTAAATTATTAACTGATTTTTGTTTTAACTCTCTGATAAATAACGTAATAAATGACTCTTAATTCTCAAATTGTGTTTTGACTATCTAACAAATGTACCCATGCATTCTATTAGTGAACAGTAGTTACCAAAAAACAAATTAATGCGGGAGTTTTGAAGATTTTTTAGGCAGTCGATTGCTGTGATAGAATTAATACACAAGCATTAGCAAACTGAATGCTTATTATTGACTTCTATTTACCGATTGATTACGGTTAAAATTTAACTCAAAACAACAACTGTAAATAAAAAACTCAAATAAGAAATTTCATATACCTAGTGTGTTTTTAAATTATGATGTTTACATGCCTTTTGATATTAATTGATGTCTATAAATTAGATTTTATTTTTAAAAATTCTTTGATTAAAATGATTTAATTGTTATTTAGATAATAGCTGACTTTCAGATAACGCATTTAGAATAATCGACTTTCATTGTTTTCAGGATTTGATATATTTTCGAACGGTTTCCATCATCAAATCTCTTCTGCGCGGACCCTGAAATTCCACCGAATATCCCAGAAACACAAAGAAACCTAATGAATATTGATGGACCTCCCTGCACAAAGAAAACTTTTCTGTATGCTGTTGGGTCGGAATGCATCATCGGTCCCTGTCGATTAATTAATTTAAGCTTTAAATAGTTAAATTTTACATTGATACCCCGCCTTAAAACTCATTCAGCAGCATCAGAGAGCGACATCATTAATTTTAAATATCGCCAATAGTACCGGGTTGGCGACATCTTTCATCCGATTATCCGACACGTAATAATGCATTGAAAAATACGCCCGACATTCAAACGTTCAGGAAGGCCTTCAGTTGAAATCAATAATATTGTGATACAAAGGAGACCAATTAACAGATGGCGTTAGGCTCCTGCTTTACGTAAAGATAAGGCACCACTGACAGATGATTATATCGATAGAGATAGGGCGATTTTGTCATCGGGGATTATTGGATATGTATATCGATTTGGACAGTGGTACCATTTTCATTAGTCGTTGTCATTATGTTGCCGGGCTGTAGTTGGAAATAACTTGCTTTTGGTGTTTTAGAGGAAATACAGTATTCCATTAATATATAAAGCAGTGTTTATATACGTTAATCGCGATACATAAAATGGTTAAATATACTATCAACAATACTCTAAATACTTCTATTCAACTAAATGCCTTTGTTAAGAGTGAAATATCAGTCAGATAATCAAAGGAAACAGAATATTTATTCCACTAATAAATGAAAGAATAGTTACAGGTATTAATCGTTACATATAAAATGGTAACGTATGTTCTCACCAATATATATGAATTATGACATTCTACTAAATGCCTTTGTGGAGAGTGAAATACCTGTCAGAAAATCATAGAACGCAGAATATCCCTTTAATATATGAATCAATTTTTTACATGTGACTCGCTAGATATAAAACGATTAAATATATTATCAACAATATATGAAATATGGATATTCTATTAAATATCTTTGCTTATAGCGAATTATCGTCTTTCTTTTTCTCAACAATTACCTATTTTTCAAATGGGTTGTTTCTTTCAGATAACTTTATGAGTTATTTTTTTTTCTCAGCTGATTTTCAAAAGAGCACTAAGCTGTTAAAAATAAACTTCTCAAAATAAAACAAACAAGCATTTCCAATCAATAATCATTAATTATCAGCGTTTCAATGTGAATGAAATAAAAAATTATTTTTATTTATTTATTACGAAAATATGCAGTCAGGGTTTCTTTCACCTATGTCTAAATTAATAACTGACTCATACGTGATTTAAAAATGAACTTTTTTAAATATTATTTTCTCATAAGCAGGCTGTATATATATATGTGTGTGTGTGCTTTAGTACAAAAAATAACACTGGAAATAAATTTATATCTCAAGGATGACATTCTTGAATAAGGTAAATGAATTTATATTAATATAATCAGCTAATTTTGAATATTTTCTTTCTTCTTCGTCTTTTTCTTTTCGTCATGTTTTTCAGAATAGCATTATTTATTGCATTGAAAATTGCATCTATAATTCCAAAAGGGATCGACGATAGGTTCCAGTTGTTCAAAAGCCGCTAGATCTTTGTTGCGAAAATTAACCAGATAGTAGATTGATAAAAAGAAGATCAGAATAATTAATTAGAATTTTTGAAAGAATTAAAGAGAGCATAGCAGTCAACAGATTAAGAATTAGAAGCGGATTCCCTACTTTTGGGGAAACGCCTTACCCTTCTTAATTCGACTCGTCCGCGGTCATTTTTATGCAAAAATGCCATTTTTTACCCTTCTTTTCCTCTTGGATTTATGAATCTATATCTTAAAAACTCCCCTTCCAAACTTTACACATCACACTATTATCAATGGTCGATCATTAAAAAGCCCATCCGGGAAAGCATTGGATATCGCCCGGACGTTATCCGGGAACGATTCCGGATTTCATTAAAGCCCCAGCAAAAGTATTTTTCATTACGCATTGGAAAGTATTTGTTTTATATTATATCCATATTTTTTCCCATCTCCATTCTCCCTTCCCCCCTGCCCAGAGCTTCCAACCTTCACTTTCCCCTCCTCTTTAGATTCTCTTAATTAAATAAGGAATTAAGTAGAGCTGCTCTTCACGTCCCTTCCTATTTCATTCCTTTTACATTTTATTCCTCGAGATTTTTTTCCCCTTCCACTTTTCATATACTGAATGAGGCTAAAAATGAAGTGTGGAGAAACAAATATATAGAAATGAGTGTGTGCTGCTCTTTTATTCAGTTTCTTCTGCGTGTCTTCTCTGCTGTTTATTAATAACACCCAGACACGGAAAAGTGCACTTTTATCGATTAGCGGGCTTAATATCGATGGGATTGTTGGCGGAGGGAATGGAGATTGTGGGGCATAAAAACTCACGTTTTATGCTTAATTCATCGAATAATCATTTTTCATTTTTATTTCCATGCGTGTTGAAGAACGGAGGGAATTCGTAATCGTTGCTTAAAAAATGGAGACTGCCGACAGTTGCGACTTTTCATTTCTTAATAGGTGTCAGTCGTATATTAGAAGGAGATGATTTTTCGCAAACGAGTTTTTACCTTGTTAATGAATGTAAATTGCAAGATAGACTACCGTTCCATTAAGAGGAAATAAAGTGTTCTGTTTAACCGTTTGTTTCGCTTTGAAATTTTTTTTTGCTCGCATAATTTGTTTCCATAAAGAGAAAATTACGTAACAGTATTGATTCCTGCTAGAAGCATTAACACACAGTACTCATTAATAGCCTAAAGTAAATATTGATTTAGGCTCTGTTTTAAAGATTGTAAGTTACAAGTATAACAAGTATAGATTCTTTTTTTAAAGATTAGGAATGGAATAACATTAGGAAATTTTTAAGATTAGGCATAGAATAACATGGCTGTTAATTATAATTCTAATTAGATTATTCCCCAGAATCAATAATTCTTTGAGAGGCATTTTTGAAGTCTATGGAACAATTCTTTCGTACACGGTCTTTTGATGTCAATGCCTGCCATAATATCTCAACCGCATCTGGAAACACCCAAAAAAATAATTAAAACCCTTTTTTCACCGGCGAGGATACGCCGAATAACAACGTTTTGAAGTTACAACACCTGCGAACTTGACGGGAAAATCTGAAGTTTTTTTTTAAATTTTTTTAATTAGTACAATGTTTATTTAATGCATCATTAAGTTGAAATTATCACCAATACACTAGAAATTATAAGGAACATAATAGCGTTGCTTCAATTTCTACTAGGCTGTTACGGCGGCTTATTGACATTGCCTTGACATGGAATAATCATGGGCTTGGGTGTGTTGTGTATTGCGTCCATTCGTTTTAAATTTGTTTCCTTTTTCACCGAGTGCAGAGGATGGAAAGCTGAGCATCTCCAATCTAAGCTGCATTTGAAAAGCTAATTTCGTATATCTAAACAACGAGATCCACGATGGCATACTGGCATAAGGGTCTCTTCTAAGGGATTGTCTTCCTCGTGATCTGGGCGTCCAGGGTTCGAATCCTGGTTCGGGCAAGGTTGTTATTATGTGTTCGATCTGTGAGTAATGTGAATGTTCCCCCTGTAAAAAGGGGTTATGCAAGCGAATGTGGAGCATGAAGTAGCTAATAGTTAACTCGTAGTCTTAGCCCTAGTTGGCACTATTGAAAAAACAAGGGACGCTAATTTAGGCTTAAATTGCTGACAGCTTTCTGTCAGTCGGCTTCTAAAGTGCCATAAGTAATAACAACACGAGATCTATGCTTAAAATATCCCTCTGTTGCTCCGAAGCAAGTAACATACTCAACAATGTGATGTTGATACAATAAGTCATAAGATATGGCCACCTTTTCGTCTCTCACTGTGATACTCTCGCCTTGCCATGAGGTGGCTGATAATCTATGCGTTTTTAGGATGAAAATCAAGTGTATGTGAAAGTGTCAAGTGTATGTGAAAGTGTCAAGTGTATGTGAAGTGTGAGTATTTTCTTTCATAGATGCTTAAATTCTACCTTAAATATATAGAACCATAAAGTGCCAGATACAGCACAAACACCGAAAGCAGTGAGTGTCATATCCGGAATCTTTTGACCCGCTGGATCTAGTATCATCTTTGACGCTGACGTTATGCATTCATGCCTCCATTTATGAGCGGCAGCCGAAATATTTAACTGTTCAACCCATTGTACAGGTTTGCTGCATTTCGTACAGAATGATTGCAACCAAGTTCCTAGACTGTTCCTAGACTGTATGGTAATTATGATGCTGGCGCCTTCTCAGATATCTACATATGCTCATTTTTATGAGATTACTGACTTTTTAATTTGTAGGGATGAATGTTCTTGTTAACATTGTAAACAATAAATATTTATTTTTTCTACATTTTTGTTGTACATTGCCTAGTGTCTTCGCTTACAACACCAATTAAATCAGAAAGATGACATGAAATCCTCACTAAAGATAAACCGCATGTTGTGTTACCATTTAAGCAGTTGTTATTGATGAGATAAAAATGGAGATTTTGGAGTATAAAAAATATCTATATTTAATTCCCCAGACATTTATTTTTGATTTTTGTTGAAACCTTCACTTAAAAAATGGTATATCTAATGGCCCTTCAATTATGAATTGTTATTCTTTAATAGATCAAAGTAAAATATTCTGAGTAGGATGTTAGTAGTATCACACTGAGAAAACATGTTTCTTTTAAATGAAACTTAAAATTAGAATAACCTCTAGAATTTCGCAAATTAAGAATATCTACTATTTATTTTTTACAATAAAATTCAAAAAAGTTCACCCATTTTTTGTGCAAAAAAATTTTTTTTTAGATCTATTATATTTCTCAGTAATTAATCCACCTATATTTTTTTTGTCTCAGATAAAAACTGGCTTATTTTAAACTAATTCATTAATATTTAGGCGTAGTTTATTGGAAAAAAATCTGAATCTGATCCTATTATCACTTTTTCGAGAGAATCCCACCAAAAAATATATGCATCCCTTTCATCTTTCATGCCATTTTGCATAATAAGATTATTATTAATCCTTGTGTACCTGGATAAGTTTACAGGTATCAAGAATTTAATTATTTAATGATCTTATTTATTGTAAAATAAAAAAACAAAGTAAATTAAGAAAAAAATATTGTAATAATACCAGTTATAATAGACCAATTATTGAATTATTGCGAAGTAGTTATAAATGTTAATGATATTCATATAAAATAAATTTAAAAGAATTTATTCATTGAATAAAAGTATTAAAAAAATCCTCTACCTATACTATCCATTTTTAAGAACTTCATTTACCAAGAAATTGAAATTAAGAAATAATTTCATTTACCATAACATATAAACAAGGTCCATTTTTAAGAACGGACCTTGTTTATATGTTATGGTCAATGAAGTTATTTTGGTGTTTAAGAATAATTACCCGTGATTATTCATAATCATCACTAAACTTTTTAGTGATTATGAATAACCACAGATAATTATACTTAATTATCATTTTATTACATTTACCATAGCATATATAATTTTTAGGCTCAATGTTTTTCGAATTTAATGATTTTATTTATTATGCATTTGCAAGTTAAATGTTTTTAAATTCTATTGCATTTATTTAATAAATAATATCTCTGTACCAAGAAGACTTTTTATTGATATATTTTCTTTATTCCTTGAGCTGTTCAGATTTCCAGGAAATCAAATTTGATGAAACGAATAAAACTTTTTATGATCCTTATTTAGATTTAAAAAAAATTGGGCTACTATTTTTATTTACAAACATGCCTCTAAACAGATCAGCATTTCTCAACTCAATAATCATTTCCCAATACTCTTTCGAAAGAGAAAACCATAACCTCCGCAGAATTCGGGCGCCTTTGAATACTTCCCCCCTCACCCTTTAAGAGGGAAAAAAACATTTGCATGTTTATTGCATTTTCAGTCCAAAAGATGGGTTTTCGGAGTTGTTCATTTGAAAAGGACTTCTGTCTGCGAGATGATGGAAGAGAGGGGAGGGGGAGCAAAAGTGGAATGAAAGGGGTGCTTCATCCTTCTATGTCTATCTCTCTTTACCCTCCATCTTTTTTTATTTCTCTCCCCCCTCTAAATTTTTGATCTATTGTTACTCCTGAAAAGCCAGCCAAGTATCAAGTTATTGCGGGTTATGAAGATTGTACGCTTGTTGAATGTGTTTTTCTTATCAATTTTTTTTTTTCTCAACCGAGCACCCCCCCTCTTCCCACATTTTTATTCGTTCCATTATTCTACCCCTTTTATTTCCTTCCTCATACTTTCTGTCCCGTTTCTATCACTTTTCTATTCGATAGGAATTGCGTTTCTTTCTCTCCGTCTCTGTATTTATGAGCTATTTAGACGATTCACGTGAGCAAAGAGTTTTTTTTTCTTTTCTATACATAAAAAAGGGTGTCTGTTTTCAGAACCCTTCCTCCAACCCACAAACATTCATCATTTCGAGTAGAGGACACAGATAAAGGTATTTTATGCTTTTCTATTCTTTCGCAATGTTTTCTTGTTTTGTTTTCTTTCTTTATTATGCAAATACTATGTATCTTTTTTTCTTTTGGTGTGAGGAGTCGGGGATGTAATGACGATTCTATAACCCTTTTCGCCCACCACATAAGGCGTTAAATAAGGGGTGTTGATGATATGAAATATCGGAGAGCGAATAAAACGAAATGGAATTTCTGTCGTTCGTCCCATTTGTATTTTGTTCTCGGATTCTGTTGGAAGAAAGGATCATCTGTTTTTGAGCGGGTGACTCAATTTTGTGGGACAGGAAACAGTAATGGCAAATATATTCCTAAGCTTCGCTCTTTATGTATTCTCTCGGATTTCTCCAATAATGGCTCGCAGTTTTGGAATTGTATATTTCATGTTTATGCATAAGAATCTGTTTTATTTCTATTTGCTTTTGAAGGAAAATTGCTTTTCTATGTTAGGTTTAGAAATAAGTTCCAGTTTTTTCCTATATTCAAAGTATCTGTATCCAAATATTTTTGTTTATCAATACCATAATTTTATTTAGCAAACTTTAGTTTTAACAGTCGTTATGTAAGATATGTATTGCATTCATATTACGTTTAATTTATTATATGTAATAAATAAAACGCCTACATTTAAATAGTTTTTAAAGTAGAGTAAAATTTACATTTCATTCATTATGAGTACTCAGTTACTTCATTAATTATTTATTAGAGGCTGCGTGGAAAAATTAAAAAAATATTCCACTTAAAGCATGTTGTATGAAAACTAATTTGGTTTTGGTGTTTTAAAATACATTGTTAAATGATACATAAACAAATTTTCTGTATAATCCTTGGTGCTTTTCTTTTATTCACTGGGCTAATATTATTAAAATTTTTGTGCAATGAATTACGAATTAAAATTTTAAAATAACCTTTAATCAAAATTCAGAAATAATTACTAAAGAGTCTGTGGGGACAAGATTTGAAGCCTTTGGCAAATTTTTGACACCACAAATTTCATTAATTTTATCACATAAAATCATTTTCTGAAAATTTAAATACATAACCTTGTCTTATCTGAAGACAGATATTTGCTGTAAGAAGTATATCTAAAATTGTTGTTTTTAATACTGCATATTTTATCTTAAGAGGTTAAGTATTATATTGTTAAAAACGGAAAATTCCAACTATGCCTAAAATTTTTTTGATAGATGCAATCTATACCAATTTTGTTTTCAAATATAACATTTAAAATGTAACATGTATTTAAAAAAGTGTTTCCATCATGAAGTCAATACAGAACAAGAAATGAAATGAAATTTATATTTATTAAGAAGAAATATATAAACAGATGAAAATGTGATTATTGCAAGCCATGAATAAATGAAATTATAAAATCCTTTAAATAGGAGAGTCATCAACTCTACCTTTAATATTTAGTGTTAATAAATAGGAAACAGTTTGTTTGTTTAGTTATACTAACGTCCTATTTTAAAGCAACACTAAATCTATTTTGGGATCGACATCGTAATTATGAACCTCAGTTAGAGGACGAAGTTGAAATCGAAGTGGCACCTCCTCTTCACATCACACCAGTGAGAAGGTGTTTGACCCTGATGGGATTTAACGTGCAACAGATCCCCTTACACGACAGTTCTTCAATAGAATCGTGTCTCGATTTTACAATCCTACGGCTTACGAGCCGAGACCTTACCTCCAGGCCACCGTGGCCAAAAATAGGAAACAGAAGATTCAAAATGGCTTTTTACTCATATTATATATTTCTAAGAACATCTTGCTAAATATCACATAATTATATCTTTCGATTTGATAGTAAAATTGAACAATACAAAATTCTTCCTATCCTTGATATAAAGTATACCTGTGGAGGAAAAAAAAGTGGTCATTTGAGTCTTTCGTGTGAGGAGAAAAAGAAGCAAACAAACCAACAAAGAGAGAGAGAGTGAAAGAAAGAAACGACGACGATTCATGGTGATGCCAAAACTAAATCACAGAATTCTTATAATGTTCAGCGCATCCTCTTAACATTTGCTGCTAAAAAAGAAAAAAAATCCAAAAGGGACTTTTTATGCATCGCGTACTCCGAACGCAATTCCAATTCCAAGAATTTCTCGCCAAGTATTACACAAATTCTGTGGTTCCATCAAAAACCTTTTTCTTGCTTTTCTACCCCTTTCCTTGGGATCCACTTAAGAATCGGTATCAGCTAAACGACCCGGAAGATGCATTACTTATGCGAAAAATTACCCTCCGAAACAACCATTTCCGAAAAGAAACTTTTACTCTTCCCCCTCCCCCTCTCTTTCACACCCAATATCCCTAAACAATCGACAAAATAATTGAATTCTCCTCTTCGTAGCTTTTTTACCATTTACTGCTGGCAACACTTAAAACCCAGAGAATGCGATTAGAAACATAAAAAAATAAATTGATAAAGAGCGAGCGCTCTGCAAAACTCGAAGTTGCGTAAAATACAGTCATCGGTGGCCAGGAAAGAAATTGAGTGAGCCGCGGAAAACTTCTTTCTGCGTTTGTTTCAACAATTACTGCTGTCACAACGCGTGATTTACTCGATTTCAATTAACGCCAGAAAGCTATAAAATAACATTTATCTGAATTAATGACGCTGCTGCCGGAGTCGAAGACGGTTTCTTTAATCAAGAAAAACACCCCGAACCCATTAAATATTCAAGATCTAGAAAAGTAACTTTTTTTTCTCCTGTTTGCATATTTTCCAGGCGAAGCTGTTCTCATTGTTTTGGCTTCTATACAAATGAGCCGGATGGTTTTCTTTGTAAAGGAAAGGAAGGGAGGGTAGTAGCAGTGCGTGTGTGTTGGGGGAAGGGAGCGGAAAATGAAGTAAAAATGGTATTTTACGCATCGGAAACTTCGGCAGAGTTTCCATTTCTTCGTTAAGTGTCATTTTTCTTCGTTCTGTTTCGAAACAGTTTCATTTTTAAAAGAATCGCTTGGTAAGATGGACTTTTTCCTCCCCCTCGTCTTGTGCTAAATTTAGAAAACAAATAAGGCACATATTGCATGACTTGGCTCATTTTTCTTTTGAACATACCGAATAAGAAAATGATGTTCACAAAAATATCGTTTTTCTTTTAGATGCAAGAAAAATACAACACATGTTAGCCCTACACATATAAAAATTTATTTAAAAGCGTTTTTATTCTTTTAATGGTTATGCATTAGGTTCAGAAATAATTAACTTTGAATAATTATTATCCAGACAATTAGGAATTATTTTTGCAGAATTTTCATCTGTTCAGCTGCGTTGTTGTTAGTGAAGTTGTTAGTCATATAATCCTAATTTATTTACTAAGAATCGCACTATTTTGGTGGATTATGGCATCCTACAAAGTTTTAACTTTCAATAAATAGGCCAGTTGCTCATTTCCAACACTTTTAGCAGTAGCTTTCAAAATGATGAGGGTATTTCCAGTTTTAAATTTAAAATACTTCTCCATTGGTATTTTCAAATTCTCTTTTTACAATTTGATTTATTTGCTTTATGTATGCTGCTTGGTGTATTGGAGTTTTCTAATGATAATGCGCTTTTTTAAATAATAAAGTTAAATTAAATATATTTTTAATTTTAAAGAAACTTCTAAATTTAACAGCAAAAAGAACCGAGTGTGATGTTTTCTGAATTTTCAAGGATATTGTATAATAAAAGTGTATTTCCCTTTTTCCTGCATAAGGATTCGGGGATTTTAAGCAAGGTCATGAAAGCAAAGATTGTTCAGAGTTTGATTTCGAGAATCCTATATATGTGCGTTTCATGCTTCTTAGTATAATGAACAAATTAAATTATCCAATGTGGATGTTTTTTTTTTCAACCGAGGGAAACTAAAATTTAAAATATAGCTATAATTTTAAAAATCAGATCTCATACTGACTTTCATTTACCTAATCGTTGCGTTTTTGTTGTGTACCTTCACGCAGATGTACAAACCGGCAGAGGGTCAACTTGTTGAATGATCAATTTCAAAATCTGATACAGATGTACAATTTAGATATTGAAATCGCATATCACCAAATTTTTTCTCGGCAAAATTTTGTGTATGTAGTTATTGTGTTCAATTACATTTAGAGAGATAGACAAATTTCCTATGAATGGATCTTGTTCAAAGTTCGACAAAGATCTAGAAATTTACTAGAAGAATCCTATCCATTTGGTTCACTGGGTTTTATCATATTTACGTCACATTACAAAATGCTTTTTTTTAAACTCAAAGAAGTTTGAAATATAAATATTTGTCAAAATAATTCCGAATTTTTTCGACGATTACAATACTTGTTTTTTACATTTCGTATACGATAAAGTAAAAAAAAATGTTAAAACCAGCATCATTAATGCATGCAATACTTTATTTTTTGCTAAATGCTATAATTGAATCTTTATTTCTGACGTTAATAGAATAATTTCTTCTCATTTCAGAAAACTTGTGAATCTACAGTCAAATAATTACTTCTTTAAGCAATCAAATAAATGCAATACACAATCAAATGACTATTCTTTTATACATTGATAAGCAAAGTTTAGAATGATATATTTAAGAGACTATAATTATTGCAAATCGTCTGAATTTTGTTTGGGATGAATGAATTTCTTAAAATACACTTGAATACTTTTACGATAGCAATAAATATCATTTATTCATATCAGTAAAATATAGTTATTACAACTTCTACAGATATGATGATTGAAATTCTCTGCATTCTAATAGAGCTATTTATTTATATATCAAAATACAGTCTTTGTTGCTGTCTAACACAAGTTTTCAAATGCACCATTTTTCAGATTACTTCTATGAGTTTTTGTAATTTATTCATCCCATATAAATAATTAATAGTAAAAATAGTTATAATTTTCATAAGAACAAAAGTACCAATTTATTTGATCTTGTAAAATAAATTAAGGTAAGGAGTTACAAGGCAAAAAAAAAAAATGCCGTTATCATAAAAGTATTTTTTTTATCTTTATTTATTTCGTAAAGTTAGTTTCTCTATATTTAAAATGCATATCACTAAGATCTGATATTTCAAAGACAAATGATTACTTTTTTCTATTGCGCTCTGAAAAACTAATTTTTAAACTTTCTGCATTTTATATTTTTGAGTGCTTTGCGATAACAAGAACAAGTAAATAAAAACAGATTATCCAACACACTTTCATTTATACTCTAAAGAGCAAACACTTTCGTGTTTTATTTATTTTCTACTAATTAATCATTTTTAATCATCAATTTTAACTTTAATTTTAGAATGTTACTGTATTTTCAAATGACTTTTTTCTCAAATTCTCTAAAAGATGATATCATGCATATTCAATAAAATTAAATCAATTGTTGAACTGATAATTTATTTCTGAGATTAAAAAAAAATGTTGCTCACGAAAAAGTATTGATCTAAAAGAATTTGAAAATTTAATCCAAAAGAAAAGGATTAAAAAGTCGATTCCTAATTTCCTGCTTTAAAAACATAAAAAGTCAAGTAAAAGAAAAAGTATATGGAAATTTTTTTTTCGCTTTTGAAAATTGGTTAACAATTCCGCTTGTACGAAAATATTTTCAGCTTGTATACAAGCATTAAAATTACTAAACATTATTTGCTTATTTTATGGAGCATCAAAAAGGCAGACGTTCGGGAGAAAACTAATTTAAACAAGAAAAAAAATTTAAACGTTACATTCATAAAATAATTACAAATATATAGCTAGAAATTGCTACTACAGTAGACAATTCAATAATAGGTGAAGGGTTTCATTGAATAAAAAAAGGAATTTTATCTAGATTGGCAATAAGTTTGGGATTAAAGTTATTAATTAATCTAAGCATCAAACTTATTATCAAAATTTTCGTCTGAGCGATCGTCTTCACTTTTAAAAATATACAAGAAATTTCTCCATTAGGAAGATTTTTTTGAGTAAATAAATATATTTAATTTTTTGACAATTTTCAGATATTTAGATAGAATTCCGTTAAGTATTTTTTATATTTATGGATTTTTGTTGTGTAGCACCTCATGTAATCGAAAGTTGTATACAAAATTTGCAGCAGTTTTTTTTTTTCATATTAACATTTTGATAAATTACACCTGTGTTATGTGATGGTGTTTTTTGCTGTGTAACAATCATATCAGAGAATCATTATTAAAAATGTGTGTTTCATTCCTTATTAACAAAGTTGACTGCCACACTGAATTTCTTAGAAGTAATTTATATAGATCCAGAGTGAAGCAGACGACAATCAAGGTGTTAATTGTAAGAATCTGACTTTAGCTTGGCTATACCAAATACGTAGAAAGAATTGAAAACTAAATAGAGATAACTCGTGATCTGATCAGTTTCAAAAAGGATTACAAGATAATTTTTTATCACGAGATCACACGGTATTTCCACATTTCCTAGTATTTATCTCACTGGACGGACATATCTATTATTCTGTTAAAACATCCAAATGCCCCGATAAAACCACTGCTTATACTTCCGTGACATTAATTCATAGACCATTGTTTTACCATTCGCACTCATCCTTCAGGATACTGTTCGCTTGAATGAAGAAGTTTAATGAAGAAGTGCTCCAAATTAAAATACGGAAAAGAAATTGAAGTGGGGGTCTTTGATGGAAAAAAACCAGCCCCTGACAGATCCTCGGAAACAAAGTAAAATGAAAATTAATGGAAGTCCCACCCTTAATGTGTTGCTTCCTTGCGAATCGAACAGAGTAAACGTGTTCGGCTCTGAATACGGTTTTCCATCGAACACGTCTGCCTTTTAAAAGGGTCTCAAATACTCATCAATCATTCCGCTGCTGTGGGTGGGTAGGAGGCTGAAAGAATTGACTCAAAATACTTTGGGGGTAGGGGAAGGGGGTAAGTCTGACACACAAGCATAGAATTAACACCTTTTACTATTCTTCCTCGGCGTGGTCCCTTCCGTTGTTGAAGCATCCCAACAGTTTTAAAGCAAGCTGTCATTCTATTCCTTTAATAACGGTTCCCATCGGTTCTGGATCTGGGTTTGTGATTAAATCCGGGCTCGCCAAAGGTTAAGCGGATCCTCTTTTTGACAGGAATCTCCGGTCTCTCCAGAAGCTCTCTTTCTCTGGAGATTGGAGTCCTAAAACGTGTAATTTGAAAGGAAGGACAGGGGAGGGGGTGTAGGGAAGCGCGTGTGTGTGGACCGCTCTCTGCCTCGCGCTGAATTGACTTTTCTCTCTTAGGCCTTTCTCTCATAGAGTGCATTGTTTAATAAGTGAATACTTTTAAGCTTTCTTGCACAATGGGAAGGATCAGAGATCACTTTTCAGAAACAAAAGAGGCAGTCTTGAGACTTTTTTGAAAGATTTTCTGAGAAGCTTATTCAAGAGATCAAATGCGTGTTTTAATTGGAGTTTGAGTGTTTTATTCATAGCATTAACATAAATCGTTGGAGGCGAAAAGGTTATGCTGCATTCTTACAAAGGTATAAAAGAACACTTTAAGGAGTTCTTTTTTCACAGAGAACAGATCTTAAAATTTCTTTTTTATATAAATTCTGATTTCATGAAACATTCTTACTTGAAATAAATGGTTACACACATGGTTATCATGACTTTGAAACCAAGTTATCACTTTGAGTTCAAGCTAAAATGTTGCACCCTAATGATCAGTATAATTGATATATATCCTAAAAATAGCATAATTTTGTAGGAATATAAAAAAAAGACCACACATCGTTTATATTATTCATTCGTAACAAATTAAAAAATACTCAAAGACATTTATTTTTCATTCTTTCTTAAAACATTATCGAGAGTATTGAATTATCAAGCATTAATTAGCTAAACCTTTCATATAAATAATATTAAGCAGAATATCCATCATAATATTGGACTGATTTTACAAGTCAAAGGGCTTGCATAGGTTGGTGGTGGTTTTCCTTCTGTATCTTCTTTAATACGATTGACCTCTGTTTGTATGACGTTTTCTCTTCGATTTATCCATGCGCAATCAATTGTTTCTTTGGCGCTGTAAATTGTTTCTGTTTCCCTTTTTACAGCAATGTTGAACTATACCTCACAATTTTCTTGGGAAAGCTCTGTTAATTTTTTAGTGAATCAAGATCATTCTTTTGATTGGTCCCAAACAAATCTTCAAGCTGAATCATCTCTATATAGAAATTCATTATTACAAGCAAATTGTTGATCCTTAGAACCAGCGAATTTTTTTAAGATATGGGGGATCTATTCAACACTATTTTTAACCAAAGAATTGAGTCATCATTATCTTCCTGATCACTACAAGCGAAGTCCCAATCTCTTGAAGGAAGTCTACCCAATGATGCTTAAAATATAAGAAAATCACAGAAAAAGGAGAAAATAAATACGATTATTAATAGCTGTATTAATACTGTTATTTATATTCTCCTTTGATTTTCATACAGTTTAAGCATCATTGGAAAATCGAAATCGAAATTGTCTGTAGTGGGCGCTATTTGACTAATAGATACGATTTATCGCTTATACAGTTTATGAACATGTCATGTTTTTTTTTGTTGTTGATTTTTTGTGTAATATTTTTTGCAGCAGATATCTATATTTCCGAAATTGATCTCAGTAGGAGTGGGCATAGAATGTTTTGTAGAAAATGCTATTCAGGATTACTTTTAAGCACACAACTTCCAATTAAGCTGTCACTGCACTAAGGCACTTACACCTCGCAGATTCAGCAATAAACTAAATTACGCTTACTCCAAAAAAAGAAAATATAATATGTAAGACCACAGTACAATTTAAAACTATATGTAACTAGGCGCCGTTGAAAAATTTAATTTAACATTTGATAGAAAGCAAAAATAAAATATCCGGTTTCGAAATTAAACATACATACAGGCTAGTTACTATCATTTTTAAAATTTAATATAAAATTTGTAATTAAAGAAATATTTTAGTATATATTTAATATATAAAGGAACGAAAACCACTTTTTAAAATCTTGTAATTTCTATACGAAAAAAATATGAATAGGATTTTTGCACATTTGTCCTTGGAATGTTTTAAAAGAAACAACTTTCGAACTGTTTCTTTTAATGCTCTATTTTCTATTAACTCGCTTTCTTTGGATATTCTCACATGAAAAAAAAACAATACTTTATTATTTCAAACCATTATTTTATTTCATATTAGCAGAAACGAACTCCCAATTGTCACCTGCGAGCACGAATTTGTGTAAATATTTGATTCGTATTCCACGTATTACCTATTAGGTTATTTTAGAATTCCACTATAAAGTGAAGTCCATTGTAGAATGGTGTCAATCCATTTGAAACTCTTTTAAGGACTAATATCAAGATATGTTAAGAAAAATCCTTTCTTCCATTACTGTATTTCCCTTCTGAGAAGGATGTTTAACAGATTTTAGAGAAAATTCACAGACTGAAAACTTTCTAGCTGATTATTTATATATACTGTTTTCTATAAACTCACCAACTATCCATATAAAAAAAATTATAGTATACGAAAAATATCAAGAAAGAGCATCATAATCATTAAAAAACACTTTGAGCTGGACGATGAAATTTAGCAAATGAACTCATCACCAAATTTGTAAATTGTTATCAAATTTTAAACGAAATCATTTGTAGGTATTCAATTTGTCCAAATATAAATTAAAACTATCAAAATACGATAACTACGAAATCTAAGGAGCTAGATAGATAAAATTTGGTTCACAAATTAATTGCAATTTAATCTGATCTAAATTGTAATTTAGATTCCTATAAAATTTTAAACCTTAACCGACAAGGGGTTGATTGTCTGTACATTCGCAGGCACGTAAAAGCGATGCTTCAAAAACTCAATGACTCACGTGAGTACACTTAATCACAGACTTAAACATATCCTTTGAACGAATTTCGCTCAAATTTTAATAGAAAACTATACAGTTGGTATTAAGACAACAAAACCCACCAAATTTCTTCCTTCTAGATCAAAGCACGTTTGAGTAAATGCATTTACAGACAAACAGACATAACGCTAAAAAAATGGGTTTTCTGAACTCAGGGAGAATTCAGGAATTCAGGGAAGATAAGAAAGGAAGATCTTAACTCTTTAATGAGAATATATATCATTTCTTTTTTTTCCAAGAAACAACGTAAAAAGCATGCTTCGAAACAAATTCTTGCTATTCTGATTGTTTTTTTTGTTTTTTTTAAACTTTAGAATCTTTTTCCGATGATGATGGCATAATGAATTTAGGCAACTAGATTCGCACTTCGGTATGGGAGAAATTTTTATAAAGAAATAGACGAGGTATTTCTAATGATCATTCAAATACATAGAAAGACAAAAAAATGTACCCCCCTCCCTCCAAAAAAAAAAAAAACTCATAGTAATTTTCTTTAGGGGCTTCAAACATTTATCACTAATGATACATAAAATTTGCCAGGATCTGTGGAATGGCTATGACTGAAATATTGGTTCTTTGACTTTGCCAATTATTTCAAATATATAGATGATGAATGAATAACTGAACATCTAAAGCGTATGGTAACATACAATAATTTTCTTTTGAATTAACATAAATTATTAATTTTTTACTGATTCATGATCAAATTTATAAAAACATTTATTCTGACATTGAGGATAATGTTTTTTTAATTGGTAATCAAAATTAAATGAACATGGGCATATATAAAATGTTGTGGCGTTAAGGTCATTGAATTCTTTCTAACGCATCTTATGATAAATAGCTTTAAAATTTAAATAAACAATTAAATATTTTGTTTTAAAGATATCGCCTTAGACTAAAAACCTAGAAAATTATATATTCCTTTCTGGCAAACTCAGATTCCAATTTCGGCTTATTTTAATACAGAAACAATCCTTGGTCGAAAACTAAATATTAAAACTACTATTTTTCTGAAACGGTCATTCTATTTTCGAAACATGGCTAGGTGACAATCGTTAGAAGAAGGAAATAATACACAAGAAAATAATTAATCACGCATTTATGTTTCTCACAATTTCTTTATGTCATAATAATAGAGGCAAGAATCAGAAAAGAATGTTATTAAATGCAATCGATTAATTTTTCGAATTAAATATTTTTAATTAATTCACTTCAAGCTGCTACTTCTGAAAACTAATTGCATGAATTTTTAATAAAAGAGTAACTGCTTTAAAAAAAATTGAAATAGGATTTAAAATGGTGTAATTCATATTCATTTCATTGGTTACGATTCCTGACATTTTAAATAGCGCAAAAGATCAAAAAAAAAAAACACATTCCTAACCATCTATCTTCAAAAACGGGCATATATTTCTCTTACTGTCCAACAAAATTTAGTGTTAGAAAGAATAATTTAAGCCAAATCCTAATTAATTGCTCATTTGAACCATTAAATCAAACAAATTAAAAGTCAAAACACACGTCTTCCCTGGAATCTAAACAGACACATCAGTGGCCTTACCTTTCTGACAAATGCGTCCTCCTATATCCAATTTCCAAATGAAGACGTAATTGGGAGCGCAAGTTCCCCGCGCTTAATTGGAAATATTTTTCTAATCTTAATCCTTGCCCAGTCCTGGAAGCGGAGAAACAACAAACTAAAACAAAGAAAAACTAAAGAAAAGAGAGAGAGCTTCTCTCTAAAACCCACGCCCAACTCTTTAAGGTCGGACAACATCTTTCCGATGAATAGACAATACTAATTACCTGATACTGCTTTAATTTCCTCTGACTGCTATGTCCAATTAAGTTGGGACCAATGCGGTGTTAAGAAGAAAAGGCTAACCATACCTAGCCCGTCTCTTCCCAGTTGTGCGGCCATCTTGTCTGATGGAGGGGGAAAAAAATCTGGGAAACGAGACCCAAACTTCCCGGCGGGCGAATGATTAATGACTTAAAGCGGAACAGGAGAAGAGCAAACTAGTCCCAATGCCTGATAACTCCTCTATTGATTACTGTGCTCCATGTGAGGGATTTGTTAAAACCTGGGAAGCATTAGACCCACCTACCCGATTTCTTCTGCCTGTCCTTTCCCAGATTAACTGACAAATTTCTGGGTTATAAGAATGAATAACGTATGGTTTTGCACCGATACTAAGAACATTCATTCTTCTAAAAATATCTCCCGGCCTGCTATATGCAGATGCAGCAATGTTGGGTACTATGGCTTTGGGATGAAAGAGAAAAAAAGGGGCCCATGACATGGATATGGCAGATAAAGTGCAAGAGCTCCACCTGAACTAACAGATCAAAGAAATGCCTGAAGGAATTCTTAAGGATATTGAAGAGTTGGAAGAATGGGGAAAAAAAGGGTTGGAATCCAGAAAGATTTTAGTCTTTTTTCGATAACTATAAAATAAAGAGTGTTTCTTATTGACTATTTTTATGCTCATCATTACCCTTAGAATCGTAAAATAAATCATTCTGCATCTTAAATAAATATCTTTTTTCTGTGTTATTTCCAGTCTCACATAAATACACATCTCATGCAAAACTGAAGCCCTAATGGTAGAACTTGATTTCAAGATCGAAAAGTAGCGGTTTCAGATCCGTTGTACGAAAGGATCGTTTTATGTAAGAGCCTAACAAAAAATAAATGCATAGGTTTAAAGTAATTCATACACTACTATAATATAGAGCGAATATTTAGTGAATGTTGTACCAATTCAGATATTAATTCAATCGCAATTAACAAAGTTTCAAAAATGAGATGTTATTCCCACATGGGGTTTGGAACGGAATCTGACCAACTAATTTTTTTATGAAAATAAAAGGTTATAAGAAATTATGCAACCTGAAATAAATTGTAATTCAAGACTTCTAAAAATACACATTGTTTTAATTGGATCTTATCAGGCCAAGAATTTTTTTATTGCGAAAATTAAAGAAAGAGGCATTTGCTAAATATTTTTCAATAATTACATTATCAACCTTTGAAAATTCATACCTAGTGTATGATAAATTGGAAAAGAAACTTTTTTGCTTTTATATGAATTAAGTATAACAGTCATACTATTAAATTTGTAGGTATTAAATTAGACTAAAAGGTATCAATTTATAGCTCTTTATTTTTCTCAAAAACAAACTAATTTAAACAGGTGCTTCTAATTAGACAAGTAAAATATTATATGTAGTCTCCAGCCCAGCGCATACAATTTTCTGGGAAACTGTGCGAAGAATTATGTTTCAATATTGGTTCAAAACGAAGCCCACACCAAGAAGTTCTCTAACAAAAATAAAGCAGATTGCTTATAATCTAAGTCAAAATCTTCCATCAGCCGGCGTTCTGGCATATGGTAGCGTACCTTCCACGTGATCTGGGCGTCCCGGGTTCAAGTCCAGGTTCGGGCAGGGTTGTTCTGTGTTCTGTCTGTGAGATGTATGAATGAGCCTCCCTGTAAAAAGGGGTTGTGCAAGTGAATGTGTGTGTCACCTTCATTTGAACTAGAAGTCAGACTTCTGCCCTCTGGGTACTCAGGGGTCTTTACCCTCAGAAGCTACTGCACTCTCTTTCCGCGGAAACACGGACACGACATCATCATCATCAGATTCTTTCATCAGTTTACAAATAATAGTTAATAAAAGTATTAGTAAAAATTTAATATGCATTAATTGGAAATATTTAACTAAGCAAAAAAGGCCCTTATCTAATTTTGAATTGCAGAGTATGGAAATTTGTTTCCTGGAAAATAATCTACGTAGAAATTCATGAATGTCAACAAAAGTCTGGGAATGCATTTTAGGTGGTGGAGGATTTGCATTGAATATACATTTAAGTTTATGAGAAAATTACTAACTCTGCCATTTTCATTATATCTCTATCATTTGAATCATTCATTAAATTATTTAAATGAAACTGAAGTAAATGAAGTTGGCCGTTGAATTCACTTATCATTGGAAATTACAGAAATTCTTTCTGTATCAAATGATTTAATTAAAGCAAGAATCGGAAATATGGATATAAAATGCATTAATAAACTATGACAGTTATGAATTAATATATTTCCCCAATTTTAATCATTCTTGTTATCTTGCAATGAATAAATAAATTGAAGAAAATTAAATAAATACATGCAAATCAACGTAACATTCTATGCTCACAGATATATTTGATTGGGGAAATTCTTCCATTTATTTGATTAGTGCAAGAATACATTTGCAATTCTGTCTATACACCTTGAAATGTAAGGCATCATTCTCATTTATCGCATTTAATTGTTTTATAGATTTCGCCAAGACGCGACAAATAAGAAACCTAATGCTTTCTAAATATTCAATAACGAAAACGACTGCTTCACAACTTTCCCATTAATTTAATGCTTGATCCAATTCGATAATTATTAATGGCTCGTGCATTCAACAAGACATCCTCCGATCAGATAGTGGAAACCCCTTTCACCATCTGAAATATTTACGTTTCCTCCCCGCATAAAGACAATAACCGAGTTATTTATTAAAAGAATCGATTTGTGGTCCTTGCAAAACTGCTGAAGCCGATCCGCACACACAATGCTTCGCGTTTTCAAAAGACCTGCCATTATATTTTGACAGACATAATGCCTTCCCAGAGAGTCGGAAAACCGGGAATTAATCACAAAATTACAAGCTCCTCGCATTTATTCATCGGTCGCAGACGCCATCAATTTCCATTGGGCGAAAAGAAAAGCGTCTTTTGTAATTGAATCAAAAGAAGACATTGGCTGGCGCGAGTTAATCACGTGGTTGAAGTGTCGTCATACTGCTACAGAAGCGGGAATATCTCCTCCTCATTTGTCATTGGTGTTCCTTATCCGATTATTTTCCCAATTCCCATTACGGAGAGTCATCATGGAAATGGATTCATAACTGGAGAATCTGCGAGGGGAAATAATTCCTGACACTCGCTATCGGGGAAAATCTTCAAATTGTCCTCAGGACATTCCTCCGAGTGTGCAATACATTCATCAAATTTGTAAGACTTGACTAGAGATATATTTATTATGATTTATACAGGTTTTTTTCACGTCTCTATTAAGACTGGGAAATGTTTTCTGCGTAAGAAAGTGAATTGTAATTCATAAAGGAACTGATGTTTGATATTTAGAGCTCCAAATTTTTTTGAATGTTTTATTGAAGTTAAATTATTTGGAGGTTCTTTATTAATAAAGATTACCTTATTCTCATAATTATGTGGCGTTTTTTTATGATTTATGTAGGATTTTTTTTTTAAGAAAACATTTTCTGAAGAAAGAAAAAAAAAAACCGTGATTCATCAAAGAACAACAAATGTTTGTTCATATAAACAGCAAAAGGTTTTACAGTTTACAGAAATGAAATAATGTCCAACCTTGTTATCAATATAAAGAACAATTTCCCTTGTAGTAAAAATAAGGAACAAAACAACACAACTTCTTCTAAGATTCTATTAACAGTGTCTAATTACTTAATGAAATGAGATTTATATGACTTATATGATTTACTCCACTTATTTATTTAACTGTTTGACCTACGAATTTACTTAATTTTCTTAATTAGAGAAAGCATTATATTTTAACATATTTATGATTATTTTAATTTCTATAGTAATGTAATGATATTAGAGATATTAAAGTCAGTTAAAGTGAGTTTTGCATTTTAAATTATTTAATATTTACATTTAATTGCAGATTTAAAGCTAAAAATTCAGAATTCAGTAATTCGATGATTGACTCAGACTCTTCATTGCATGCGAAGGAGTTAATATTGGGATCGAGAAAAAGAATTATAATTCATATAAGAAGAAATATTTGGTATTTTATACGATAGAATCTTTTGGATTTGATTGAAATAAAGTGATAACAATTTTCTTATCGAAAATATCAATCATGACATTAGTAGTAATAATGACAATTACAACATTAGTAGAAATAAAAAAGAGAAAGACAATTTTGAAACAGTCTTAAATTGTTTCTGTAATAGTACTGTAATCAGTATTTAAAAATATAATTCTATATTAAAATATAGCATTCTACATTCAAGATTTTCTTTATAATGAAATTAAATTGTAAATTAGAAAGAAGACATACAAAAGCACAAATTATAAATAATAAACAAATAGTTATATTTTCATTAAATGAAGAAGTAATATAAATTTAGACGTTATATTTCCTCACTGTAATGATATTATTTGGCTTGTTATATTTACTATTCTGATAAATATTAAAAATCAGTTTTGAGATTTAATTTTGTATCTTTTTTGTTATATAAAATGAATGTGAATAATTGATAACATCTAATAAGAAGGGAATCCATTGTCAAAGTAATATCCTGTAATAAAGGCTATTAAAAAATGATTTGTGGTTCATAAAATTCAAAATAATATTTTCTGGGATTTACAATCCTACAAAATTAATCTAGCATTAAAAAGTGACACATATTTATAATGAAAAGAAATGCTGTTGTTGATATTCATTGTTGGATAGTTTAAATCGTCAGACAGACAGACCTCAGTTTATTTTCTGGTTTCACTAAGCCTTAGATTTTACAACAATTCTATTTATGATAATTTTATACAAGTATTTTTTATGCCTTTATTTTGATTAAGAAATATTTTCCTCGAATTGTAATTCATAAAAGAATTCAAATATATTGTGTACAGCACCAGATCTTTTAGATTCCATAAAGATTATGGGTATAGTATCAATTTTTTGAGGCTCTTGCGAAAGTAAAGATTTATAAAAATGAGCTTCAGTTAGATTCAGTTCTGCAATTTGAAAAAAATTCTAAAATATATATTTATTTAAGTATAGCTGCTTTTTTAACTTTAGGGAACACTTATCCTTATTGCGTTCTTTGCCTTAAATTCTTCTAAGACAGAGGATTCATTTCTTAGAATAATCAACTTGCCTACGGAATGGTTGGATATTAAACATAATGTTGAAAGTTAAAGGTTCTGCCACAAATACAATATGATTATTTAGAGAAGAAATTGCCCTCTCGGTTGCCATTATCGTCATCTGATCTACGTTCAAATTGACGAGTTCAACCCAAAATAACCTTCATGTTCCTCTTAACAAGACTTGAATATAATAGTATATACTGGTTCCCACAATTCTTTATTGCATAATTAGTAACTCGTGATGGTTCAATTTTCTCACCAAATTGCTCATATTTAGATTCAGTTTGAAATTCTGAACGCGAAATCAGTGAAGTGGTAGAGTGTTACTACTTGCCTAACTGTCAAATCAGGACTCTTTTAATGTTAGCTGGAGTTGTTTAGAAGAGAAATATTTATGAATCTTTTTTTCATTACATTTTTAGTATTCATATACACAGTTAAGCAAAAGCCCAAACTATACAAAAATATAATTTTCAAATTAACAAAACATTTAAAATGCACAAAAGAGAAAACAATTTTCAGTGATTAATTTCGAATTTGAGCAATAATAATTATTTAATAAGCATAAAAATGCATTTACAGCCATAGTTAAATAATAATATAAATGCTGTTATTCAATATTTAGTATTAATAAGCATAAAAATACACTTATAGTCATAGTTAAATAATGACAGAAATGCTGTTATCTAATATTCAGTATAAGGTACTATCAATAATTTCGTTTAATGGACAATATCCCAATTATACTAGCGCCACTATGGCTTTATCTAGAAATTCCTTATAATTATTAGAAAAAAGCTAGCAAGAAATCCATTACGTCATAGTCTAAAGTGGAACCATAAATAAATAAGTAAATTTAAGTGAGAATTACATTGCATTAATCGTCTGAATTTTGCGCTGCAGGAATTAATTCGCATTATTTAGAATTCGTATTGAGAACATAAGAAATTGAGAAACATAGTGTAACGAATGATCTTGAATTGCTAATTGTAGCATTTTGATCTACAAAGATCAGATTAACATAACCTTAACATATAGCATTCTTTTTTTATTAATCTTCTTCATTATATGCGACATCTTTAAGTTGTATTAAGTGCAACGCCATAAAAAGTTTTGTTAAGTTAATTAATGCTACGATCAATTCAATTAAGTTATTCAAGTTATTTTGAATATAAACCACAATTAATATAATTAATTACCTGTTTTTATTAATTACCATTAATCCTAAAATGTATATAATATAACTTACTAATGAGTTTGAAAGATACTTCGTTTCATTAATTGTTGGGCCATTATTTTCTTCATAGAATCTTTCTTCTAAATTCATAATACATAAATTGGAATGCCAAATGCGTAAATTTTTGCATCGAAGAATATAATTGAAAAAATTCTTGTCTGTTGAATTGACCTATAAATAAAGTGAAATATTATTAATAACACATAGAGGTAGGTCTTCATGATCTGTGATTGCAAATTGATCTATTCAACAAAATAATCTTATCAATTAGCATTTAAGCACTATTATAAGAACGCAAAATTTATGATTTCTCACGTTGGTAAATATCATAAGAATACGTTTTTGACAAACCTAACAGAAAATAAGTCACGAAAATTACTATTTTATAGAACTATAGAAAAGTACTATTCTATATTTATATAGAATACATAAAAATGTTGGTTTCAAGATTAGCTTTAAAACTGTTGTAAAAAAGAGACGGAGAAAATACTAAACCATCTTTTTTTACTTTCTCGTATACGTAGTATGGAAAAAGTATAGAAATCGTCAAAAATATGAGCTCGAAATTTTGACGAATGCAGAAAACACATTTTTATAAAATTTTCTTCTGTCTGTGACAAAGATAATTCAAAAACACTTGGGACTTCACAGTCGAAATTTGGTCTATAGTCTTAACACTAAATTTGCCGATTTCAATAAAATGTTGAGTAAAATTTGTTCAAGGAAAGCTCGTTTGTCCTGCAATTCGAAACTAAGTTAATATGCTATGTAAAATTCAGAGAGAGCTACATAGATAAAATTCGATACACAGATTCACCGTCTATGGTGTAGGCATGTAAAATTTTGACTCATATCTAACAACAAGATGGCTACTTGTCGGTTTATATTTTTAGAAATAACTAAATGAGATAATTAAAAAACGCTGCAACTTAAATATATCAAATTTGGTGCGGGTATTTGAGACTACAAATACAGTTTTTTGACAAACTTTTGCTTCAGTTGGTTGAAGAAAACAGGTCCAAAGAATTTTGATTTTTAAATATTATTAACCCATGCTAGAGATTTATCGCCAAATTACTCGCCAATGATGACACAATAAATTCAATCAAAATGCTAAATTCAAGCTAAAAATTAATATTTGGTAGCTATTTCATTCTAAGGCAGTATCTGGCACGAGAGTTTATTAGAGAGTATGTGAGAATGTTTTGGGGAGACCACTCTTGCTGGTTGGACCTCGATATCGTGATTTTTCACATTCGAAAATATGATAGCCTAAGTCCTTTTCCTTCGTGACCAAATGAAGAAGGAATTATCTCTACTAAATAACTCCTTTTCTTTAATGGCTTTTTTTTTTGTTCCAGTAAATCTGGATTCTCTGGCATGGCAATTTACTAGACAGACAAAAGAAAATTTCGGTGAGACCATGGTGATCCTGATTATTTTTGCTTTTGAAAATATTATAGCCTACGTATTTTTCCTTTGTGACCAAATGGAGAAAGGAAGAAGGAATTATCTCTTCTAAGTAACTCTTTTCCTTTTATGGCATTTTTTTTCCTTTCGTCATTTTTATCGTTAATAGTAAAACTGGATTCTCTCTGGCATGACAATTTACTAGAGAGACATAAGAAAATTTTGCTGAGACCATTGTCACTGGTTTTTACCTAGAAATCATGTCTTTTTGGATTGGAAAATAAGATAGCCCAAGTCCTTTTTCTTGGTGACCAAATGAGGAAAAGAAGAAGGAATTATCTCTTCTAACTAACTCCTCTCCTTTTATGGCATTTTTTCCCTTCCGTCATTTTTTTAGTTACTGTAAATCTGGGATTCATTTCAGTATGAGCTCACTTCACCGGATAAACAACACTTTCTCTTTACGGCTCACAAATGAGTCTTCCATCTCCGCAATCTCACTTCCCTTTTTTTCCCTCTAGGAAAAAAAAAAGAATGTGGAGAATAACCACGAAAATCCAAAGACTGAAATAGACACAAAAAGAACAGTGCTTAAACACAGAAGCGTCATCATGGGTGCTTATTGTCGCTCTATAAAAACCACTAACTCCCCCTCTTTTCTAAAACAGACTTTTCCCTCAATCTTAACTCCCACTGGTCCCTTATAAAAATACTGTTTGACTCCCTCCACCTACTCCTTCTTTTACGATTGTTTTCCTGTGGTTTCACTCTCCCCCATGTGGTTTTGTTCTATTGCCCCCTATTTTGAAAGCAGGATTTCCTATGCTTCCCCCTCTAAAGTGGTAGAAAAATGGGTCTCCAAAGGCTCTTCGACTAGCATCATTTTATGGTTATGCATTCCACTTTCTCAGCAACAATAAAATCGGTACTGCAACTTGATTTCCCTGCAACGCTTTCTTTTTAGTTCCTTTTCTCTCCCCTCCCCACGTTCTTTTTTTAAGTTTGCTGTTTGGTTTTTATGAGATCAGTTATTTACTTTTTTTAATTTGTGTTCTCTTACTAGATTGTTGTAATAAATGAATGGGCAATATCTCGATAATGTTATTACCTTTAAAAAATCCCTTCATTTTAAGCCTTAGCACTCCAACGTCTCCTCTCAGGTAAAATTCAAGGCAGTACATCATTTTGTCGTGTTGTTTAATTATTTTCTTAAATTTGGATTGGTAAAAATACTTAAGAGTGGTAAAAATATGCAGATTAATTTTCCGAGACAATTCAACTTCAAAAAATTCATATATATTAATTTTTCGGAGGAATAAACAAGCCCTCACATTTGGCAAATATTCAAATAACTTTTCAGAGCGTTAAGGGTTAATATTATTATATTAGAAAACATTGTCGCACATTCAGCATAAACATATGAAATGTAAAAAAATATTTTCAAATTTAATTTTCGATTTTTGAAACCTTTTTAAAGCAATTCCATATGGAACTTGAAATTTATAATGATTGACATTAAGAGATACTTTTAAAATATGAGGTTTTGAAATAAAATTAATAAAGTGATTACATGTTAGCATTGTTTTTGTATAATTATTCAAAATAATTTTGATTAAATTCATTAGGGTTTAATAAAACATTTTGATATTTATTAAGATGAAATTTCTTATATGCGTGAAAAATTAATTACAAAAAATGGATAGAGCATTTTGAATTTTACGTAAAAAACAATGCTTTAGTGGTGAACTTTCAAAGCTCTGAGACTTGATTTAATTTAAAATTATTAATTTTTGTGAGTTTGATTCTTATACAAAGGGTGTTCACCATCATTTGAATTCTTTTTCAAAGCTTTTCATTTAATGGAGAAATAAGCCTACAGCATAGTGCGAAAAATTTTATTGCAAGAAGGAAGGATATCTGCTACTTATAGGTATTAGCTGTTAATAGCGACATATTCAAATTTACATATAAAAATACACACATTTTTCTGTTATAACAAATGCGATGGAAATTGAAACCACTTCATTTTGGATACGAAGATGCTTTATCTGTTTGTAACTCTTGTTGGAAACTCTGAATCCAGAAGTTGGTAATGACTCTTTTTTGACATCTGAATGTTTCAGATCTGAATTTAAATGTACCCAAATACATATGTGCATATGAAACTGCCATTGAATACTAAATGTCTTTTTTTCTTGCTTGGCATGGAAAATTATTATAAGTGTATGTTTCATAACAGCTATCAGGACTCTCTAACAAAATCTTTTACAGAACGAAACCAATTTATATTATCCGTCTTTGGAGATCATTTTGTTCGTCCTGATTGTTGACTTTTGTACTGAGTATTAAATGACTTATGAAACATGCTTTCATAAAAAAAATATTTTATAAAAATCACAAAATGAATCAGGAGTGATAATTCAACCACGAAATTACTGAATTCCATGGAATGAATTTAAAAGCATTCTTATGTATAGTGCATCAAATTGATAAAAGTTACTAGTAAAATTGGGAGAAAAAATTTAAAAAAATAATAATATTTAAAAAGTATTTTTTAAGACTTTTTTTGTGCGATAAATGTTTTGTAAGATATGAACATCAATTTTTGCAGACAAGTCATAAATAGTTATTACTATTGGTGATAAGGCTATTTTCTTCTTTATTAAACTATTTGTATGTAGCTTATTCCTTAATTTCTTTTACATTTTCTTCTACAGAATATACTTTTTGGTGACTTTTAGGTACTTTTGGTACTTTTAGGATATATTATTCTGTAATAAATTTCCTTTATTGCCTTGTTAAATTTTCTATTACCTAATGAATTAAATTATTATATAAATTCGAAAATTTGATTGAATTAGATATATCCATTTGGATTGATAGAAATACTAAAATTCCTGTATAAGCAAGATTTTATTTTGAATTTAAATAATTTGAATAAATGCTGTATTTAATAAGATTCTGTATTCAGATGAGCAATGTTTTGTACCTTTTATTATTAAGAGGATTCTTCAAAGTGCGGAAGGAGTGAAAATTTAGATAAAACATTTTGATCAATAATCAGTTTTGGTGATTTGATGAATCAAGACTTGCTGAAGAAGCCAAATAAAAATCAAATAAAGAAAAAGGAATTTTCATCGTTTATTAATTATATTAGTGAAATAAATGGGAGTAGCAAAGTAAAAAAAAAAAAAAAAACTATGTTTTCTTATACATTAAAAAAATTATATATTTTGCAATTTATTTTATTGGCTATTATTTTTTCTCAAGAAGGACCAATTTTAGATGCTTTGCTACACTCTAAATTCATTACATGGAGAAATGAAACACTTTTAATTACAAGAAAAAACGGCTAAAAATATGACCAGAGAAAAATTCAGAATTGCGAAAACGGGAAAAAAAAGTCAGTATTTTCCTTAGAACATGAGAATTAAAAGTCTGATTCAATTATTCCATTAAAAAGTTTCTCCTGCCTTTTTATACTTTTGTGATTCTTCCACTGCCTTGCAGGAAAAATATACAAACACAACATGAAAAATGACATGTTTTTTTATAATCCACCTTTTGAATAATCAGTCTTTCTAAAAATGAATAAAAACTTGCGAAACTCCAATCCTATTAAGCTGTATAGGAATGATAAAAAACACGAGCGAGTTTCATCTTCGAGTCTTAACTGGCGTTCCGCCTTCCCTGTAACCGCGGGTGGCAGCGAACTTGTCACATTCTATAAAACGGTGCGGACTCTCAATGGCTCGAGAAACTTCGAACCCAAATAAGAATGGCTCTGCTGAAAGGTAAAAAATAAAAGAAAAAACCATATCTGGAAAACTTTTAAGCGACTCTCTAACAACGATGCGTGCATTCTGGGAGTGTAAATTGCTCGGCTATTTAAGGGGGCATCATCATAGTTACACAATTTAAGAAACGATTTATGATTTACACTGTCTGTTTATTGTTAAATTTCATTTCCTAATCGTGTTAAACAATATATAACAATAAATTGTTCATTACATGGATTGTTTGCGGAGATCATGAACTCAAAGTACTTAACAAATTGACTGGCAACTACCGAGATAACTCGTAGATTGCGTTCTTTTCTAGGACTCCAACTACGAATTAACTCGTTCTGTGATTACTTGCCGAATAAACTGGTAGTTATCAGTGCTAATATCGATAGATGGCTTATGGAAAAAGAACAAAAAAATCAATGCTGGCTTGCATAAACAGAAAATTTATTAAAAAACGAAAACAAAATTATAAAAATTAGTTCAAATTAGTTAGTGTCATTTTAGGTCAGATTTCAGAAAATATCCGAGGCATTCAATGTGTTAACCTCTGGATCTAACAATATTGAGAGGAAAAACAGAGAAATTGCAGTTACTTAAAAGTTTAACAATAAATTAAAAATTCCACTTTTGAAATACTAATATCAATATTATTTTCAGGACTTTGTATTTATCTGTGTTTAAAAATGATTGCTTTGAAAACTGAGAAGTGTTAGAAACTCACTGATAGCTTCCACTCTACTCATAAGGTTCCATCAAGTATCGGCAGAATCTGAGGGTTAAGAAAGCTGCCTTTGTTTCATCCTTTGACGCCGGACATTCAAGACCAGAGTTTCATCGAATATTTTTTTGAGTTGGCTCAGTCGAACATATTGGCACAGTTTAAATCTATAATGTCTCATAGCTGACTTGATTCACAACGATGTACTCATTGGCTATTTGATAGAAATGCACATTTTTTGGTCATTGGAAGAGGTTCCCCCCCCCGCTTCTTCTGAGACACTTTCGTGTATGATATGGAAGAAAAAATTCATTTATTTTAAAAACTAGTATTGATAATTTATGAAATTCAAAGTAAATCAACCAATTACAATTACATCCAAATTTTTATAATCCTATCTGTATTGAAAATTTTTATGGATAGATATTTTTAATACTTGAATATTTAAATAGGCTTTTTAGTATAATTGATTTATTAATTATCAAAACTCGATCATTATTATTCATTACTAGCATGTAAAAACAGTTTATTACTTAATGAATAAATTCAACTTAGTAAAACAGAACTGTTTTTCTCAGAAACTGAAATGTCTTTTAACACCAAATCAAACAAATAAATTATTCTTAAATTGTAAAGAAATATAAAGAGATAAATTAAAATGTTGGCACAAAACAAAGGAATGAATTATCACTTATAAGATGCCTTTGTTGTAATAATTTTACATTGGTTCTAATTATTGTGTACATGAACCTTCCTGCGAAAACATAATATTGTTAGAAACTTTTGTAATGGTATATTTCAAATGGCATGATTTCGTTTATGGTAATATAATTTAACTTTCTGATTTCTGCTTTTTAACTGCACAAATAATTAGCAGAATTTCTTTTCCTTAAGTTTCAATATTTGAAAGAAATCATGCGAATAAATTTTAAATGAAACAATCGAATTATTTTGGATTTAATTTAACAATGTAAACTATTATTGAGAATTATGCGATGTGGGGGAATGTAGATTATTATGATCTACAGGAAGAAGCATGACGTATTTTTTCAAAAACATTTTTTTAATAATCACATTCACACACTGAACAAAGACAAGACATCCGTGCACGTTGCTTAACAGTACAGCATCACATCTCATTCTAATTACACTGGCAATGCATTTTGGGATGATCTAATCAGGCCTCGCCCTCTAGTATCCGAAAGAGAAGGGGAGGGCAAATACTACAACGAACGAATACTTAAAAAATTGTTGAAATTTAGGAAAAAATTATGGGTAAATAAATTAAAAATACATTTTTAAAATTTTTAAATTATATAAAAATTTGTTTCGTGCACCCATGTTTCCGGAAATGATAGCAGAAAGATAAAAAATTGATAATTTTTAATTAATTAAAATTTCGTTAAAAAACGCTTTCCATCTTCCAAGTATATATGTTCCAATTTTGTTAGTGAAACATTCATCGTGTAGAATGCTAATACATATACACACATTCATCTATTAGGTTGTTCGGAAAGTAATTTCGTTTTTTCCTGACAAAGGATTTAATTGCATTTTTCGCACCCAATTTCATACTTAAACCGCAAAATCATTTTATGTTTTAAGAGCTGATATAGCAAGGCTTGAGAGTGAAAAAGTGCAGCTGATTCTTCGCAGTAGTTTTTGGATGGTGCCCTTTTAAATATGGAGAGCAATAAACAGCATTTTCGTCATTTTTTTCTTTTTTGCTATAAAAGGTAAAAATGCTGTTCAAGCCAGAAATAAATTAGCCAATATGTGTGGAGAAGATGTGTTAACAGTACATCAGTACCAGAACTGATTTACAAAATTTTTCCTTCAAATGAGGAGGCCAAAAACCACCTCGATCAGTTTTTTTTTTACAGCAAAGACCAAAACTTTTATGAGCGTGTAATCATGTTACTACCAAAAATATGGCAAAAGGTATTAGACCAGAATTGCAATTTTATAATTTAATAAATAATTTATTCATTAAACGAAAAATTCTTTTCATTTTGACAAAAAAATACGAAATGACTTTCCGAACAACCCAATATATTATTAACCTGTTAACTGGATATGATGAATCATTACAATGCAAAATGAATTGATTATAAGTTAATTGCCCGATTACCAGATTAATGGAAATTAATAAAGATAATATTAAAAATCACAGATTTTCAAACTATTTTTTTCTTCACGAACATAAGACATAATTTTAAATTTTGTAAAAATGTTAGTAGGCTTATGCAGCAAATTGTCCTTAATCACACCATTTCTTCACAACCCCCCCATTTCAGGCCTCAACCAAGCCTTTGATACTAAAGAGCACTTGCAAAGAGGAAAACTGTTTTTTCCCTCGTCCTCCTTCTTCATTTACTAAAGCCGTAACTGCAATGTCAAACAGCATTGCCTTCATACTTCAACCCCCTCCAACAACCCCTCACACACACACTCAGAAGTGGTCCAATCACATCGCGTAATCTGGAGCATTTGCTAATTGTTTTCTCTGCCAGAGAAGTGCATTGTTCCTTAATTTTTGTTGACAACTTTAATGAATTTGTAGTAATCAAATTGCTCTCCAAGCAAAACGCATCTTGGGAGGGATGTGACATTTTCCTTTCCTCCCTGCCCGTTGTCACCTTTTGCCCCCCCCCCTTCTCACCTCTTAAGCTTATTTTCCAATGCTTGAAAATCCACCTTAGGCTCCTGTGTAATTACGGTTAGACAAGAAAAAAATGTTTCGAAAGAAAGAAAAAGGTCGATTTTGATACACTAGTAGCACACTCGCCTCAGCTTATACGGTTTCAGAAATGTTTTAAATGTGGAGGGGAAGGGTGCAAGTTATTGAATTTGGGAGGGAAAAGGGATAGTAACTATGGAAATTCCCGGTAACTTGAAGTCATACTTCTCTTTTCTATTTCGTTCCCTCTCACCGACCCCGACCTCTTTCAAAATTTTCTGCTAATGGCAGTGTTCTGTAATTAAAGGAAACTCAATGTTTATTCAGTAACTTCTATCGCTTACACAATCATTTGAGACTTCGAATTTTTGCTATAGGAAATAGCTTTGCTGTTTTCATGGCTGCTTGGTACTTTTTTTTTTACTTCCTAATGCGATTTTTGAATTTTTTTCCCCTCCCGAATCTCTTGCAAAGGCGAATGTTAGATGTGTAATGATTCTACGATAAAAAGGTTTCGGATACGGTAAAAGTGCGCTAAACATAAAAAAAAGTCAATTTTTTTTTGTTGGGTTGAATGGATTTTTTTGCTCCTTACTCTCATCTTGAGTGGAGTCTATTATAAATATTGGGCATTCAAGCGCTTTTTTGTTATTTATTTTTCCACTAAGATATTTCTTTCCAGTAAAAATCGCTAAAATCTCGATTTATAATGTCCTAAGCTCTAGAAGTTATTTTTGATTTTCATTAGGTGTAGCATACTCATTTATTTTTCTTTATTTTCAATGGTTTTTATCCTCTTCTCTCCTAAAAATAATTTCGTTTTCATCGAAATTGATTATAATAGAAGGAATATTTGAAGTTTCCTCCTGGTGTGGCAATAATTGATTTTTACTATTAATTTTTGCAGTAGATAACCAAAGCCTTTCGCATTAGAGAGAATTAGAATTTTATTTTTCATTATCTCTACATTCTCTATTTTAGACAGTTATCGTTTTTTGCTTTTCTTTTTTTAAAAAATATTTCTAATATTTCGTATTTTTTCTAAATATCAGATACATTAAGCGGAACGAAAGCCAATCATTAAGAGCAAAAGGCATTCATTTTTTTAATCAGTAAGCACGATGGTTTTTCCAAGTGTTTTTTAATGCTTACTTAAAAAATAAGGAAATGGAATCATTTTCCACATAAAATTTTTTATCTACAGTTTTATCAATTTCTATTCTGCTATGTACCTTTATAAATTTAGGTATGCATCGCATAATTCATACTTTGCTATTAGGAGAAATTTAATTAAAGGTGAATTAATCATTCTAATTGGAAAAATATTTTCGTATGTTTAAAAAAATCATATAACACTTCGAAACGAAATAAAAATGTATTCTTTTTTTACACTTTTGTTGTAGTAAAATATTGAATCTGTAAGTCAGAGTAGAAATTCATTATACATAGATTTCCATTATTAAACATTTACTAACGAAATACTATAACGTGTACTAACGAATAGTCTTTAGATTTCGCATGATTTATGAATTATATTTAAAAATTTGTTTATAAATTTTTGAAGCGAAAAAGAATGCGGCCATATATATATATATATATATATATATATATAGCAAATTATTTTGCGAATTCTTTTGTCTTTGCTGGCATATGGAAAAAAATAACCACTGCTCAATAACGCATCTGGAAATAATCCGGAAAAACTAATCATTATCAATTAGCAAAAAACGATCCCAAAATGCTTCGTTTCACAATAAAACTCATTCCCATACTTAACGCCTATATATTACCACTCCATTTCCCCTTTATATTTTCCTCGAAAAGTGGTCCTTTTTTTTTAAATCCGGAAACCCATCCTTCGCTTTAATTTCGAACGCGTAACGGCGGAAACTGAAATAACGCATTCTTTTAGTTTCGAGTGGGTTTTATATTCGAAGAGAACGAAATCGGAAAAGAGAGAAAATCCTGCCACTTCTTCTGCTCCCCCTCCCCCACCCTGCACATTACGTATGATCGCCAAAGCGTGAAAATTCTCGCGCCAAAATAAAAGAAAAATTTCTCCCCCTTGCTCTAACTCAACAGCTTTTGAAATTAATTTTCTTTCTCCGGATAGTTTTCAAAATGTTTATTTAATTGCGCCAATTCAGAAATACTGGGAGTCAATTTCAGCCTCTTCAACTTCACTTCTTTAAAAGAATCAGTGCAGAGGCTAAATTGCTCTTTTTCCCCTTTTAGCCTGATTATTTTTTCGTCTTTTTTTATTACTTTTTATATGTACTCTCCCTCTTTCTCTCCCTTCATTTCATCGCTCTACAGAAGAAAAGTTCATTGCGAAAAAAAGATAACATAAAAATAAATGAAATAAACTGGTACAAAAATAAAGAGAGCAAAATGAAAAGAAAAAGCCCCGGGGCTCAAATGAAATTATGACTAATTTCGCGGAATTGTTTTGTGAAGATCTGCGTAAATATTTTAATTAGGGAAGGAAAACGTATCTCGATTCACGCACTTGTAGAAGGGGAAATTAAACTTGTTGAATACAGTTCTATTTGTTAAAGGAGGGTAATTGTGTTTATTTTGACTGCTTTATTAACTTAGCCGTCTTTCAAAAGTCATATTGTTTTAGTTCTGAATGAAATGTAGAGACTTTAGTTGAGTATTTTTATTAAATGGCGTTTATTGCATGTAATCTGAAATAAAAATATTTATTTTAATACATTAATATAAATTCGTCGGCTTTTCTTTTTTAGTTTCACCAATTCTTAATTCATTATTTTGCAAAATTGAAAAGAAATGCATGATTATTCGTGTTTGTTTAAAATATTAATTCTGTCTGAGTACTTTAAAGAAACAGAAGAATAATGAATACATATTTATGACATTAAATTGTTTTCATTGGAACTAATTTGCATTAAAAAAACTCAATACGAACAGATCTGAGGATGATTCCAAAAGTATTTATGAAAAAGGCAACAGAACATTATTGGAAATTTGTAGGATGCATTTAAGTTATAAAATATTAAAATCCTTTTGATTAATACAGTTTCGGTTATGGTTAAAATTTTCTCCTTTTGTTATAAGTTTTAAATGATGAAAAAAAAGATGCTTTGCTTTAAACTTGACTGATGCAGTTTACAGTATCATTTGTGAAATGCATTTGAAGTTGTGTCAGTTCTGTAGAGCAAACAGTGCATATTTATGTACATTTAATGAAAAAAATTCCATAAAGTGACAATTGGTTTTTTTTATCGAATATTTATATTCATACACATATTCAAGACGCTTGAAAATGCCCTAAAGATAATGGGGGATATGGGGGAATATAAATAAACAACTCAGAAATATACTAAGAAAAATACTGAGAAATAAATCGTAAAAATATTATTTTTATTTCCTCTTGATAAGCAATTAATATAAATAAGTTTAAAATATTAATTAGCTGAGTCAGAAATATTAAATAGCTCATTATTTGGATTTCGGACATAGAAATATAATACAGTAGATTCTCGATTTCACAAGATGTGTGCATGTTTGAATGATGTGTTCTACTTATCGCTTATATTTTATCAATACATTATGCAAACAAATAAACTAAAAAATTTAATATTTTAGAATTTCTACTTAATGAATTTATTCTTTAAAACTCAATAGGTCTTTAAATACCATCCGTGAAAATAATTTAAACATGTTTTATTGTTCAAGAAGGACAGTTCACGTCGATTTTTTTAATGAAGCAAACAGAAAATGAACCATTTAAAGCTATAAAACTGACGCACAATGTTAACTTAAAAGAAGTTGAATTCGGTATTGTAATTTGAATTAAAATAATTTTTATTCTTTTATTTTTTTAGAGGAGGGAGGACATGATGAGGCATGTTCTTCGAAACAGGTTGAAAAAAAAAAGCATCAGAATTCTTCAGAAGCAAAATTGTTAAAGTAAAATGTAGTGATAATTCTTTAAAATTTTTTCAGATAAATATTCTTCAATAAGCTTTAAAATATGGAGCAATACTGCATTTTTTCAAAAATTTTGGGGCAATAGTCACATATCTGCACTGCCCCAGTGTAATTCGTTCTTTTATTACCTTTCAATTCGGTAACCGAAATTTTATTTTAGAAGAGTAATTAATTGCAATATACTGACGTTCTTGTTTTTCTTTCATTTAGCTTAACATGAAACCATTTTTTTCTTTATATCGTTCTTTAAAGTCTCTCCACCTACTAGTAGTTTCGCAAACCTATATGTGGTTAACACCTTCGCACACAATAAAGAGTCTTATTCGTCCATTGAATTATTGAATTTTTTGCTGAAATATGCAATAAAGTGAGCATTTCAGATAATTTAAAATTCGCATGACTGAAAAAAACCAATACCTTTTCAAAAACTTAAAAACTCTTTAATATTATGATAAGATTTTAAATAACAAAAATAACTATCATAAAGGGAATGTATCATTTAAGTTAATTAAATACGAAGGTCAATTATTTAAAAAGAAGTCATTTTGTTTTATCCTCGAATTTCAGCCCTAGTGTATTTCTATGTTTTAAAATCTCGCTTTAAAAAATTCTTTTTTTTTGCCGACCCCTGATTCTGTATTTCAAATAATGTTCTAAACCAATATTGATTTATTTAAACTTAGTTTCAGATAAAAGTATTAAAGATCCAAATACATCCTAAGTAGATGGATCTAACAGCCGTGGATAAAGAATTTTTAAAAAATGAAAAAAAAAAAAAAAAAAAAAAAAACGGAGCCGCATCAGCCATTTTAGAATCTTTCATTCAAATGAAACATAAATCGACCGCAAAACAAGCGAGCGAAAAAGAAAATACATCAATACAAAAATACATTTTCTTCGCTATTAATCTAAAGACCGGATTCTTTTACAACAAATGTTTTCGGATTATTGCCCAGTCACGAATGACATTTTTAATATCTAAAGTCAATTCTTCAATTCCGAATTTGACGGCCGCGAAGCGACTTTCAAACCAAATAAAAATAAAACTCTCTTAGATTCTCTATTTTTGCGGTAATACCTCGTAAAATGTTTCCGTTCTACCAATATCTAAAGATTAATGCGCGCGGGCGACCGTCATAAAATTGAACAGTGCTGTGATTGAGAAAAGAGAAAAAAATTATTTATTTTTTAGTGTTGCTATCGTTTTAGCAGAACCATCAGTTAAAAAGTACCCGTGTGTGGAGTGGAATGACAGGCTTTTTCTTTCGATAACTTTTTTCAGATTTAGAGTTGGATAAATTTTTTGGCGAGGGACTGTACATTAGTTTATCTGTTCATACAGGGCATGAAAAAGAATTCCATCTTGGGTAATGTGCTTAGTATACTGGTTATTGAATATGAAGGAAAAAAACATTAAACCGAACCCCAGCCTTTTTTTTCTTTACTGTATTTACGAAAAATATTTTAATTACTAATTTAGACTGATAAAAAAATTAACCCCATTTTATACAATGATGAGTCTGACTCACGTATCGAATTGCTGAATATTTGATTTTCAATTTGTAATGAAATGCGAATAATAAGTAATTTAAAATGCAAAAATCGATTGGAATCATCTTAATATCTCAAATGCCCATTAAATTTTTAAATGAGTTAAAATAACAATAAGATAGGATGTGTCATCTTATCAGAAAAATTAAGGTCCCCGAGTACCTTAAAAACATTGATTATAGACCACATAGGCGATTTTTTTTAAATTGTTATTTCTAGTAGTTCAGACTTCTCTCTTCTCAAAACAATTTATCTTTTCTAGGAAAAGGAAGGCCTGACCTACCATCCAGAGTCACATATTTTTTCAACCAAAACCGTAACTTCTTTGCATCTCAAGATTTTTCTGTGATTTTGGTTGATTTCATTCATAATTGGATTCTATAGCTTTTTTTCACATTTACAAAAAAAAAAAAAAAAAAATAGGATTGTTGCATTTCAATTTTGGGTAGAATGTTGACCGCTTTGTTTAAATTTCATTAAATGTTACTACAAATATTTTCCTATTTCTCAAAATATATTAAATTTTTTAATATTTTTTTGTATTTATAATGTTTTGTATACTAATTGGCAATACATCTAAAAACCGTAGTTTTAAATTGTTTTTAATAATTCAATTTTTCAAAAAACTTTCGAACGGATACCTTAAGTAAATTCGTATGTCAAGAGACTCCATAACAGTTACACAATTTAGCAATCTGAGTATATCACAGTCTTTAAATACTATAAAAATATTTTTAAGTCTTTCTCCAGTGTTTTTTTTTTCTCTCTTACCATAATTGAGAGAAACACTCTAATTGTCAATTTAAGCCAGTGAAGAAACTAAATAATCTGAGATTTCGACTAATAACAAGAGAGAATATATGTGTTTCTCTCTACTGAACAAATTGCTTGACTTAGAGCAACTAAAGTAAGTATAGATTTGGCATTTAGGCTTGGACAGTGCATCTCGGATTTCTTTGATTGCAATTCTAAATAACTCCAAATTAAACAAAATTTCAATCTTTTTTTTCCATCATAGCTTTGGAAAACTTAATAGTACAAAAGTAATTATATTTTTTAGTGATAATAGTTTAATTTTCATGACAATTTTTCCTAAATTTTAGCATTTTTTTAAAAATAACATTTATTTGCATAAATGTTCATATCATTTAGTTCCTTATTGTCCGATTCAGTAAAGAACTAAATGATAGAATTTATGTAAATAAATTATTGTTATTTTAAAAAATTACTACTATTCAGGAAAAATTATCATTAAAATTTAATTGTTATCACTAAAAATAATAATTTAATTTTCATGACAATTAAATTATTATTGTCATGAAAAAATGCGTCTGACTGTTCCGTTAAATATTTACTTGTATGATGCGTTTCATTGTTGTAAGCTAAAGAAGAAAAATTCTTTTTAATATTTGTATAGTTAAGATAAGAAATAAGAAAATGAAGTTACAATACCTTGAGAATCAAAAGAATTTCCTGAAAGTTTTGTTTAACTTATCACTATACTAACATTGTACTTGACTGTATACATATTTTATATACACAATGAATAGAAACAAAATAAGGCTATTAAAATAACTCCCTTTTGAGATTTTTCCTAAAATTAGTCCTAAAATATTTTTTAGATTAAATCAATAATAAGACATTTGGAAACAACACATATAATATTCCTATCGAATCAGCTGGTCCTCAAAGAGTGTTAGTAAATAATACGAGGGTAAAATATAAAATAATACTAATAATAATAGGTTTCATTTTAACACACAAAAATGTGAAATTATTGAAATTATTAAAAATATGCTTTCATTAAATGAATGAACCCTAACACAAGAGCACTTTAAATGGCAGGAGATTTTGCAAGCAGTGAAATGAAAACAAAATAACTTAAAAAGGCGAATTTAAATAAAAATTTTAATAAAATAAATAAATAAAATAAAATATCGTTAAGTAATTGAAATTTTTTTTTCGGAATTTACTTTTAAAAATAATGTTCTAATCAAACATTTTTTTCTGTGATGTCAAAATTGATAGTAAAACGAAAGCTATTTGTCAAGTTTTTGAAAAAAAATATATGATAAATGTTTACTATCGGTCCATTTAACTCGGTTTGTTATATTTAAATTAAAATTTCTTTAAACTTGAAAAAGAATTTAGAAATAATTTCCCAACCATAGACTATTTTTAATTACACTGCTATGTAACGCTTTTGAATAAATCAAAATACTTTTACAAGTAAAGCAGCCGGTATTCATATGCAAAGCAATAATTATAATATATTATTATGTTATTTGAATAAAATATATTTCTCAGGGCTGCATTAAATTGTAATGTAATTTATTCTCGAATAATGTTATAATGAGGTAACAACCCTTTTTAAGGAATAACTAAATCTCTATCTCAAAATTGATGGTGGTTGATGGGGGAAGCAAATTCTTTTCCTATAAGATTTTCTTGTAATAGAAAAAAGGAATACTTGAATACACAAAAGCATTACATTTAATATTTTATACCTATCTTTATCTTATACTTATCTATCTATCTATTATATACCTATCTTTATTTATTATCCACCGAAACAATTATTTCTAATGAATAAAAAATTACATTTGTATGTGAAATGCAGATAAAGAATTTCTTATATAAAGAAGGAGAAAATTAGATTCAAAATGAATAAAATAAAATTAGAACCATTTTCAGATGTAGAGAGCTAAAATTACTATAAATAGAGTTTTCAAAATAATTTTAGTCCCTACCTTTTAATTGAATTCATCAGTTCATAGCCACCATTAAATTAATAGTCCCATTCGAAGAACGGGAAATTGGGGGTACAGTATTCAAAGCATCCCCTCGAAGTGTCAGAATGAGACGCGAATCGTGTCTGGATGTCTAATAACAGTCACCTCAATTGATTAAATGTGCGCCAAACCCACTTGAGATGCGGTTGTGAATTCAATACTGCTCCGTTTTACATGAATGTTGTCAAAACAGTCATCTCCATTTGAATGTAAATGCGCAATTAACGATATGAATCTCCGTGCGTAGGTGTGCAAGTGCAATTCCCTTGTCTTCTATAATGGGATTTTGATGTTTTTATTGAATAATCTTTTTATTTTGATATTCAATCTCATTTTTTAAAAATTTACTTATAAACTTCAAAGACATTTTGAAAAGAAGTTTTATTAATCAAAACAAGAGCTATGAGAAGTAATATTGTAACTTATTCATACAACGAGAATATCTTTGTTACATATTAATATTTTTAAAAGTGAAAAGAAATTTCATCTAAGAACATTCTTTTGGAATTTTTTTAACTTTATCTTATTTTTAAAAAAATACAGTTAAGGAATACTTACGAAAAAGTTCTATTTCAGCAAGTATTTAAGAATTCCTTATGAGATAATTTTCCCAAATTTTGCAATAAAAAAAGAATTGTTAGAGAAACTTGCTTTGAAGTTTTCTGTGTCGTAAAAATGTAAGTAAATGTTTTATCCGAATTTACCTCTTTAATTTGCCTTTCAACCTTCATCATAAACTCTTACACTCAATATTTTTTTAATTCAAAATTATCTATTTTTCCAGATAAGTATTTTTTAATGTTTCATGAAGTTATAGAGAAAGTATAGTTTTTAACTTACTAAAAAATATTCTATCTTAAAAAAAAAACCCTTCTCTTATATACCGGGTGGCCAGAAATAAAACACCCCTACTCTGACCTCCCTGGATATCGAACTACTCAGTGTAAAGGCTTGAAAATTTGTGGACATACTATTCAAAAAATGGGGAAACGGATTTCACGAAAAAAAAATTTAGTTCCAGAAATCACCGATAGGTGGCGCTGTACCACTGGACGTATGCTGAAAAGACACAAAAACACGTTTTAAACACATTTTATTTGAAAGTACCAAGCATACATGAAACAAGGACGTTATCGATGCAGGGAATGCTGCTCAATATGGTTCCCTTCCTGAAGATGTAAAATGTGAAGTCTGTGGACAGCTTGTTCAACTGCGGATCGTAACTGGTCATCTGAGATGCTTCTCACATGCAGACTGATACTCTCTTTCAAATCTGCCAAGGTTATCAGACGTTCTCGATAAACAAGGTTTTTTAAGTGTCCCCAAAGCCAAAAATCACACGGATTAAGATCCGGTGAACGAGATGGCCAAGTTGTCGGAAACGCGCGACTGATTATTCTGTCAGTGGTGAAATGTTGGCGAAGAAACTGTTGCACAGGGAGTCCAATGTGTGGAGGTGCTCCATCTTGCATAAAAGTAATGGTGTCAAGGCATTGGCGCTGCTGCAAATGGGGTACAACAAATGTTTCGAGCATCCTTTTGTACCTGTTGGCCGTCACGGTACATGTCTCAAGGCCATTGGAAGTAACCTCTTCGAAAAAGAACGGTCCAAGGATGAATGTGGCTGTGAATCCACACCAGACTGTAACTTTCGGTGAGTGGAGTGGAATCTCTTGGAAGGTACGGGGGTTTGTCGTGTCCCATATGCGACAGTTATGGGTGTTCACTGTTCCACTGAGGTGGAAATGGGCCTCATCGCTCCACAGAATCTGCCACGGCCACGATGCATCCACTTCAACTCTAGCAAGAAATGTCAATGCAAAGGTCAGTCGCATCTCCCTTTCTGTGGCCAGCAATTGTTGATTAGGGCGGATTTTGTACGGGAAACAATGCACCATTTTTCTGAGTACGTTCCACACTGTGCTATAGGGAACACCCAAGTGTCGTGACACTGCACGTGCACTACTGCAGCCTAAAACATTATCCATTGACTGTTCAACAATACCGGTGGCAACATCTTCAACGACATCTGAACGAACCGGTTTGCGTCCTCGACCAGGCTGAACTCCAAGATGTCCAGTTTCCTCGAATCGAGCGATCATTCTCCTGGGAGCTTGTGGAAGCAATGGTCCCTTACGCAAATCCTTAAGTCGGCGAAACTCTCGAAGTGCTGCTGGAGCATTTCCTTTATTCTCGTAAAACAACTTCACAAGCAAAGCGCGTTCTGGCAGCGTGACAGCCATCACTAATAAGAATGACATTCCCCACCTTTTAACTTCTTTTATACCCAGAACATGGCTTCTAACCATGCTTTATGCAAATTTTTCTGGTTACAGTATGAAATTGCAGTTACAACGGGAGTTCTAGCTTCTTTACTATTTTTATTTTCCATAAGGGGCAGAAAAATTAAAAAGGAAGCATGGAAGCATTCCATTCCGCATAAACATTTTAATTTTTATTATTATTTGTGTCTTTTGATCATAGTTCCAGTTGTGCAGCGCCACCTATCGGTTATTTCAGGAACTAATTTTTTTTTCGTGAAATCCGTTTCCCCATATTTTGAATAGTATGTGTACAAAATTTTGAGCCTTTACACTGAGTAGTTCGATATCCATGGAGGTCAGAGTAGGGGTGTTTTATTTCTGGCCACCTTGTATATTAAAAAATGAAGAGAAAAGAAATTGCACAGTTTTCCAAGGTAAAGTTGGAGAATGTTATTTAATACGTATTAATTATTTTCCCACAACAAAAATTTGAAAAATAAAATGGTATTATTGATTATACTTATTAAACATTGGACGTTATTTTTTATATGGCATTTATAAATTAAAAGAAACGTAGGATCTCTCCTCCCAGAATTTTTTAATTTGGTTGTCACAATATGGCCTTTATGTCACTTTTTTCATACTTAACTCATTTTTAATTCAACTAATAGTCAAGTCTATATCCAAAATTTTGCGTTCTTACTAAAAGAGCCAAGAAAGTACAGATTGACCGATGAATAATTTTTTTACAGATTGTGCACAAAATTTGACTCAGAACCATAATTTAGAGGCTAGAGCCATAATCGACATCTTTACGTTTCATAATTATCGTGTTCATTCGCATTCGGACAGCCGGTAAGACATATTTTCTCTTAAATTTAATAATAAATTTTCTAATAAATTTTAATAAAAGCTGGTAGAAATTTACAAATTTGTTATTGAATTATTCTGTTTATAAACATATCGATGCATAGACATATTCAAAAATTGTGTTTGACTCAAGAAGACCTGAAAAGTGGAGTGTCTCAAGTACAATTTTTTTTCTTTTTCATAATTACAATTTGTTACGATTTATTTTTCTACTATTGTTTGAGGGTTAATCTGTATCTCAATTAGGTTTTCGAATGATGAAAATATGATTAGTGTTCTGGTTTTAAAACAAGTAAAATCAGATACTAACATGAAATAGATTTGCAAGAAAGAATCCAGATACTATAGCAGATTTGCATTATCCGATATGGTCATTAAAGGACCACATCGAATAATATTTACTCAAATTCAGCAGCATGTTCGCAAGGGCAAAAGAAAAACCTTTTTCTCAAGTGGCGGACTGTCTGGTGACGTCAGCATTCCTCCGAGTTGCGCATTCGAACTCCCGCGAAATAAATTGACCAGACAGTATGGGCGAGCGGTTTCCTATGATAGAGCAGCAATGAGAGACGGATAGTTTTCCACCCCTTGACCATGTGGACCCCTGAAGCGCGAAAGAACAATGACTTAGGCCGTCATCCATCCCCTCTCTCGAAACAAAATAACACGGCTCGCATTCCTCCTGCAAACTTCTCTCATTATTTTTCGTTTTATTGCGAACAGCGGATCGTCGACCGAAGTAAACAGGACAAAAATTGTTCAAGTCTCACCAGAAAGGTAGCACCGTTGGAGGAAGTCTCTCCGGTGGAGGCAGTCATGCAGATTGAGTCACGGATGTCGAAATATCTTGCCTTCAGCACGGATGGAGATGGAATGTAAGGAGTCATCGCTATGTACAGATCCCCCGTCTTTTCCGATTTTTCCAGGTTTCCGGAATGGGGGGCGCGGTTGCAAATTGAACGCAGCTATCTGTTTGCCCCAGGATCGGCGGTGGAGGTGTCTTTTTAAGATGAGAAGATTTTCTAAACAATTTTTCTTGCATTTGGGGTATGAGCAGGAGATTAAGGACAACTTCAAGATGCAGTTAGGAGTCTCATTAGTAAAGCGAACACAATAAATTCGCAGGATTTAAAATTTCCTTGGGTTGGCATAGAGATGTATTTAATATTTATATGGGATTTTTAAACAAAAAGTTCATTGTTATCAGGTAGTCAAACATTTAATTTTATTATATCTATATAAATAAAAATGAATGTTTGTCTGTATGTCTCCTATGCCTTCCTAAACTGTTCATCCGATTGGTCAGATTATTGTATACACCAACGGGATGGTTATAGGAATAGTACAATATCTAAAATAAAAATAAAAAATTCGAATCCCAACCTCATCTATTTACCAAGGATTAATCTCCAAATAACTCGCCGAGGAGACTTCTGTTGAAGTGTTAAATAAAAGTTAAAGGTTTAATACTTTGTAGCTATAGTACGCAAATGTTATGCAAGTGATTCTCAGAGGTAGCTTTATTACAGATTATGCAAGAAATTTTGGGGGAGATCAACTCTGAGGATTCCAAATTTTAATTAAATTGTATTGTTTTTCTCAGTAACGACTACAAATATTGTAGTACAAATACTTTAGCACCATCTTAATTTTCAAAAATTATCTATTTACGGTATAAATATATTTTTTATGTTTAATTAATGTTTAAATGTTTTAAACATGTTAATTTCTGCCTGTGTTTAAAAGAAAATATTTAATCGCATTTTCTAAAATTAAATTTGAGATTCATGAACGGTTAGTAACGATATACAATAAATAGTTTCTTTCATTAACACTCAGAAAGAACACCAAGTATTACAATTCTGAAAGAATACATAAATCTAATATATAAAAATGAATATTTGTTTTTTCTTATTTTATATACTGTCGTACCGTTCATCCTATTCCCATATACATTACCAAAGTATAGAATGATTGCACTTAATATTTTTTTCGGCGCAACAATGGGTCGGCTACCAGCTAGTGTATTATAAATTAATAAATCGTACAGTGTAGTTTTGTTAGTAAAATGGTTAAAAACTTTCATGATATGAATTTCAATCAGGATATCTCGGTTCCTTATATTCTTATATTCAGATTCAGATTCTACATTCGTTTTTCTTTGAATTTCTGACTTATTATTTCTTAGTTTTCAGATAAAGACTAAAAATGTAGACTGTAAAAGCACTTATTACGGTTGATTAGATTTTGTTGGTCTTTACTTCAACTTTAAACTCTTCAACTTTATTAGACAATATATTTAAAGATTTCAGAAAAACCACTCCTGTTGGTTTACTTTTTAAAACGTTGATCGTGTTTTTTAAATTTTTTATATTAAGTCGTCAGCTATATTATTCAATATTTATACGTAACTCATGTGTGCGAAATATTTTACAATTAACGTACCTTTTGTTTATATGATGTTATAAAAATGAAGACAAATAAATGTGTTGGAATAATATAAATGAAAGAGAGTTATCAGAATTATTTTCACAAATTTACTAAAAAATTCTTTGTTACAGAAAAAAAATTAGTTTCCAATGGCAACGCATTTCTAAAAACTACTGATGTAATTAACAAATTATTTAGAGAATGTTTTATTTTAAATTAATGAACATATAACTTATGGAAAATATTTTAAATTATCCTATTCGTATTTAAAATTGCTGAATATTTTTAAATAAAAAATATTTTAATTTTTAAAGGCATGTACATTCTAATTAATTATTAAAGTCGAAATCATTTGAGAATCTATTAATAATAACAGCACTCTTGATGAATAGATCAAAATAATAAATGAATACATGTTTATAAAGTTTATACTTATAAAAGAGGAGGAAATTTAACATACATGCAGTGATAACGACTCTATGAATCTCGAAGTCTGATTTTAAAACTAAATTTAGATTTTTTGCTTATTATTTTGGATAATTTTCCATACATACTGTCCTTAAAATCATTTGAAATGATTAAAAATTACATATACATTCGAAAGGAACTAACTAAAGACATTTATTTTGCATTTTTGATGTACTTAATTGGATATTGAGAAAGTTTTGAAAATTAAACCTTTGCAATCGGATGGTTACTCTCATTCCTCATTCCAGACGCTGCATCATTTTAACTTTTTGTTTATTTTTTTAATTAATTTTGACTGTTAAAAATACCTGCAGAGTAGTAAGAAAATACAAATTAACTGAAAGTCAAAATTCAACATATATAAAATAATTATATGTATTTTTGAGAGAAATAAACATCTTTGTATTAGGTGAATAGTTATGCATCAAATTACTTTCCAAATGCAAAGAGTTAATATTTTTTCATTATCACCTTTTCCCAACTATTTTAGGTAATTATTAGAACATTTTTCACTAATTTAAAACAAGAATAATTAAAAAAAAATCATCAATTTTTAATAAATAGCTTTGCTGAAAATTTTTGTTTATTGATCCACGATAAAAATGTGGACACCTCCATTAGACCAAAACTCGTTAGGAAACCAAGGAACGTTAAAATTATTTTTATACAATTGAAATTCTAACTGCATTATTTGCAACGAGATTTATAATTTTATTTCTTTTCTCAAGAATATTTTCATTTTTAGTTAAGAATTCCGATTTTTACCGTCTGTAATTCATTAAGATGTATTATTAACAGAAAGAGAAATAGATGTTTTAAAAATAATCATTGCTACTTTTCTATTTTTTTCACCGATTTAGTTTGTGTTAGCAAGTTATGGTTTATTCTGAAAATCATCGAGATTTTGAGACGGATTTTATTTTTCCATTATAATAAAAATAAGGTTATTAATTATTAATTCATTAATTTCATTTAAAAAATCAAACTACTTTTCGTAATGTATAAATAAGGACAATTTGAATGCTGCTGGGTAAAAAAATAGTCAATTTTATGGAAACATTAAGTCTATTTTTCTAATTAAGCTTTCTTACATAATACTCTTAAATTATAAAGTTCTATTATATAGCCAAAAACAATATTTCTAGAGAAATTGTGCAATTATTACAAACCCTAAATATTTAAAAATAATCACAGCTTTTGATTTTATTATAGAAAATTCCCTTTTAAATTAACAATTTTTTTAGCTTTTAATTATTGAGTGTTATATAATTAAAATAATTTTTATATTTGAAATAATTAATTATTTATATGTAGGATAAAAGAGCTTAACTCGAGAGTCAAATTCCTAAGTCATGATACGTATGATAAAATAAACGGATATATATAAAATTTAAGTAAAAAAGCATTTGAGCAGGTTATTGAACAGATGAATAGAAAAGTTATGTTTATATAATATACCAGCCACCTTTAGATAACCTAAAACACGTTATTTTATGTTACTTGGTGTTAAAAGCTTCTTCAACAAAATATTTTTAGATTAAATTAAAACAAATGTAACAGCAATTTCATATTTTAAAGTTCTATCTCTTGCAATTCTTTCTTCTTGCTTAAAATGTGTAAGGTATTATAATTTTTATTTTTCCCTAGGTGAGATTTTTTTTTTTTTTTTTTTTTTTTTTTTTTGATTACCGAAAGAAAAATGAACACGAATAAATTATTCGAGGGGAGTTTGTTGGAAAGTAGCGGGCTATTTTTCAAGAAGATTTTTTAAACTTATGCATGGATTTTATTGAAAAAAATTTTGTAAATAAAAAATTTAAATTTTGTATGATTGGTATTCAGAGGATAATCAATGTTAAATAAGGTTAAAAGACCTTTAAATGAAGCTATTTAAAATTTTACAAAAAAGAAAAGGTTATTTGAATAAGTTAATTAATTATTATATGATTGTTGAAAATATTTGGCAACAAATAAAACGTTAGCTATAATTTCATGCTTTGCTTTTATTAGATATTTTTTCATTCCTATACAACTAAATTTAATAAAATTGTCCAAATGATAGAAAATTCAGAACATTACTAGAGAGAAAACTAGATTTTTTTATTCTAAGTGAAATGCTTTTAAAATACCATTTAGACTAAGATGTTGTAGGTATAGTTTTTATCCGCTTAATTAGGTTAAATTTCTTGTATCCATCTATATCATGTGAATGTAATTTCACATTATTTAATTTTGAATTTACAAGTAGTGCTTATTCTTAGAAGAACTTCATCGAACTAAAATGAACGATTTTTTAAAACCAAAAATATTATTGCTCTGTTTTAATATTAATTTTAGAATTTTAATAAAAAAATATTAGAATCACTAAAAGTAATAAGGCCACTTAAAAACTTTTGAATCGTTAGAAATTCTACAAGAAACTCTATGAAATTTTACATCAGTAAGTAAGAACTTTTCTGAATTCAATAAATATTAAAATTTTCATAAACTTCCTTTCGCAGCTAGAAATTGTTTCGATAAATTCAGCATTGTCATTTTACTACAGATAAACGTTACATCTCCGTTTATACGAGATGCAGTTTTAAATTTAAAGAGCTTAATAAAAAGACTACATTCCACTTCGAGCATTTGAAAATGTATGGGTTTTATGTGAGAATTACAGAATACTAAGTCAATAAGGTAGTATTAAGTACTAAATTTAAATTCAATCGTAATGCCGATAGAAAGGAAGCTGATTTATCATATGGATTTTTAAGTTAAATTGGTTTCTATTTTTTATGCTTCATTATCTTTTATTTAAATATTGTCAACAATTCTAATACATAGTTTTAAAAAGTAAATAAATGATTTAAAAATGCTGAAAAAATAAATAAATGATTTAATTTTGATTTTTAAATTATTTTCAACAGACAAAAAAAAAAAAAAAAGAACTTCATAATCAGTTCTTCTGAGTTGACATTTCCTCATTAAGCTCAAGTGTTTATTTTTGATAGTTAATATCAAAATAGGTTCCAAGGTGAAGGACATAAAATAACTGTCCAAATATTCTTCAGTGATGAGTTTTGAAATGAAAATGAAGATGAATGTTTACTTTTGAGAAATATGCCAAGGAATATTTTTCTCTAATACCCTCACCGTTCCTTCAATTTTTTATTGATACTATTATTGTATCTAAAATCTTAAACGAAGTCATTAGGTTGAAAGTTAAAAGATGAAAACAAACAAGAGACTTCTAAAAAGCATTTATGTTGCATTCTTTCTAATATGCATCCATGAAAAAAAAATTCATACTTCATTCATTTTGATTACCTCTGAAGTCGAAGCAGATATTTGGAAGATTCATGTCACTTTAGCACATAAGAAGCACACAAAGAAAAAACATCGTACTCTTTAAAAAATTTGATCTAAAGATTTTGATAAACCTTCTATGTTTAAATATATCCGAGTCCTATTTTTGAAATTAGACTTCTGGATAAAAAAACAGTTGCTTGACGGATGAAACTTGAATATAATTTTTACATTGCAAATGAAGACCCGTATCAGATTTTAAATAAAACCCTGCTAGTTTGGCAGGGTATCTCAGAAACGTAATAAGTTTGAAAGGATGAATATATAGAAAGAGTTATACACCCTGAATTGAAGCTTGTATCAAAATTTGTCGTTTAAAAAAATCGTCAAAACGTTTGATAAAATTTCTCTTTCAGTACATCTTTTCTTGAATGCAATATCTAAAAATGTAATAAGCTAAATGGATAAATTTTAATATGCTATTTTTTGCCCAATAATTGTAACAAAATGCTGTTAAAACTGATGAGTGGGAAGAGTTCTAAATACACATTGGATACGTCACCATATGAGGAAACTAAACTCTAAATGCACTATATTGTGCAAGCTAATCATAAACCGCTATTCTAACCTACCAAAATTCAAGTATAGGTCTGAAAGCTGGACGGCTCGGCAGCATGGATTTGAACTAAGATTGATTCCTAAGAGCCATCACCAATCATGGTATAACCCCTGTATTAGCTGACTCATTACCATTTCTGTAACCTCCAGATAGGCGAGAATCCACCACTCTTCTGAGAGCTTCTCATCCCATTGTATTAGGTACTCCAATACGGTATTCTATGAATTGAAGAGAAAATCGAGGAATCCCCATTTCTGATGTTTAAGCAAACGGAATCCTAAATTAATCCTATCTTTTGTTATATTTTGTAATGAGTTTACATAAAATTATTATTCAGCATACCTGCAAAAAACTTAAAAATCAATTAGAAAAGATTTATCCTTTTTTAGTATTTCCTTTATTGGGCTTGGTAATATGTAACGACTTAACTGATAAATGATTTAAATAATTTTAAACTGTTTATCACTTGCAAGTTAAATTGTGAAGTATTCAAGGAATTAGGAGTATTGTTATAAAAACATAAAACATTTTACGGAACAATGGTCTGTAAAAGAAAATTTTCAGTGTTTGAAAATTTCTAATTGATAGAAGATTAACCACTTGACATTCCTTAACTTCCTAATTAAATGACGAATTTAATAGCTTCCTAATTGGAATCTTTACTATTATTTTAATTCCTTTAATGATAATACGTTTCAAGAGACTTTTTTCGTTTTAAATTATTTAATACTTTTCTCTTAATTACAGATTAAAAATTCAATAATTCGATGCGCGTCTCAGACATGTCATTTCCTGCAAAGTGGTTAATAACGTCAGCATAATAGATGTTTAATACTTCATGATATTAAAAAATGCTGGTTAAAATTTTGTAATGATTTTTAATAATATAAATAAAAAATATTGTTCATACATTTCACTTCTCTTCTTCAACAATATGGTCGTATTCAACTAAATTTAAGATCTTATCAGGTATCACAAATAAAGAATACTGCTGATTTTCAAATTGGTAAGAATTAATTAAGTAATCATTTGATATTAATCCAAATTTTGTCCTTTTTTTCCGTTTGAACTGCTTTCCGAATAACTTTTTTCATTTTCTTTTTTATTTTAATTTTGTCTTTTGACAAAGTTTTTACTGGTTTAAAATAATAATTTAACTATACTCTTAAAAACGATGTTAAAAAGTCAATCAAATGGATGTAAGGAAATTAAATCTTTGCAAACAATGAAATGAATGCTCAAAGACAGTAAAGCCAATTCACTAAATATTTGACGATGAATTTGAATATTGAGAAGTCGAAAGATCAACAAAAATATCATCGGTGGTAAATTCGGGAACTTTTCCAATGATATCAAATTCCTATTTTAGAGACTTGTTTCAAGGTTTCTTATTTTTAAATTTAATACGTAATTAAATTATTGCAGACCTTTTTGAACAAACCTTCGGAATACTAATAAAGTGAAAATTAATAACTTAAGCAGAAATTTAGCTAAGGTGGTTTCTAAAAAATTGTTCTGGTACAAATTGGTATTCCAAATTTAATATGTTAAAAACGCTTCAGATGATCAAAGGATTCTGTAATATTTTATACAAAAGTCATTTTTACATCAAAAATATTTTATTTGCAAGAATTTTCACTAAGAGCAACAGTAAGAAAGTATATCAAATGTTTAATATAAAATAAAAGTGTGGGAGTTGATTTCTTTAAGAGCCAAATGCTTTATGAAATAATTTTCCCAATTTAAAATTGTAGGGTATGTTAAAATAATATTAGTACAAAACATTTTTTGTGCGTAGATTTTAATTTTTTCAAAAGTCAGTTTTAACCAAAAGATAAAAGCTATTAAATAATTCATAGGGAAGAGATATTCATTTTCCCCTCTTGCACTTGTTAATTTGTAGGAATTCTTGTGGAGATATCTTATGATAGTTAAAATATTTTAACTGTTAAAATATAGCATGGTAGCTAAAATATATTAATGACTATATTAGTGCTTTTAGTTATTATTAAAGGGAAAGAATAATTTCATCACTTAATAAAATAAAATCAAGACAAAGCTTTTAACTAAACGAAACTACACCTCAAAATACAATCAAGATAACGATATTTATTGCAATCACAGAAATATAACCATTTCTTGCAATAATATAGGGGATATACCACATTCTCAGTGTAAATGAACAAATATCATTCCAACCATTCCCCAGACTTGACTTTCACACTTTCTGACATCAGGAATTAAAGTGTGAAGATGAAATAATTTGTTGATATATAACTGACCACGACTCAGAGTATTAAAATCAAACCCAAAATAGTTTTTGTGTAACTTCTATATAGAATATCGATCTAAATAAAAGAATCAACCCTTGAAATAAAGATATTTATAACTACAACCAATAAAAGGCAATAATTATTCCATCTGGCGGAAGAGAAACATCGTCGCTCTTCACGTGTGCGAGGTAAATGAGCCAAATATCATCTCAGCACTTCCACACGCTCTTATAATTAGTTTAGAATCCGGAGAGAGAAACAATTCCACCTAGAATCCTTTCCGTTCCATTTTTACCGTCGTCCCCTTTCGGGAAGAAGGCATCTGTTGCGTCTGAATGCTTAATTTAATCCCTCTGCTCAGTGCACGATAAGCATTTAAAGAGAGCCTTCCCCCAGGAGCATTTGTTTTCACATCACTTAACCTGGAAGACGACAATTCAAAATAAAGTATAGAACGATCCAGTGATGTGCGGAGTCTGTTTGGAAAAGGGGTGCCGACGCATTCCGTTCTGGGAGATTTATGTGGTTATGGGAACAGTCCGCCCCGTTGGAAAATTAGCTTTACACTCGCGGATACCGAAATTGCTTTTTTCCGGTTCGGGTTCGGGTGCTGGCTCTTCGCGATAGCCAGATGAAAAACTACCTAACGGCTCGCTCGATTCGGCTTTTCGCATTCTCTTCTTTCTTTTGGTTTAATATTGTTTTCGACTTTTTTGCACTTTTTTGTTTTTTCCTCCTTTCCATTTTGCGTTTGGTTTAGAGAGGAAAAATTGTAGGAAGAAGATGGATTAAGATAAGGCTTTGGGGAGAGTAATGGAGATTGAAATTCAGAAGTAATTAGTTTGTTGTATTGTAGTGCCATAAAAAATAAGGCAGTCATTGAAGATTATTATTTGCTATCATTACTAGTAATAAAGGAAAATGTATGCATGTGTTGGTACTGTATAAAACAGACCAAGAGATAAAGAATTTGGAGCATGTATATTTTGGTCAATGAGAATCAGCAATGTTTTTGATAATAATAATTTTGGTAATTATTCAAAAATAAACAAGATCTGTACGGGGTTTTTTTCGTAACCATTTCCGAAATCATTCCTACACAAAAAGGATTTTTACACAATTTTAAAAGATTATCTTTTCAAGGCTACTCTTTCAGTTATTGCAAAATTCGCTACTCTAGATTTAATTAATCTTTGAAGGCCTATTTTAATATATTTTAGTACAGTATTTTAATTGATGTGAATAAACCCTAGGCTTAGAGAGCAAAAATTGAAGGAATAAGATGAATTAAAATAAGGGTTTAGGGAGAGTAATGGAGATTGAAATCAGAAGTAATTAGTTTGTTGTATTGTAATGACGTGAAAAATAAGGTAGTTATTGATTATTATTTGCTATATTTACTCATAATAAAGGAAAATATAGGCATACGTTGGTATTGTATAAAACAGAGATAAAGAATTTGGATCATGTATATTTTGGACAGTGAGAATCAATAACGTTTTTGAAATTTTAATTAGAATTTTAATAATTGAAAACTAAAAACAAATTGTACGGGTTTTTTTCATAATAATTTCCGAAATCATTCTTGTAAAAAATGATTTGTATACAGTTTACAAATGATTTTTACGCAACTATTTTCTCAGTTGCGGTAAAATTCTTTAATCTAGATTTATTAATCTTTGAAGGTATATTTTAATATATTTTACATCAATATTTTAATTGATGTGAATGAAATCCAAATAACCATTATCATTTAATGAAGTTTTTATTAGCTTGATTTTTTTATTTTATTGAAAACTGAAAAAAAAGATGTTTTTAAAAAATAGTATTGTAATCTGTGTTAGGAATAAAAAACAAAATGCAGTATCGTAAAAATTAGAAAATAAATGACCCAGACGGTTACGTTTTCTAGAGATTGAGGATACCATAGGATTTAGACAAGTCATGTACACAATGGAGAGTGAGGGTATAAGATTATTAAACTAGTTCGACTTTAATTTTAAATGCAATTTCATGCTTCAAAATATTTCTCATAATGAGAATCAACATGTAAAGAATCATAAGCATCAAATTATACATAAGAGAATTTAATAGAATTAATGAATATTTCCTACAAGCCGACTGGTTGACAAAAACAGTAATATTTAAATAATTCTTTTAAATTTGGAAGTATTTCGTTATGAAATGAAATCAGGATCATTGGTTTGATTAAGTAAAATTTTGTCAACCTATGTTACAGCGAAAATTCTTTCATTTTTTTAAATTGCTTCTATTAGTCAGAAGTAAATAATTGAGAATTTCTTAACAAGAAGACAAAGGGAGCTTCAATTACTATTTTCATCTAAAATTTTTATGGTGTGTTTAGACAAAAGCGCCAGCCATAAATAATTATTTACTTATTGTACATTATACTCATCTACACATGTCTAGTGAATTTTTTTACCCTTATCTCCATATGCCTTCCATATTTACATATTAAAATATATTATCTCCCCATATATCAACAATAACAGTTTGAAATAAGATTGATTTTTCTGTTTATTAAACAAAATAACAAGTTTAAAAAGAAATTTTGCTCTTTCAAGTAACTATACAAATTAGGTATATAAAATAAAAATAAGCTACTGAAGAATTTGAAATTTCTGTAGTTTGATACAATAATAATTTAGAAAATCCTACTAAAGAATCCTTTTACAGTTTATCAGCTACAATATGTTCTTAGCATAATAACGGTGATAAAAATCGATTTAATTGTTAATTCACAATTTTAAAGTTTACAAAGCGTATCATGATTTTAATAAAGGATTTGAAATAAAAATATATTTAAATATTTAATGCATACTAATATGTAATGCATTATATTTGCATTCATTTTGTTGTAATATTTGCATTTTAAACATTCATAGTACAATATTTTTGTAGGAAATTTTCGAAATTGTGGAGTAATGAATGGATTTTATCCTTTTTAATTTTATTAATTTACACATGAATACATTTTAGTCATTGTTCAAGCAAAAAACTGAGTCCAAATAATTTAAAAACGGGGTGTTGTCGAGTCAGAATAAAAAATAGACACTGCTCTTATCGGTACCATATGACATTATGATGTAGATCATATTTTTAATATAATCATTCATAATCATTTTAAAGTACAATTATGAATGTAGTCTTAGGAAATGTTAATACATTTTTAAAAAAGTTAAAACTAAATTTATTTTTAAACTAAAAAATTCAACAATATTTAGTGTTAATTACAGAATTTAAATTGAAGATTGATTCATCATTATCAATTAAATGAGAATTAGAGAGACATCAAAGTATTCAGAAATAAATAGAAACCAGTCGAGTTGAAGACAAAATGATGCTCTAACAAAATACAGATTTTTAAAGCAGTTATAAATAAATATTATGTAACTTCTGTAACATTATCAATATTGTAATACAAAACTGTAATTGACTTCCATAATGGCTCTCCATTTCCTGAACCGAAATATATGTATAAAAAAAATTGAAAAATTTGTGAGTCACTTTTCTTCTTGCAGAGTGCTCAACAGAGGGAAGTCTATAATTGGAACCGAAAAAGCGGTTCTGGTTTCGATATTACATTTCAAAGTTCTCCTGCATGAACACATGACCCCATCTAATGATGTCTATAGAGCGACCATTATTTAGTATGCTGGACTCGCGCACAGATATTGTTTCCAGTGCCTTTATTTATACGGGAGTGTTCATTGATATGAATGGTGGTCGGAAACACTGCTAATACGTTTTCCCGCCTTGTATATTGCTTTGTGGTAGGAAAGAATTCATCCGATTCCATTCCTGACAAAAGACTGCCATCTTTGACCACAAGCAATGGCTACCACTTGTCTGAAAGTTTGGAGTTTCTTTGAAAATTAGAAGTCAATAAATAGTAACATAATTAATTATAGAAACGTAATTAAAATTTATAAATGAATGAATGTATTGGCGGCTAAGTTTTATAAACCTGAAAGCATTGAGCACTTATTTAATACATATAAACATCATCATATATGTTATGAATAATATCTCTTTCTGAAAAATTGGAATCTATTCTTTTATCAAGGCAGAGCATTATATTAAAGTGAGCAGTTGAAATTTCTGTCCTATTTTTAAATTAAGTTGTAGCTATTGTATTGATTTTTATCGACATATTTTTTGTTATTTAAAATTTAAAATTTTAAGCAAAAATTGCAATTTTTTAATAATAAATCTTGTTTTTCTAACATTGTGAAAATCTATTAAACTGTTTTACAAGTATATTTCTACCTTAAATCAAATATTTGATTTGAATGTTCAAAATTATTTTATTATTTTACTTAATATATTATATATTTTTAATTTTTTAAAATTAGATATTATTTACCTTTCTTAATCATATTACTTTATTTGCTAATTTATTAACCACTCTTTATTTTATAAATAATCTATGCCAACGAAAAAGATTCAAATTATATCAGACATCGTATTGCAATGAAATATATGTTTTCGTTTATACATGGGTCTCTCAAAATTGTTAATGATAGACAGGTTGATTTTCTTTATATCATTTGAACTATAATTGGCATTTACCCCATACTGAAAAATTCGAATCATAAAACGTTAAAATCATTGCAGCAAAAGAAAAAGAAGTTATCAGATGAAATCTTTCTATTGTTGTTTCTGGTGGCACTTGTCATAGGCAAGCCCACTTGACTAAGTTAACGAATTTAAGCTGGCATTTTTACGTCTCTTGTTTTTTCAGTAGCCCCATATAGGGCCAAGAGTACGATACACCTCTTCAAGCATCACATTCGCTTGCACAGCCCCTTTTTATAGGAGGCACATCTGACATCTCAGGGATAGAACAGAAGGAGAACAACCATTCCCCAACCGGGACTCGAACCTGGGACGCCCAGATCACGGGGAAGACGCAGTACCCTTATGCTAGGAAGCCGACACCAGATGAAGTAAGCAGATATAAGATAAAATACTTGTTGCATCATAATTAAACAGTAAAAAAATTGATATAAAAACATTTCTTTATTCTAAAAATTCTACACCTTTATATGAAATTTAAAAAAATATATATCACAAACTTAGAAAAGATTGAAATGTATTAAATAATATCTTCCCTGAAAAATGAATAAATTCACAGAAGCACTTTCTAAAATGAAGATTTGGCAAATGAATATCTCTCTTAAATATTTAAACTGAATTTTGAAAATCTTAAATCTATTGGGAATCAGGCCAAATATGGCTGAAGATATCACAACCTCAGCTTTTCATCCTTATGTGGATTGCGGTTTTCTAGACGGCCGCTTGTAACTTCTGTGTTTCTTATAGCCGCTGTCTCCGTTCTATGACTGGAGAGGAGTTTACTAAGGCCAATTTCCCGATGGGGGGAGGGCGAACCTTTGACATAAACATTCCAATTCAGGGCAGTCCGGATATCGTAAAAAAGCGAGGAACCCAGCCCCCAAACAGGGACGATTATTTTCAGAGCTGTAGAATTTAGTGTGGCGTTGCACCAGAAAAAAACCGTTCGCTCTATCATTCCAATGCGCTCTCTTGCCGTATATATGAATGGATGATTCCGTTATGAAATTGGGAATTTAAACCTGTTGTTTTGGCCTCTCCTCTTTGGGTGGGGTGGGCGATCGCATCCTACTTTATATCGGCTTTCTTTTCTCAAAAATGGCCCGGAATATCGTTTGCCAGACACTGATGGATAAGAAGTGGGTTGGTTATGATTCAGTTTAGTATTTCTTTTGATCTTCGACACCGGAGTTATATAATCTGACTTTTCGAATAGAATAGGGGAGGGATTGCAGTGGAAAATAGAGATGCCCACTAACTTCTCATTGTTTTTGCTGGTTTTGATTCAAGGCAACCATCTGAAATGGGATTTATCTGTTTATTCTTCCATGCTTTATCTTGAAGGGAAAAGCGGAATAATTTTTCTTGCCTTTTGACTGCTTTACTTTAATTCGAATACGGAGAATTTGTTTACTTAGAATTTATTTTCCTTTAGTTTAAAGTAAACTCAGTTTTTGAAAACAGGATGGAAAATTTTTTCCAGGGTAAATATCAAAAAGACTTTATGGTAAACAGGCATAGTTTCAGGAGCAGAAAATATTTAGAAAATTTTTAGTATATATTCTAAATATTTGGGTACGCATTTTTATAGGCACTACATATTTTACGAAGCGGAAGCCACATAAAAATAAATGAAATACAAATTATTTTCATTGTTCCTTTTCTGAGCACTAAAAAAGCAACATGTGGATCATTGATATGAAAGTGAGATTGTTTATTGTATGAGTAATTGTCCATTCTATTGGAAGTGCAAAATTGATGAAGCAAAACAAAGGATTTGCACTATTAATATCTAAGAATTTTTTTTAAAAAGTTAGTATATCTAAAAAGATATAAAATATTTTTTTATAAATAAATCAATACATTTTTTCGTCTGTTACAATCTTGTTAGTTTTTTTAAAGATATAAACTAACAAGACTGCAACAGACGAAAATGAATTGATTAATTTATAAAAATGTCTTTTAACTACAGCATTTGTTTTTCTGCTTGTTTTGTCTTGCTTTTGTTTCAATTTATTTGTATAAAATCACAGTAAAAGAAGTTGATAGGTTAATAGTAATTCATTATTCTCTTATTTTTTGAGTGTTCAAAAACTGCTAGTTGATTATTTGAATGAAGAAAAGACAATTTTTTAATTACTGTTCAGTGGTTCGAAATTGTAAACCTAATGAAACAAGAGAAAATGTCTTTCTTTGTAAATTCCAATAATGTTTTAAATAATAGAGAAAACGTCAGCGTTTTTATGTATTCCCTGTTTTTTGACAGCAATTTTAAGTAGTCCCTGTTTTTCTGGAATTGTTCATGCATCTATTTTGAGAATCCGATTATAAAAAAAGATGCGAAATCAAAATATCCTAAATGATTGCTTTCATTTTATTCGAAGATTGTTACTTAATTTTTTTAATTATTCAATCATTAGATTGAGTAAAAATCACTTAGATAATTATTGAGGCTTCGTTACATATTGCCCATTAGTTTTGCATCTATACAAATAAAGATGTAAATTTCTGTTTGAAGGATTTTATACCAATTATTCATTTGCTGAAATGAGTAAATATCAATGAAAGTATTTATATCTGGAATTCGTTGCACTCTAATTCACATTGTTTTCTTTTTGCTTATTCATATAATGATAAATTTCAGATAATTCGAGGCACGTGAGGATTATTTTTTCTACTAATTGTTCAATTGCTGAAATTAGTAAATATCATTGAGAGTCCGTAATTCTCATTATTTTTTAAATGTCCATTCAAGTAAATAATACTTGTAGCTCATTTCTAGTACAAAATTGCATCCTAGATCAAACAAGTTAAAGCAAAAAGCAGAAATATTGCGAAATAAACTTGATTAGGACATTTTAAAGTATTTGAATTGGTTTTCAGTATCCTTTCTCATCATCAAACCACTAGAATCCTTTAACCTTTTAAATTCCAATTATTTTGAGTAAATAATTTTAAAGTCAAATAAATTTAAAAATTAAATGAGCTGTGTTTTTTTCTTTGTATTCAATCAAATATATATTGAATATTTTAGGTTTACAATTTTAAGATTAAAGTTTCGAATTTTTATTTTTATTTCAAACATTAATCGGATCTTATGAATACAAATTATGGGTTTTGTGATTGATATGATTTTTTTTCTAAAGCAAAAATATTTATTAAAGTTTGCCTTGTAAATAACATGATGTATTAGATAGTAGGCATAAATAGAATCTTCTCTCAAATTAATAGTAAGACAAATCCACAGGAAGTTATACTGCTTCGAATGCTTATAATCTGTTTACCCAGTCTTCAAACACTTCATGCAGTGAAAGAGCTTTTACAAAAGTGAAGGATGAAAGAGTCGTAAACTTTTCAAAGCGTAGTGGGTATGAATTTAGAATGTATGCATTTATTTATTTTCGTTTCCTTATTTTTCCTTTCCTTCCTTATATTTACCTTATTTGCTTTAATATGAATAGATTCATTATTTGTTTTCATGCTATAGAGTTCTTTAATTTTTTTCATTGTTATCTTTTTTTCGACCATTAAGAAATTCTATTCTTTACATATATGTGTGCGTGAAAAAAAAATGTTTCTATCTTTTAAGCAAAAATAGAAATATAAAAATGAAATATTCTGAATTTAACAAATCTTGAATAAAAAGGTAATTACTAAAGAAATTTGTTTGAGAAATTTGTAGGATATATTACTATGGATATAGCTTTCTGAATTATTTTTGTTTTACCATATACATAAATCAGACTTATATTACCTTCAAAAGACAAAAAATATTGATATTGCTGAAAAACTTTTAATTTCACAACTCATTTATGCTGGTAATTTATAATTTTAAAAGCAATTTTTCACCTAGAAATTTTAGCTTTAATTATTTTTTCTATTATTTTTTGTTTACCGATTTTATAATGCCAAAAGCACTTCTTCATAAGACATTCTGCAACTGTGGCCTTTATTTATTTATATTTTCTTTTTTTTACAATTCTTTTATTATTTAAAAAATTACTAGCTTCCTTTCATTGCAGGCTTTTAAGAATGAAGAGAAATCGGTACCTCAAAAAAAAATTTCCACAATTTTTGATAAAATTATTAAATTTTGTGATAGATAGATGTTACTTATGCAGAAACTTAGATTTCTAAAATATTTTTCTGATTCAAAAATTAAAAATTTAAATTTTAAATTTTTTTTAAAGAAATTAGGAATTTTTTAAAAATCCTTCTTCTTGTACAGTTTTTAAAATATTTTCTCCAAATTTTTTTGCAGGGGCATCACAGTGTATGTAACAAAATCAGGGATCGGATTTTTGATATCTGTATTAGTTTGTGAGAAAAAAAAATTCCACAAAATTTTGTGAAATTTTTTGGAAAAAATCAGATTTTTTCACTTTGAACAATTTTAGAAAAAAATCTAATCAAAATTTTTACAAATCCATCCCTATTTCTATTAAGCATACATTTAAGAGTGGGTAGAAAAATTTTCATGTAAATACAATGAAATGTGATTGACTTTTAACATTTTGTAGCTGACAGAATTTTGGAAAAAAAAAGCAAACTGAGAAAAACAGCTTTAAAGTTTTCAACACAATAAAACTATGATAAAAACAATTCATATCAAGTTGGGTTTTTTTTCAGAGCAATAACATAGCACTTGTAAGTGCTAAGATATCAGTTTTATTAATATACATTATTATTATATTTATTAATGCCCATTATCATATGTAGGAATTATTAGAAAAATTGGGGGAAAAAAGTACAAAATGTTCCTTTTTTTTACTCAGTATTTTTTTTAATAAAAATGGTTATTAAATTATGTTCAGTTTTTTTTATCAAATAACTAATAATACACAGCAGAAATTCTAGCCCATTTCATTGAAATTCAAATTAAATTAGCCGTTTGAAGTGTGTAAATTTTCTAGACAATGCATGCGACGAAAAACAGTTTCAAAAACTTAAGTACAAAAATATTCAATATGAAATAGCTTATATAAATACAAAATATTTTAAATAATATAGTATCATTCAAACATAATTCTATATACGTTTTTTGTTAATCTGAAGTATATAGAAGAAGCAATCAAAGCACTTATTGATATATGCAGTAACGACATATTTGGAAATGACCAAAAAAAACATTGTGCAAATACTTGTATACCAAGACAATAGAATGTATTATTATTCAATGCAATATGTAATATAATGTGTTTTTCTGGGCAAAACACTTATAAGATCTGCTGATTCAATTTAAATTATCAATTCAATTAATCATCAGCATAATTTGAAGAGGAAATCAAGCTGATTTTTTCACAACAATAGCTGCATATAAATTTCAAATCATATAAAAAACCAAATTTAGCACCCCAACTTCAAATTCACAAGTTTTTTTAAGGAAGTCTGGGTAAACTACTTTGGAAAACAGTTTTAAAATGGTTTTTTTTATTTAAAAAATATATATGTTTTATTCCAAACAAATATCAGTTTTCTCATCTAGTTTTGATTTCATTGTATCTGACAATCGCGAATTTCAATCGGTTTTATTTAATAAATATGATTCAATCACAGATACATTGAGCTGTTTTGATTCCTTCATTCATATTTCTTTTTACTCATAGCAAGATAATGGGATTTCCTTTTATTGAAAGGCATTTCCAAAACAAATTAAAAAGCAAGCAAGCAATATATGAATTCGGGTCGATCTTAGTTTAGCCCACCTTTGGCGAATAATAAGAATTTTTTGGCGAAAGGTAAGAATTCTTTTTTCTTAACCTTTTAATTCAAATACTTCCAATTTGGCAAGATTTTGAAAAATTGGCGAGATTTTGAAAAAGTAGCCAGAGGTGGGCTAAAATAGGATTTTACCATAAGTTCTGTAATCATGAAAAGCAGTTTTGATTTCGAAATGATTATAATAAGAAGTGCGAAATTCTTTCAAAATGCAGAACGAAAGCAGTAAAACCATAAACAAACAAGGATTTAACCGTTACAGTTTCAAATAAGTTTCCTCCTTTTTATTTCATTGAAAAAATTAAACGGCGTGACTACTCGCAGATGGGCGTGGCACCTGATATCGCGTTAGACAAAATAACTCCATATCTCGCTAAATACTTGTCGGATTGTTTTGAAATTTTCAGATCAAAGGTTTAAGGATCAATATTCACTAAAAATTAGAAAATCGATATTTTCATCGATTTTCGAAATTTTTGAGGTACCAAGTCCCCTTAAGAAGAGTATCACATCTATCTCGGCCTTATTCTGCCAAGTCTACCAATGGCATATATAGATCCAAATGTGATAAGTTATAGATATATTTACGATACATTTATAGGTATATTTGCGTATTTATAGACGCATTTATTAATCTTTTGAGCTCGGACGCTTTCTTTCTTGCCCTTTCAATGTAGCATGCTTTATTTATACATCACAAAAATTATTGTTAAGAAATACCTAGAGTGATATGAAAATGTAAATAAATTTTTCGGGGAAACGCAAGTTAAAATTATTATACATATATTGCGATACGTTATAGATATATTTATGATATATTTATAGGTACATTTGTGTATTTATAGATGCATATGTTAAACTTTTGAACTTACACTTTCTCTTTTGCCTTTTGAAGACGGCATGCTTTATTTAGACATTAAAAAAATATTGTTAAAAATAACTATAGAATAATATGAAAATGTAGATAAATTTTTCGAAGAAACGCAAGTTAAAACAATTATACATATACTCATTTTTCCAAACAAGTTAGGTGAATAATTATGAGTCAATTTCTTTTCCTAGTGTGAAAGTTTAAATATTATAGAACCAAATATAATATGTATAAGGATATACGGATGATACATTTATAGATATAGGTACAGAATACTTGGATATAAGATGTTTCATGATCTAAATAAAGAGATCCATTCTAAAAATACAATGACTTTTTTCTGGTATACAATTTAATCGCTTATTATTGAACCTGATAACTAAGCCATTTATCAGCATTTAAAAATAATATCCAGACTCTATCTTATTCAACTGAAATTCGTTGGCACTCGAAAGTATTACAATTCCACTTCTGCTACAAATAGAAACATGTAATGGCGCGTTAAAACCCGATCCTCCTTGCTTCCAGTACGTGCTGAATCCACAATCTCCTTTTCCTTGGAGGCTATCAGTCCGTGGAGTATAATCCAATTACACCGACAAATTAAAACACCTCGGCTGTAATTTAAGAGGATTCCCAGCAATAAACTTGTTGAGCTCAAGTAGAATTCACAATATCGGATATAATTTTCCATAGAACGATAAATCGGGAAAAGATGCTGGTGCTGGGGGCAGCGCATCAATACATTTGAAATGCGACGCTCGGGCAACTGCGAATCGTTAGTCGGGCCCGATCCCTGCATGTCATTAAGAGCGACTTAATGAGTGGGGAAGCGCGGCACTAATTGGCTTAATTAATCCGCTATCAGATGCAGTGCAATTATTATTCTCGATCTCGATCTGTTCAAGTTTCCGTGCGAAACTTCAAATTACAACACTTACCCGACGCCACGGTCAAAAGATTGCTTGCTGCTTGCTTTCCTCGTCGGGTCCTGCACGGGGGTGGGTCGGGGGTGCTTGTTAAAAGTCGGGTTTGAGGTGGGGTGGGATAGGGGGCGAGTGTGAAATTTCTGATTGGATATGTGGGGGGAGGGAGTCGTTGGAGGAACAAAGATGAAGTGAAATGTGTCTTTTGTCTTTAAATTGAATAATGTCTCTAAATATGTCCGATGGAAAACTTTTTCCCTTACTGATATCCTAGAATAAAACAAAGAGAACTTTTCTTATTAGACAGCATTTCAACTGTTTGCTTTATTGTTTATAAAACATGAGAAGAGAAAATTTAGAAATTTTTATAAAGATTCGATTTCAAGATATCAATAGATCTCTTTTTTATATCTCCTTGAATCCCAAAATTAACATTTCTGGCATTATATTAGTTATTAACACTTCTCTGTTAATTAACGCGGTGTACTATATATGATTATAAATGTGAGCATTAAAAAAACGGTTGAGAGTTTAATTTTGTATTTATAACTTTTATACCAAAATTCTAAATTCCATCAATAGGAGGGATATCTGGGCTTCTACTTATTTGTGAAGACGATAGCTAAACCATTCAGATTGGTTTCCTCAAAGCCTTCTCGGATACACTGTAATGAAGATAGTACCCCAGAAAACGCCTTACACGGCATTGGCATACAGTAGCTAATAGTTATTATTCACACCCAAGGATAAAAGTTAAAAAATATTATTCCTAGGAGTGAATTTTCAATTTTTACTGAATCTATCTTGTGATGCCTCACGAGTTTTCCGGCGATTATTCCTTGCGTGTGGCTTAATAATACCCAACAATGGAATTTTAGCTGTAGGTGTGTTCTTTTCCAAATGACAACAAAAATTTGATGTAAACTCATAATTGTAGTCATGAGTTCAGATTCTAAATTTAATATATTTAAATCATACTTTTTAGAATTGTCGCACATAGATACTTCTGAAAATACAAACCAATAGACGGTCAACACCTTCTGGATTCGGATTAAAATTTAAAATATATCAACATGATTGATGTTAATCCTGTGTACCGAATTTTATCCTTTTATCTCTTTTGTTTTGTAGTTATCATGTCAACATATATATAGTAAAAACTTCTAAACATATTTTATTAACAATTTGATAAAAATAGATCAATTTGGTGTAATGATCGCATGCCAAATTTCATCCATCTACTTGAAGGTTATTTTGAGTTTCCTTTGTCACAATAAAAAAAAAGGAAAGGGCCATTGTTTATATGTGATGACAAATAATGAAAATTACTAAGCCACCGTTGTATGTAATTTAGTGCATATTTTGCATCAATATTGAAAGTATCAGTCTTGGAATTAGAAGTTAATTCTTCAATTTCTATATTGGATATTCAATATTCTTCTATATACAAATACAACGAAGCTAAACGCAAAAGGCGAATACAGTATATATAAAAGTCGTGTTGAGAACATTTCCAAATTTTAGAAAAAAGTATCACAGAGACTGAAAGCACTTAATGAGGTAGAAATGGTTGATTAATTTAATCGATTATAAAATAATTGCATCTACTGATTGATTTTTCAGTATATTGCATTCTTTTATCCGTGATTCCGTCCAATGAATGATTTTCATTATTATAAATAATTAATATCTAAATATATTTTTATTGCTTAAAAATTTAAAGGATATGGTTTCATAGCGTACTAAAAGAATAAGTTTTTCTTAAAATTAATTTAATAATTAGTTACTTTTTCACATATCTTTACAGACAGATTATATCGCATTATTATTTTACAGTTTCTCTATAACAGTAGATTAGTATTCAAAGAAGCTTAAAGAATAATTCTTTACATTGATTCACCTTATAGCTCTTATCTGAATCATTTTAAACAAAAAAATCGGTAAAATCAATGAAAAACAGGAGAAGATTACCTGATCTTAGGCATTACTTCTTGCAATAAACAAAAACTAAGCATTCATTATTTTGGGGGGGGGGGAAATAAAGATATATGGTTTATAAATAACAACCTAATAAAACAAAGCAAATAGTCTTATGAAATCAGTGTCTACCATTACTAGATGTTACAAAAGCAGTTTTTAACGAAGCACTCGAAATTTCCTTGATCACTCATCAATATACATTAAAATATTGAAAATAAAATGATAAAAGATATTTATCAAATAAAAAGATACAAACTCATTAATCATATTGACATCATTGAATTTTGGTGATTAGTTTAGAAATTTTAACCATGCCATGGAATTATTTTCACTATAGTAATACGTTAACAGCATTTACAGCGACGCTTCCATAATGGACATCAAGACGGACTGTACCTTGATATTTTGCATGGATGGAATAGAAATTTTAAAGAACGACAATAAAGTCTTCGTAAAAATAGAATGGCTTTGCAACAGCAGAGGTTGAATCGCTAAGAAAAGTCGATGTTTAGGTTAAAGAAAGGTATTTTTCATAAGTAAAAAATTATTTGAGATCAACCTTTTTCACTCTAAAATTTTGTAAATGTGAGAAAAGCGATAATAATAAAAACAAAAATAAATATTTCATGAAGGAAAGAGAAAATAATATGCAGACGATCTAATGGAGTGTTATGGATATGAAAGAATATTTAATAAATTGGCCAAATAAGCTCTTTCATCGAATAAAATATACATTCACAACAATAGATATTTTGCACAGAATAGAAACAAGGGCAGAATCATATTTACAGAAGAACCCTTGAAATAAAGCCTCGAAGCCAAAAAATTTCGAACAAAAGAATGTTTTTGAAAAAACTGACTTTATTCGAATAACATTTTTCTAAAGTGTTTTTATCCAACATTCCTTTGCAGGAAGGAATTTTTAGGAAGACTTTTTGATAAAGAATATAGAAGATCAGACTGGAATGTCAACGGAAATTCTTCTATATGATATATATAAATCTATATGAATGAGTATGAACTTCTATAAAAAAGAAAAGTAAATCTGTCATTTTGAAAAATTTAATCAATTAGTGTACTATTAAAATGCAACTGTCACTTCTTCTGTAAAGGAGTCTTTTCTGTTGTTATCTATCTGTAATTTGATTTTTAGCTTTTTATGAACTCAATCTAAACAAATAATATAAAAATTTGTTAGTTAATTCCTGCTTATATCAACTAAGAAAAATTTTATTTCAGTTATTTTTTCGCTGGAATTGTATTCTCATTCTTCAACATCGCATGAAAAATACTGAAATCCTTCCATTTTACCGATAGAACTACTGTCTGTTGATTGCAATTTTCAATACAAAATGCTAAAACTCTATTTAAAGTGTTAAAAATTAAATAAATTAGAGAATTTATATTTAAAAAACTGTATTAACATCAAGTATCATCCACTACAAGTTTTAAAAAATGTATTTGAACTTGAGTGGATGAATAAAAAGTATTTAATTAACTATTGAATATCTGAACAAGATATATAAATATATATTGGGAGAGTGTGAACTTATAGTAGGAATTGAAAAAAGATACTTTATTTATCATATACAAATATTTTTTTAAATTTATATTATAAACGAAACTAACGATCTGCTGATGAAATAAAAATTCAAAGTAAATTTTCTTGAGGAGATCATTTTACTTTGTGATGTTCCGAAAGCCTTTAAATTGAAAGAGATCCTTTATGGTTCTTTTTTTTGGGGGGGGAAGGGGTGGTTGACTACCCGTGGGGAATTGGAATTTGGTTGAACTACAATGGTGACCACGTGGTTTCGGCGAAATGAGATTTTGCGTTAAGCTTCCTTATTTAGCTTAGAGATTTATAATAATGTCAGTGCACAAATTTCGGAATTCTAAATAGTAAATAAATAAATATTTTTGTCTTGCAATTTTAAGAATAAAATTTCATTAGTGTATTCAAAGAACGTAACATTTTATTATTTTTATTTACTAGTTTTCCGACCCAGCCAAATGAGAACCACAGTGTCAGAATAATTACTAAATTTTTTACATGCGTATTAATTATTCGACAAGAACCTCACATCAATGGTCAACTGTTTAAAGGTTACTCTGATATCCTACTTCCAGATACGTTGGCATGTTGGAGGTATAAGAAATTAAATGATATAATTTTAATTAATAAAGTTTAAAATATTTTTTGCTTCAACTTGAAACCTTATGATAACTGTTTCAATATTTAATATCAATAGTGATATGAAGACTAATATGATTTCATTTCCTGATTTATTAATTGGACTTCTACCCCATCACTTATTTTATAGATGAATAAAACTTAAAGATGCGAGAACCCAGTATATCATAAATTAGCTTGTTCCTAATGGCAACGAGACTGAAAGTTCAATAAGCATTTTAAGGATGAAAATAATTGGGAAAGCTAAGCGCTTACAACAATTATGTACCTCTTTGGAGTTAGTATAAGAAGTACATGGAAAAAATCCATTTTTAGAATAGAAACTATTTTAATTTTTTCCAAATTTTCCATGTATTAATTGATTTATATTGAACAGTTTCTGAGAATTCATGGAAAAAGTGTGGAAAAAAACTAAGGGCTTGATAAATAGATAGTTATGTATGTATGCATGAGTTGAAAAAAATATCGCTACAGGTATCTTTAGACCACTTGATTGCTTTTAAAAGTTTTAATTATCTGTAGTACATGCTATATGTTATTAGCGCTAATATATTTATAATTATTCGTATACAGATATATAATTATTCGTATACAGATTAAAATGTTCACTTAGAGCAAAATGAAAATAATTTAAATTGAAGTAAAAAGTAAAAGAAAAAAAATTGTGGGTGTTGAATTGATATTGAAAGCATTTTTAAAAAATTCTTATAAAAGAGGAGAGGAAATAAAATGTGATTTTTTAAGTAAAAATATTTTATGCTCTCGGTTGGAGATCTTTTTAAATTATAAATAACTACTCAAACATTTTTCAACTGTTATGTATTGTAGGCTCCAACTCAAGTTTCGGAGTTTTCAATTTACTTACATTCAGCCGTGCAAACCTTTTAAAATCATGATCAAATTACAAATTAGTCATCTCATAAAATTTTAAAACTAGATCTGAATTAATCAAATGATCCTGATGAAGTACACAATTGTTATATTTGTAACATATTTTCTGAGAAAGAACTTTAAAGATAAATAAAATGGAATGAACAATTATCTTATATAATTATTCATTAGTATATATATATATATTTATTTTAAGCATGTACGGAAGAAATGCATAGATTAAATTTGTAAATCGCTAATACATAATTCCAGTTCACACACCCCCCAAAAAAAACACTTCCTCACAAATGAAAGTATATTCTATCTCCATGGTATGTATTACTTAATTTGCTGCATCACAATGACTTATTTGATATTCTTGCAACAATATAGAATAAATAATTCTTTCCCATTTCTTCGAGCGTATATTTCCTTCAAGCCTTTTCCATTTAAAATATCGTTTCCCTGATACAATTGTCAGTCAGAAGCTTTCAAAAATACAATGCATTGCTACCACCTAAAGAGGATATTATTTTCCTTCAATTAAGCAAAACGAAACAATATCTTTTCCTCCGAAAAGCGCTCTTTTATTTCCTGGGAGGTGGCAACAGCGAAAGAAATGACAACTGCACTTCGGCGGGACCCCATTGTCAGGCCTGTCTTCATTACAACCGAATGACAAACAAATTCTAAGTATTTTCTCTCCCCCCTTCAGGTTACAGCCCTCCTCCCCCAGCAGTTTTTGTCCTCGTTTCTCCCCCCTTTACTGAGGAAAATTGTCCAAAAGGAGAGTATTAATTGCTCTAATTGCGTTACAATCACCGCACTAATTGAAACACCAATTAAGCGCAAATTATACTGCAATATTTCTCAGCAGTTGCAGGTGCGACGGACAGACACAAACATACGAAAGAGGATCTCTCATTAAAACAGTGGACTACTTCCCTTTTTCCCGAAGAATTAATTAGGAAGCTTTATTATTAATGAAGATCGTGCCAAAAAGTGCGGACGAGGGTCTTTTCTTCGTTCCCCGCCCCACTTTGCATGTGGGGCCACCCTGCAAGAAAAGGATCCTCGAGTCGGCTGGAGAGCCCCGCCAAACCCGACACTCTAATTAAACGGTGATTTTAATTACTTGTCCAAATCTCTCTGCTTCGTTTTCTTCTCTTTCTTCCTCTTCTTCTTCTTCAGCGACGTCTTCTTCACTGCCTAGAAATACTAATTCAGTTTGTTCAATTGTGACGGAGCCACTTGCTCGCCCATTTTAATTTGATTAATGCAAACGATAGTTTTTTTGTTAATTTTGAAAAATGGATGGCAACGATTGGATCGAGCGAAAGAGACAATCAAAGAGATGGAAGTTTTCCTTGTGTGATAAATAATTGTGTGGAAAAATAAACTTTTATCTCCACACAATTAAAAGAGGTGGGCACTTAGAAGTACCTGTTGAAAAGATAGTTTTGCGCGTGACGGTAAAATTAAAAACTCTGAAGGAGTTTTGTGTTTTCCCACTTCTAGCAGAATTTTCACTGCTTTGTGGGAAATTTCGTTCCCAGTTCTCTTATAAAAGTATTGAATCTTTGAACTACCTTCACAAGAGATTAGTGAGTTGTTGACCGACTTGTTTTCTTTCACCATAAAAATTTTGTTGCTTTTCTGAAGGTAGAAATTTTGCTTGGGAGAGAGAAGTTGTTCTGTGAAATTTTCCTAATTAGACGACGAAGGACACAATGCCTAACTTTCTCTAGATTAACCAGATAACCTAAAACACAAAATTCTCACGTTCTCCTTAATTTTATGAAATAACATAGTTATTTTTATGTTCTGAAATGTAATGAAAGAAGCGAAGTCATATAAAGTTATTTCATTGATAATACCTCACTAAAATACATTTTTATGGAATTTTTGTAACCAAATTGTGAAGTTTTATTTGGTTTTTTTAAATTTTTTAGGTAATTCTTTTTTTTAACTATACAAATTTTGGTATTTCCAAATAGAAAATATATAAAATGCTTTAGTCTGTATCTTTAATTTGTTTTATTTACAGCTGTTTTATAAAATTCCTTTCAAACCTTACGTGTTGCGGGTTTTTCTTCCATTTGAAATTTTAAAAATAATTTTCATTTTGTTTTTTTCTCCGATTTAAAATCCGAAAATATTATTGCATATAAAGGAACTTAAAACCACTTTGAAAATTAAAAATCAATCTTTAATGTCACCAATTTAATAGTTGTGCAAGTTTTCACTGAATTTTGACAATTTAATATATTAATATTGTTTAATTTCTAAGAATTGTTTTCATTTTCTTTCGAAAATGGAATACTTTAATTATTTTATTAACTATTGGATTGTGTGATTTTTTTATCTTTGAAAATTAAAAAAACATTCTATTTAATATCTATGTTGGTTACAATTACAAAAAAAAAAAGTGAAGTTACAATATTGCATAAACATACATAAATTGATGAACGGTGCATTTATATTTTTAAAATCGCCTAATAATTTTTGACGTGATGAACTCACAATATGTAACATAATCAAATCGCGACCGAACTGCTGTCATCATACAACGGTACATGATCTTGCTTTGTGCTATGGCACCATTTGTTTTTTCTCATGTGGAATGCTTATGAATTCAAAAATTAAATAAATGTGGTATATTCAATTTACATCAATTAAGTATAACATCACTCTCTTTTCTAGCATGTGTTGAGCATCTTTGGAAAGATTGAATACTTGAAAACAACAGTTATATAATGATGCTATAAATTATTATTAAATTTTTTGAATTATTATTTATAATTCATTTTAAAATTATATGATATTTATAATGTACAGTATAAACTTTAAAATAATTGTGATACGATTTCATAAATGAATTGTATAATTAAAAATTGCAAAAAAAATTAATGTTGAATGATTCTGTGTTTACCTTTTATTGTTTAAAAATATCATCCTAGTCAAAACACAACTCTGGGCATTTTAAATAAGCATGGAATTTGGATAAACTTACAAATACACAATTTGTAAGTTTATGTACAACATATACAAACACAATTTGAATAAACTTTTGAAATAATTTTTAAATTTAATAATAATGACAAAATTCTGAAATGCATTTTTTGCATTTTTAATTCACCTTCCGCAAATGAATGGTAACTTTATATTACACTAGTTTCCTTTGGCGAGCAGCTGGTCCACCAGGAGTAATTCTTTCTGAATTTTTCAATTAAATATTTATGTACCTTGCTGTCTTGATAACTTCTACAACAAAATATTTTTAAAATTAAAGAAATAATTTATTAATAAGAAACTTATTAATAAACACCTTACTCATATTATTGTAGAAATATTATGGTAATTTTTTCGCTTTGTTATAATATATATATCACTAATTTGCAATCAGCTGCCGTTGAATCATGTGGAAAATACCGTATTTTATATTAAGAATTTAAAGAAATGAATTAGAGAATATGAATACTTGACACAAAGGCAATAAAAAAATTAATTTAAAATTCCAGACGAGATGGAGATATATTACAAAAAAAAATACAAAAATTGTGTTAAAAGAGTCCGGGCATACAAGCATTTTAAAAAAACTATGCTATCTGCAAACTAATAATAATTGTTATTATTGGGACCAAAATAAATAAATAAAGCTAAAAACAAAATAGAACCACAAACAAACCACAGCACAATTCCATCTGCCCACACTCCCCTGAATTTCCTCACAAATATCTCTCGTGATATCACAAATTTTCCCTATCTTCCTCAGTGAAATGTCGTTCTTGAGAATATTAAAGAACCAATGAAGATTGAATTAGGACAGCTGACATAATAAGAATTGGTATATCTACACTCAAAGATGAAATGGTCGGCTTCTACAATTCGTGTATCAATTCTGATGTATCAACACTGCTGTATCAATTTGTGTCAAAAATATCATAATCTCTGTTGAGTTTATGTAACTACGTTTATACTTGAGGAGTACAAGCTATTGATTAAGAAAGGCTCTTAATGCGATCCAATAGTTAATTATACAGGTCTGCATTGAAAATATTGTCTGTGAAGCCAGTAGTCACATTTATAGATTTTTGGATACTGATTACTGGAAAAAAATGAAAAGAAGTTACAAATAGCAATATATTTTTTTACAAATTTAGTACATTTTAAACTAAAAAATCATTCATTGAGTTCGAAAAGATGTTTACAGACTTAAAATAGTAAATTGGGGAATTAAATTACCAAGCAAGAAAGGAGAAACTATTTCAGCCCAGAGGATTCTACTTAATCGGTAAATTGCCTATTAAACATAATATTAAAGGCAGGTAAGACCAATTGAAATCGAATAGCTCCCCGGCTTTTACGTGTCTACCCTCCAACCCTTCTCACTCCTTTTCATTGAAGTTGTCTCCTCTTAGTCAGTGTCTTTTTTTAACTCTCTGCTACACACATGTGTTTTATTCCATTCTCTGAGTTATAGATCATTATATTTTTATCTCTAATTTTTTTTTCGTTTGTGATCAATGACTTCCGGCAGACTGTTGATTAGCAGAATCGTTTCTGCACTATTTAGGGTAATTATACAATGGAAAAACAACAACAATTTTTTTTTAATTGTTGAACTGTTTTTAAAAAATTATAGTGTTATATCAATAAGTAATTAAGTAACCACGATAATATGGATTTCATATAAATTTTGCAGCATTTGTGTGGAATAATCAAGACAATTGATATAATCATTTCAGTTTGATATAATATAAATTGGAATGAACCAAAAAATCATACTGATTATTATAGAATGTTAATGATAAGTTTCAGTGCTAAGAATAAGAAGCAAATGTCTGCTATAGGCCCTGCTTCTCATGAACGTGGATGCCAGTTCTTTCTTTTTCAAGTAATGGAAATTTTTTAAAAAATTCTAATGCTGTATCTGAATGTGAAACTGTGTACGATATTGATGAAGAATGACTCCAACAATGATAACCATAAACCTTTCACACAATCTGAATTAAATATTTTCGTAGGGATTTAAACTTTCTTAAGAATTAGGTAGAAACTTTAAATTCTGTTTTGAAAGAAAAAATACTAATTAATACTGTGTTATTTTCTTAGAAAGATTTTACAGAAGAAATGTATCCGGGTGCGTGGTTTAAAAAGGTGGCACATTTGTTTTGGTATTTATTCCAGGTGCCGTTTTATGATTTATAGCCATATGCTTATGATTTATACCATATGCTTATATGCTCCAGACCTGTGAAATCAATCATTGTCTACCATAAATAAAGAATAAAGCTGCTAGAAAAATAAGAACTTATTGTATATAGATGCCATTTCTTTCCATCATTTTTTATCTCAACTATTCTCATCTTCATTCTCTCATTTTCGACGCTCTTAATATTGTACAAATATGTAATGCTGCTTCTCAGCAGGGTTAGTTCAACCATTGGAAAGACCCTTTTGCTAACAGCTATGCTGGTTGCTGATAGAGTACAGAGTCTGTGATCCCAAAGGTTGGTGACCATTCTGGCGATTTCAATATACAAATAGATAATACTGGAATCTTCCAGAATTTTGTGTTCTTCAGTGTTCTATCGGTGAGGTATATGAATGTGCCCTCCTCCCCGGTAGAAAGGAGTTGTGCCAGTAGGAACCGAGATGTGCCAGATTGTTCCAAAACGTTTTCTACCCTCCCTACGGGAACAACAAAATGCCGTTAGTATTAGGCTGAAGTCAGTCGTGAGTACAGACGTCTAGGTGATATCAAGCAACGGTGGAATAGTGGGATCAATCCAGGGAGTTACAAGCATGGAGTACAGCTCGATTGCCGAATTGTGATGTTTATTGTAGAAGAAGCATTGAATCTTGTGAGGAGTGGCCAATCGTGTACTAGTGATAGTCGGCAGTTGGATACAGCTAAAGCGAGAAGACAGTGGAGAATTGCAGGCGTTTGGAGAGACCATAAAGAGTACCTACAAATTACTACTTGTGGGCTACTATTTGTTGTAATGTGCTGCTGTGTGTTGCTAGAGTTCGTCTATTCTGCATATTTGTCATTTGTGACTTTATGTTTAGTAAAAATTTTAGTTCGTTACTAAAGGACAGTTTCTCCATCGACCAACAAATCGAAAGAGCATCGAATTCATAACACTATATTGTATTAAAGATTAGTTATATATTAAAGATATATTTGATACATAGTAAAGTTTAGTTATATTTTTAGTTATATCTAAGAGCCAAATCAATTATTTTATTTAAAAAATTTCCTTTTTCATCAAATATTTAAGAAAGAACCAATTAACACATCCATTATAGCACCCCTATTTCATATATAAAATAATTTAATCTCCAAATTTCACAAAAATAGAAGAACAAATATTACACAAAAAATATCAGTGCTTTGGTAATTACCAGAAATTGATTATTTCAACAGCATTAATATTTTACTACTGAATGAAGCAATTTAACTTTTCAACATAATAATAATAAAAATAATAATCCTTCTGTCAACTGAAATCAATTGCACGAATATATACTTCCATTTCAAAAACAACCCTCAGTCGGAATAGCAAACTCTGTAATTCTGAAGTCATTACTTCCCTAATTGTTCCATCGTAGCTAGAATTTCTACACATTGGCAATCCCTCTCCTCCTATTATTTTGTTCCAGTGTGGAGGAAATAACGATGGGAAAAGGTCGGATTTTACTTTAATTACTGGAGATTTGGAAGTCACGTGCATTTGTTATCTCGTTTTAACGGGATGACGTCTTTGTAATGATCTCGGAAACCGAGAAAGAAGCGCACTTTTGATGGAGGAGCATCGGTAATTTCCAATGAAAACTCGAATGCTAAGGATTTCCTTAATGAAGAAGTTGTTGCAAGCATTTTAATTTGGATGGAGAGAGAACTTAATATTTTTGATGAGCGCTTGCAGATTGGTGATGAGACGATGAAGAAAATAATTGTGTGACGTTTTTCAATTTTTTTAAAATTCTTGATTTGAGATTTAAAAACGACTTTTCTCCCATTAATTGCGCATAAATATATGTGTGCTTACTTATTAATATTTTTCGTGCATATCAAAATATTGTGTTTTTAGTTTTAACCTTTTTAAATGGAAACCGCATTCCGTTTTTATGATTAAAAAAACCGGTGTCCTGGCAAAGGGGTACCGTGTTTCTTCCGTGATCTCAGCGTCCTGGATTTGAGTGGTTGTTCTTCTTCTATGTTTTATCTGTGAAGTGTGTGAATGTGCCTCACCTGTGAAAAAGGGTTGTGCAAGTGAATGTGAAGCATGAAGTAGCAAAGTCGTAGTCTTTGCCCTATTGAAAAAACAAGAGACGTGCATTTCGGCTTAAATCGCTGACAGATAAATGTCAGCAGGCTTGTAAAGTGCCATAAGTAACAACAACAACATGATAAAAAACCCTATTATTATTTCGATACAATATGTTATCATATGTATCATATTATATTTTTAGTTTCAATCTAAAAGGAAATCGCATTGCATTTTGATTTTTTTTTAATTCATAGTTTCAATACAGCAGTCCGCTTATCCTTTAGTTTTAAAAAGGGAAACATTTGTAAAAGCAAGAACGATACAATGTAAATGCACCTAATTAGATATAAAATTTGGTAGATATAATAATCAAATGTGCTCGAATAAAATTTGGTATGACTTAAGATCCTATTTGATTGTGGACGCTTTACCTCTACTGATTTTGTTTTTGTTTTTGTTGCTACATAGTTTAAATACATTTCATAATATTTAAATTCCAATCAAATATGAAATGATTGATCAAGAGCTCATTTCCAAAATGTTGGGAAGTAGATTTTATTTTTGTAAGTTTTGGATAATTGTCAATCAAAATCAAATTTTGATATGTAACCTTCTTGTTAAAACTCTAATACTTTGTAATGAGAAATTTATTTAGAAAAATGACATTAACATACCTTTTGTGTCTTTTGCATGGATGTATCATATTTGGCATCCTTAGCTCTAAAGCAGAAATTTTTGCTGTGACGTATACATTTTGGTTATAGTTTTACAATTCAATGAATTTTTGAAATTCGGACACCACCTTCTTAGAATATGATAAACTCTAAGCGGAATGATAAAAAATCTTTAGAAATGGAATTTTAAAAAAATTATTGTATTTCGTTTAATGAAAGCTTAACAGGTAAATCAAAAATCTATTTTTCGATTCATAAAGAAGTACACGTAAATTACAATTAAAATATATATTAAATTCTACTCATTAAAATACAAAATTAGCATTTTTGGTAGGAAGGACGATAAAAAAGTATCAAAAATAACTATTTCATTTAAAACAAAATATTGTTTTCTTCAATAATTGTTCGAAAATAAAATTTTCTTTATATTTTAGATATTAATGTAAGTTGATTCCACAACCTTTGTTTCTGTTCTCATTTTCGTCAATTCAATTTTGTTTCTGATTGTGTTTCAATAAATTTAATCAGAATTTGTATAATATTTTTTAATATTGAGATTATCATCTGAAAAAAGCGTTTATTGTATTATGTCTTTCTTAATATCATTTAATGGTATTTTCTTATGCTAATGAAGACTGCTCTGTACCTCTATCTAAAATAAAATATAGTTACCCTTATTTAAATAAATAAAAAGTAGATATCACAATCCCAGATTGTGGAAGCTGTAATTTAAAGTGAAATCGAGTAATTGCGAAAACTAATCAAACTTGGCACTATGTGTCTATTTAAGAAACTTAATAGTTGTGTCGAAATGCAACAAAATGAGGAAAAAATAAATAACATCAATTTTATTGCTTTAAATTGCTGGACTCGTTACTGTTGCATTTACATATTCTGAATGTACAAGCGAACAGAAGGTCAATTCTTTGATCAGTTTGGTTCAAAATTTGATAGGTTATCAGTATATGTTAATTTAATTTAAGCGAATTTTATCCATCTAACTCTTTTCGTTTCGAAGGTATAAAGTTGACTTACATCCGAACTGCCCGACAGATAGACTTTCTCTTCATATAAATCTGAAAAATTGGTGTAAAGACCCTATGCCAAATACCATCCGTCTAGCTCAAAGCTTTTTTTTAGTAGTCTTTATCTCTGACAGATAGAAATAATTTCAAAAATGTATTTTATTTTTATTTTAGGGAAGTCTGTAATACGGAGATGCGTCCAAATCTCTAGTTCGAATTCTTTAACGATTACTTCATATATGAGAATATAACAAGTCGAAATAAATTTACTTAACATTGTCAAACCACGAGGGAGTCTCTGATTTAACATTTACTGACATGTTTTGAAAATCTTGAATACATTTCTTTATCATCTGGTTACTGCTCAGAAAAAGGAGTAGCTATCTCGTCCCATTCACGATGAATGCCGCTCAACAAACCGAGGATTAGCAAGATCAATCGCGGATGTTCCGGTTAAGGATTGAAGAAAAATTTCAACACGTGTAACTCGTGAGATTAGGCGAGAGTGTGTTTTATCGCGAGCTATTTCCGCGCTGAGGCGCGAGAAGTGAAAACAGATATATCTCGATGACAGCGCTTATTTGGTTCCATTTGTTCTTATTAGGCGCATTGCGAGGAAGCTCAATATCTTGACCCGTCTCATCATGGACCAATCCAATCTTCGGCAGCCATCGTCATGGATGCGGTCGCTCGGAATTTAATTCACTCACCCGAGGGAACTTATGACGTCATATTTCACGCGGAGGTTACCCGCGACGCTAGCAAAGCCAGCCGAGGCGGCCATCTTTGGTTCAGGTCAAATGCACGTAATAAATTTTTTCTATAAGAATATGCAAAAGAAAATTAACTAAAATACCAAAGCTAACAAATTCATTATTCTTTCTTTGCTCAGTACTCCCTTAATAGCGTGTTTTTCCCAATAAAATGCAGTCTCATCGTGCCCTCAGAGACACAAGTAAAGTGCTAACATTGATTGTTAATATAGCTTAGTAACAGTATAATATAAATATATAAACATAATTCAAAGAAGACTCAAACTAAAATACAATAAATTTCTTCCAAACCAGGCTAGGAAAATATAAATTAAAAAAACTTCTCAGGCATAGTATTATCTAGTAATTGAAAAAACAAATAATCATACATTTGGCAGCTAAGAAGAGATTTCGGGCATGTTAAAGGCAAATGAAAAAAAAACCGCACATAAAATGAATTAAATACTAAAAGCATATATTTTTTTAAAAAAGTAATACTTTTTCAGTAAAAAATAAAAATAACTTTATTCATATCTTGAAATTTTCTCTGTTATGAATTTCTGCTTCACTTGATAATACAGTTGACTTCGCGTCCATAGGTAATCCAGAAAAATCTAAATTGTTTACAGTTCTTACCCAAGAACAAATTTGAAACTTAAATTCTTTATAAATTCAGGTAACAAATTTGTAATACACATGACGATAGATTGCATGTAATATTGATATTGTGCATTAACCAAAATAATTTTATATTGATTATGATAAACAAAAATTTCTTTTTATTCTATATTTTATATTATTTGAACTGTTTCTACTTGTTTATGAAGTTTTTCATTGGTCTTAAAAATACTCTTTAAAGTAATTTCTCTTTTCAAAATTTTAGGGAATGAATTTGAGGAATTCTTGGAATTTTCATATATCTTAGGTTAGAAAATTCTATTTTTTTATTTCTTCTGATCTTCTCTAAAATATTTCTAACTCCTTTTGTGGTGGGTGAATTACCTGTGTCCTGTTAAATCTTTGCTAAGGCTCGATTTCATGTTCAAACAAAACAAAATGTAGCTAGTTAAATCTTATCAGGTTATATTGCCTATTATCTTGTAAAATTCAAGAAATAACATTATACACATGTGCATGATAGCCGTTACAGTTAATAAGAACTTTGCAAACTTAATGTATTTGTTAATTTAAATTTAATTAATTAGTTAAGTAACTAAATGACAACTTTGGTTTACACGGCAGCACTCGAAAATTTCCACCAGAATGAATCTATGTTAAAACCGACAGTATTCTTTAATAGGTGCATTCAAATGCATATTTTAATACAAATTTTTCCGCTTCTTTGTCATTTCTTTATATTAACTTTCAAATCAGTGAAAATGTTGTTGAATAAATAGTATTGTCAATCTGTGTCTGTAACTTTGGTCATGTGAAATAGCGTTATCAATAAACAGTGCCCGTAATTTTGGATCATGTGAAATAGTATTGTAAATGAACAGTGTCTGTAACCTTGGATCATGTAAAATAATGTTGTTAATGAACAGTATGTAACCTTGAAACATGCGAAATTCATCTTGAAGAGGTACCACTACAAACGTTTGAATACGATTGCCAAAATTATAGTAAGAATATGTAGTATTCATCAATTCAAACACGATTGTTAACACGAATTTCTCTTAGTCTTTGCCGTTTCTTTAAGTTAATTTTCAAGTCAAGGAAAATGATGTCCAATAAACGGTAGTTTCAATAGACGGTGTCTGTAATCTAGGGTCATATGATATTCAAGGAACAGCCCAGCACATTTATGATTATGGCTATAATAATAATAATAATAAGAGACATGGACTAATAATCTTAGTCAACGATGATTTGTCAAATTTATTTTCAAAGAGATGATTGTTTATCAAAGTTTGACCACAACAGTTTAGACGACTTGATTATAAATACAACGGTGTGATCAAAAATGGTCGACTCAATCGTCCACTCCCGGTGTCGTCCTCTCAGGTCATCTCGCCTGATATCTCTGTCAAGCAGAGGTGCTCTTTTATTTATCACGTCCCATCATCGAGTCTGATCTCCCTCCCCTCCGACCCCTTCTTTAAGCCTAAGATGGTGGAATGGGACAATATGGAGGCGTTAAGCCTAAGCCGTAAAGGGCCGACGAGCGATTTTCTTGTCGTTTGTCTTAAGGCCATTGGACGACGGCAATAGCATCAGGACCGGATTAAGAAGGAGAAGGACCTGGAACGATTCTTTTCAATTAAAACTAAGCCACGTCGAAAAGAAATGGAAGTTTTTGCGATTACTTTTGCTCAACCGCGGTTAATTGGTTTTGGGAATGACATCCTTCTGACTTGGTTAGCTGCTGATGCTCGCGCGACCCGGAATTGATCTTCTGATTTTTGTCTGCTCGGGGAAAGAAAAAAAGAAAGAGAAATGCTGGCAGACACTTTCGGAATCTGTCAGTTTCGGCCGTGAATTTTAACACTTGAGAATCAAACTACTGATGGCTGCTTTCGCCTTATTTAAAGAAGTTGAGAAATAGGAAAGTGAGTGGATGGTAGATAAAGGCTGGTTTCAGGGATGTGAAAATCATCATTATTTTTTTCTGGAAAGGCCAGATACGTGAGAATTTCAGCAATTTCATTTCCACCAACATTTATATATGTGTGTGTGTGTTTTCTCGAGTACTACACGATTTATATAAGTTATAATGATATTATAATTTGATGCATTTGTTGAATCGAGTATTAAAACTTTGCTTCATATTCTGTAAAAAAGTTTTCAAAACCTAGATTTGAAAATTATATGGTATGCATTAAATTAAGTCTTAATATTGTATTTAATTTGTCAAAACAAAAATGGATACCGCCTGGTAGTTGTTGCTGAAGAATAATTAATGCGTAAACATTGATAAAAAAAACTCAGTATGTTGGAATTTATAGATTTCTATTTGTTCATATTTAAAATTTCATTTATAAATTATTTAAGCAAGTATTAGAATATTCGCAATAGTTATTATTATTATTATTTCTAAAATTAGAGATAATAATTTTTAATTTCGGAATTTTTGTAATTATTTAGATCGAATTATTTTATTTTAAATGAAGTTAATATAAATATAATGCAATAAAATAAAATCAATTCGTATATATTTATTATATATTAAATGCAAATAACCAAAGTTATTCAAAAATAGTCAACTCACTGTAGCCACCAAATGCTTACATCGAAATGTTTTTCACTTACAAATTAAATCAAATTTAAATTCTTAATTCCTAACCTAAATCTTCACAATCTTTAACTTTGCACTTCAAAGGGACTCGGTTATATTTGTCCTTTCATTCCCTTTAATTTTGTATAATCTAATAATTTATCATCAAAATTGTCGTTGATTATAATTTAAATTTGATAAAAGAAACTGTTTGGTAGTTTTAATTCAATAAATGATTTCTTATTCCATTTTTAATAATATTTCTCCTGCATTTTTGCATAACTTTCTTTTAAAAATTAAAACTCTCACAATTTGAGTTAAAATTTTTATGCTAAAAGAATAATTACAGGAATCAGAACAAAATAAAATTAAAGTTAAAAACTTGAATACCTCAAAAAATAAACGATACTTTCTTCAAAAAATTTTTGAATTTATTTCTAAATTCAACCTTAAATATATAAATTTTGTCAGAATAATTTCGGACGACATCCGATCCCTACCTACTGTGTGACAGCGCGGCTTGCGTGACCGATTGAAAGAGTGCAAAAAAATCCCGATTTCCGAGATTAAGCTTGGGCTGATAAGGCCCCTTCTCAATGGCTATGCTGGCAAGATGGCCACGCGATAAGCACACACCGCACATTGTTCCTCGATATCGAATCCGACCGATGGCGCATGTTTATCGCGCTCGCATCTGCCACCATTATTAAATGAAGACATCAGCTCGTACAACGAATGATGCAGAAGTCCTTCAAAGACAGCAGCCAGCTCTATTTCGTGGGAACATGTTTAGCTCTGCTTTATGCCTGTGCAGTCAACTGATTTAAGAGATCAGCAAATTCGAAAGAGATTGGAATACCGATAGCCGTTTTACTCTTTGTTCATCAAAGGTAGCTCGTTGCGAAATGAAAATTTGAATAAAATGGCGGCATTCCAGAATGGCGTTCGTGATAGAAGAATACCCAATTAGTTAAAATGTGGGTAAAATGTCAAAGCTGCAGCCAAGAAATTATTTTGATATTTCCTGGAATTGAACGAAAGCTGCTGATAATATTATGTATATATATATATATATATATATATATATATATACAAACTCACTGTGAGGGAGAGGGAGAAAGAGATTAAATAAGAATTCATATAGGATTATTAGAATTATATTATCCATTCTATAAGTCAATGGATGGGGCGGGGGGTACAGAGAGTAAGATCACTATATAAGTATTCATAATGAAATCAGAATGAATGGTATAAAAAAAGAGAAACATCTGATGAAAGATAATTTTTTTAACTTCTATATATTAATCATACTATGTATACTTAATATACATTAATCACAATTTGAATAAAATGGTGATATACCAGGAAGTTATTAGGGATGGAATAATACTAAATTAACTAAATTAAGAGTGAAAAGTTGACAGAACAGTCAAGTAAAGTATTTGATATCTTCTGGAATGGATCGAGATCTGATTCCACGATATGCTTGCAATATTCATATAATAGGTGCATTGGATATAAGGAAAATTCATAATGTGTAGGAATGTAGATTATTATGATATGTGCGGGGAGCAATAGGACTTTCAGGAACATTTATTTAATAACCTCATTCACACACGAACAAACACAAAGACAAGACATAACAAAATATTCACGCTCGCAGCTTAACAGTACAGTATCACATCTCATTCTGATTACACTGGCAATGCGCAATGCATTATGGGATAGCATATGGCATAGTCTATCAGATAAAACCATCTAGTATCCAAAAGAGAATATAAGAGTTATGTAACTGCTACAATATAGAGATTTTAGAATTAAAATATCCTTTATCAAAGCTGGTACGAAGAAAAGACTCCACAAAAAGTAAGATCTCTAAATAAGCATTTATAAAAAAAGGGAGAATAAATGGCACCGGAGCATATATTGAAAGAGAATATTTTTTTAAAAAAACTCTGACTTCCATATATTAATCATATTGTACATCTTCCCTCCGGTAATCAAATATTCAAATTCTGAATAAAATTTCAGCATTTTAGGATGTTATTGGTAATGCAATAGTATCAAATGATCTAAAATAAGGGCAAAAGGTCGATAGGGAAGTCATAAATGCTTTCAATATCTTCTGGAATTGATCGAAATCCGTTTCTATGATGTACTTGGAAAAAATGAAAATCCATATAGGATTATTAGAATTAAAGTATCCTTCTTAAAATTCAGTAGGAAAAAAAGTGGTTCTATGGACAAATAAGAACTCAATGTAAATATCCACAGTAAAGGCAGAATGATTGGTACCAGAAAACCAGAACATCTGAATTATCTGTATTTTTACCTCTTAACTTTCTATATATAAATAATATTTAATTTACTTTCTATACGTTAAGCATAATTTGAATAAATTGACAGTATTCCAGAATGGTGTTGGCTATGGAGGAATATCAGATTAATCAATATATGGATAAAATTGTAGATACAGTTTATAATTGCTTCTTACATCTTTTATAAAGTATCAAAATCTACTACTATGATATGTTAGAATAAATGAGAATTCATGTAGGATTGTTAGAATCAATGTGTCCTTCCTAAAAGTCAGCAGAAAAAAACAGTGGTCACTAAAAAAGTAAGATATCTATATCAAGCAATCACGAGGAAAAGACGACGAATGACATCGAAAATCAGAAACGTATGCTGAGCCTTCTAGAAACTCCCTATCTTCTAAATCTATATCTGTACCTTCTGTCTAAAACTCTTCATCCTCTATTTTTAAATCGCATTAATATATGGTAAATATTTAATAAGTATCTATTCATATTAAACAATACACATTACAATTATGATTAAGAAACGAATTATTGAATTATTTTTAAAATAGGGAACATATGTCTCATTTCCCCTTTTTATATCTCTTAAATTTTTTCAATTATTTATTTACTCTATTTAGGGGGAAATACCAATTACCAACACTTGGGTTATTACGACTACAATACACTGGAATATTCCGAATACGAATACCTCGATTTTAAATACCTACAATATCTCTCAGGCGTATTGAAATGATTAAAAGTACTTCCTGATAATAGTAAAACCAATAATTAACAAAACTTTTTGTATATTTATAGCAAAACAGTTTTAAAATCACTTCAATCTAATCTGTACATATTTGTTCTTTTTAACGTTAAGTGGCGTAATGTCTGAATGGCGTAATGAATGGCCATCATGACATACATGATTGAACACGAATTATGAATCAGTAAATTATCCCCCAAGTTTGTAAGAATATATAAAAAGTATACTTATTTTTACTGTAACAAATTTTGGTGTAAATAAAGCCTACAATGTACTAAAAAAACAAATATATAGCACAATGATTTTTATATATGTTAGCATAAAAACATTTTTCAAAAATGTCTATCAGTACATTAAAAGAAAATCATTTTTATCAGAAACCTGGATGTGTAAGCAAAAATTGTAAAAGAGTAAACAAGAATGGCAAAACAATAGGGGAAGGCAACAAAGTCATAATGAATAGAATGAGCAATAAAAAAATTACAAGAATTTAATATATTAAAATTTAAAAGACACTTTTAATTGATTTTAAAAAAATTAAATGTGCCTTGCGTTTCTATGGTTGTTTAGAGATTTTTAAATTTTTGATAAACATTTTTTGTTCTTTTTTATTGTATTTATATAAGCCTTTTTTAAATAATATTTTTATAATGCTTTATTTTAATGAGTAAATAAAAGCATATCTGTTTTTCTCTCATGTTTACTCTTCATATAGTAATTTTTAGCATGAAGGTAATATATAAGCTGCTTTAACTGAAAAGAACACTGAATAAGCTCAGAATTCTACTGTTCTCAAAATATTTTCATATCCGTATAAACAGGACCCAACTTTTTACTTTCTTATATATGAAGTATAGAAAAAATATTGTAATATTCAAAAAGTTCTAACTCGTCATTTTCGGTGTTTTAGACCTCCCCGAGTTCAAAAAATGCAGTTCTTGGAATTATATTTACAGTCTGTTTGTTCTACAGGGTGCCATAATGCTCACAAATTATTGTCTATCTATGATTAAGAAACTTAAAAATGCTTTGGAAGCAGATGAATTTGTACATTTTTAATAAAATTTTGAGGAAATTTCACTAAGCGGGTCTGTTCTGCAATTTTTGGAATGTTGCAGAAAACTGTTCTGACTGATGTATTCGAATATGAGATAACACAATAACTAGATAGACAAATACTAAACATGATATACAAATTTAGCATATATAATGTAGGCATCTAAAAAATTTCGAGTCGAGTTACTCTCAGAAACATGTAAACGGGATAACTCAAAAGCGCAATGACTTAAATATTAAAATTTGGCATATGATTTTTCGACTAAAAGTATATTTCTGGGTCAAAATTTTATTTCAATTCACTGGGAAAAATGCATCTAAAGCCCAAATTGAATTTCCTGACACTATTAGCCACATGCCAGGGATTAATCGCCCCCAAACTCCCCCAGGCACTCATGATAGATTCAATAAAAAGGATAAATTCAAGTTAAAGATTAATATTTCGTATTAATATTTCGTTAATATTTCTATGCCAGTGACATACAAGGCATTCTAAGGGTAGCATATTTATAAGAGAATATGCGAGAAAGTCTTAGAGAGACCATTCGTATTGGTTAATGTTGATATATAACCTGAATTTCATTTCTCGACGTAACAGACGAAGGCACTTTTGACGCTGTATTCTGATGAAAGTGTTTTTTTTTTTACTTTTTCAACCATTACGCTCAGTGCGTTTCGCCAATAAAGAATTCTAGCATTCGATAACGAAACTCATTTTTTCCTTCTTAATTTCTTGTTAATTAATTTAAAGCCTAATTGATATACTCGGTGTTTCTTAAAGGAATGGAGCAAAAAAAAAAACCTGCGAGAATTTTAAATTAAGTGTTAATTTATCAGTTTATAAGAAACAATGGAGGGAAAAAAAGAGGGTTGCAAAAGTCTCCTTGAGCAACACCTTCCAAAACACACTCGATATTCTTCCTCTTTCTCAGTTTTAATTACTTTAAAACAAATTAAGGCAACAAAAATTACCCCTCCTCGAGAGGAAAATCAAGGCGAAAGTTTTCTTGACAGCGGTTTGATTACCAATTAACAAATTAAAAGAATTATGACTCGGACTACAAAAAGTTAATAGAAAATCAATGCGAGTAATTATTTAATAAGCTATAAACCTTAAAAAGCGCACCAAATTCAGTCTGCCTGCTCGCCGAGGCAAATCTGTCCGTGACAAGTTTGCGTTCAAAACCCTTCTTTGTATAGCTTCTTCCTTTAAATCTGACATTTTACTAATTAGACCCCCTCATCTCTGCGCCTTAGAGTGGTTTTTTCCTTTGTTTTCGTATCGTTTTAATTAAAGAAAACAAGAGGAAGGTGAATTCAAGTGCTTATTTGCCTTGGGCGATTTCTTGCACAAGAAGAACGAAACAGTGTATCATCTCTTGAATATCGAAACAGTAACAAGCAGACGAGAGAAAATAACTTACCTCTCTTCAGTACGATTCGACTCGTCTTGATCAAGCCTTCGAAAAGAACAGTTCACTTTTTCTGCACGCTTCATTCTGAAAATATTAGTTCGTTAGGCGACGTATTAAATAATGCGCTTCAGCCATTTTTTTTTATTGTTGAGTTTTCCAGAACAGTTCTTTTTCATTTAACGTATTACAAACTCCATAAGTGCTGCTTCTGACGCTTAAGCTTTTGTATTTCTTTTGACCAAACAGTGCTTTTTTTACCCTCTATCCTGTTCTGTATTTAATTAAATAGCACCCTTTTATACAATTAATGACTTTGCGAAAATATCTCGCTTGATACTTAACGGAGAACTTAAGCACAAAAAAATGTTTTTATACTACTTAATCCTCACTGAAAAGAAAGTGTTTATTCTTGTAAAAATGGAAGCGTTTTGGGAGATTTTTCTTGTTATATTTTTTTTCTTTCATCTTTTTCATCTTCTTTCCATTTTTCTTTTTTTATTCCGTTCGGAGTTTTGTCGAAATTTTATTTGATACTTCAGCGCTGTTTAAGGTCTCTCTTCTTCTTTTTCTTTTTTTTAGTTCTAAATTATTTTCCTTTTTAACCCTGCCTCGTCAATAAATCTTAGCCAGATTGTTTGAAAACTAGCTTAGCTTTATAAAACAGTAAATATGTTTTAGGAAAGAAACGAAAGATTAACGCCATTATTTTAATTCCTCTTGTGCGCTTGACAAAGGCGTGGCAGCTTTAATGGGTTTAGTTACTACTGTTCTGTTTGGTTCCAAACTACGGATGCTTTGTATCAATTATAATCCCCTATACAAATGAATGGATTTTTAAATTAGTGTCTGAAAATTTTATGTGTGCACACTTGTCAAAAACTGTGATTTTTTTCAGAGAAACATTACAAGAGGCTTTGTGGTACGGTTGCAGCTATTCATTAGTTATTTATTTTTGAAGAGATAACTCTCGAAATTTTTATCACTACAACAGCAGTTGTTGGTATTAGAGATAAATTTGTGTTTTTTGAGCAGTCAATTTTCCCCATCTTTCGCGCCAGTTTGTTATTGAAAAGTAAATCCTTCAGTTTGGAAAAAAACAAATATGTTATTAAGGATCTTATTTTTATATTTTATGCTTATTTATGAATCTCTTGCTTTTTCTGAGTTTCGGTAAATATCGTTTCATTTATCTTCAGAGCAGACTTTTTTTAAATAAAATTTTACCTACTTAATGAAAAAAAAGAATATTTTTATTTTTAATGATGTTTTTAAAGAATGCTCTTAACGTATACATAATAATTATGTTTCAATATAAATAGCAATCGGTATCGTAAATATTTTTAAAGCGCAAATTTTATACCTTGATAAAGATCTCGAATATATCATTTTTTTATTAAATGGGGTTTCTGCATTTTTTCAGATGTAAATATTTTGATTCATATAAAATATTCAGTCAACGTAATGTTTTTTATAATTCATAGATTCATGTTTTCTCTCTTTATAACGCATCCAAAATTTGTGAATTATTTTTTAACATTGATAGCATAGTTTGAGACTTAATTTGCTCTGAAAATTATATTTATACAAAATTTGTATTTCTTAAGAATTAGAAATATAATGAAAGGGTTATTCGAATTTAAAAAAAATCAAAGTTGTGTTTGGAAGATAAAATAAAGAATCATAAACGTTTCTCCTATCCAAAACTGCATATTAACATGATTTTTAATTAATTTAATCTTTCTAATCACTTGAATTCCAACTTTACACTAATTTTGATTTCTGAATTCAGCGAAATGACAAATTCTTTTCTGAAACTGTTCAGAATATTTTCCCATACAGTCCTTTTCATTGTTTTCTTTCTTCCTATTTGGTACGCTGCTCGGTCCTAATCATAGGTTGGATAAAACATCAGTGATAACCTATGAAAATTTGACTCTTTTTCTTAAAATTACTCAGAATTAAAAACGTTAAGAAATTCTAGGATTGTTACTTGCAAGTATGCTTAAATTAAACACACAAATATTCAAAAGAATAGAAATTCTGAATAAAAACTCATATTATATATATATATATATATATATATATATATATATATATATATATATATATATTCTTTCCAATTTTAACACTTTTAATCATTAAAAAATTCTTCTAAGGTATTAAATGAGTTCTGTAGCATATTTGGAAATATGCGCATAATTTGGGATGCTGATGGATTCCGCTGACAATTTTTTATTAATGTTACGAACATAATTTGCTTTTACAAATAATTCGTTGAATTCATAAAGATTATATATTTTTCAATTAAAATTAAAGTTCATATATTAACTAAAATAGCAGAAAGTCTTAGATGGCTCACCAGAGTATTAGGTATATTTACTTTCAAATTAATCGTATAACTCTATGTATTCCAAATTATTTGATGCTGTAACTGTTATTTTAATTGTCCTAGTTTTCTGTATATTACTTATATGAACTTTTCTGATATTTCCTAACATCGTATCACTATTTAAAGTGTAACCATCTGGTTTATCTATCTGCAAAAATTTTCAGTTTTGTCTCTTCATTTTTTTTATTTGTCTAATAAACAACACAGATATCAAACAGAATCTTTCTTTTTTAGTTTTCAACTATAGAATCAAGCGAACGTTGATGAAACAATGAAAAAGGTTTGAATTTCAAGGCAACAGTATAAACCTATTTTTTAATTATTGTCAAAATTTAGCATGCATTTGCACTGCTATTATACTGATAGTAAGAAAAAGGTAGCTTTTAAATTTTCAATCAGGATAAAATTTATGTTTAGGAAATAATATCTTAGCAAGTTATTGTACAAAACATCAAAGATTAAGCTTACTTTTTAATTAAATAAAACTTTAAAAATTTCATGGTGCACATTTCCATCCTCCATACCAAAAAGCAGAAAGTTTTCGAGCATATATCAAATTCGGTAACAGAACATCAACATTCACGTATATACACGCATGCACACTTTCATCTTTATTATTAGAGTAGATATTCGGTAAAGAGAGTTTAAAATCTTATTCCATTCAAGCATATTAATTCCATTAACTAACGTTGGCATAATTTTCACTAATTAAAACGTTCTCTTTAGAAATATTTTCATCTAAATGTGATAATAGCTACAGCATTTTACTGTCAATCTGTGTTGCCTTTTACTGCGAATCCAAATCTGGGTGAATCCAAATAGATTCCCCCTTTTCCGCCAATGTCTCCATCCAGAGATAAGACAGATGCCAGAATCCAATGCCATCGATTCCTTTAAGCGAGGCGAGCGACCTGTAAATAGCTTAGACAATATTAATTTGGCATTCGAAAGCCACAAGTCATAACCCCGAGTCATTCTTCCTTTCCCTGTTGCTTAATTCGCGGACAAAAGCCGCAGTTTCAAATGAGTCGCTTTCGATTTTACAATTTGTTTCCCCGCTCCTCTTTTCCGCTCGAATCGCGCTTGAGGTGGGGGTGCCGCTCCAAAGTGCCACACTTACTTTTCCTATAGTGCACCAGACGGCATTGAGTTTCTGGATGGAATCGTGAAGAAGATGTTAAAATATATATTACTAAATTGTCGCTCTCTACTTCATACAGTGTAGGGTAGAAAAGTATATAAATCATAGCCATACGATGACATTGAGTTTCTGGATGGACTAGTGAAGAAGATGTTGGGATAAATATTACTAAATTGTCTCTCTCTACCTCATGCAGTGTCGGGTAGAAAAGTATTCTGATGATGATTAGGTGTGTGCCCAAAGAGGCTTTACACCGGTGAAAAGCTTACAATTACAATTTCAAAAAAAAAAAAAAAAAAAAGAAAGAAAGAAAGAAATAATTTAAATAGCAATCAAAAGACTCGCTAATCAGACATAAATTTCCCATGCACATGCACTAGATGCAAAAGAGGCTAAAGGCAGAGCCAAAAAACATTGAAGCAAAATAATAAATAAATAACTTATACATAAATATAAATGTATAAATAAAAAATAGTCCATTATCCGAAACAGAAAGCTAGATAAAGAGTTCTTTTTATAATTTTTCATACAGAATATTGTTCACTTTTAGCAGTCAATTTCGTTGCACATACTTTGAAGAAAGGCAAATAATAAGGTCCATTTAAAGTTTGTAACTGATAAAAAACATTTACAGTTGAAAAATTGATTTACCATAAGGTATAACCAAGAAAGAGTACTTTTCCTTTTGCCATAAAAAAATTTGAAGTGCAAAGGTTAGTTTAGATAGGCTATATTAGGAAAAATTATTATTCCGTTTGGAAAATTCTGTTTTCGTTGTGATACAGGAAATCCACAATATTTTGACCTTCTAAAGACAATTTATTATTTGACAAGATTTGAGAGAAACGTTGTTGAGGATTAATAAATTTTCTGAGATGAAGAAGAAAAGGGCAATGGAAAATGTAGTGGGGAGTGTCTTCATAATCATTACCACATCTACAACTACAGTTCCTCAAATTGAATCTTTTAAGGTAATGCGGCGAAAGTCCATGGTTTGTGGTTAACTGTACTAAATACTTATTGTCAATACATCTATTTCTTTTTACTTGAGTAAATATATAAAAAGTAAATCAAACGAACACCTTAATTTTTAAGATTTTCTTATGAGCATTAATTGCATAAAAATGCAATCAATGCTTATAAGATTGCTTGTAATTGCAAGTTTCAATAATTATTGGTAACTAAGATTTATTTGTTATTTGTCAGAAAAGTGAGAAACTTTGGATCTCAGGGGTCATGGCGCCTAGTGCTAAGGTCCCAGTTTTGAGAACGTTGGATTCAAAATTCAATATCCTTGTATGTGTGGTTTGAAGAACGTTAAATGGGACAGCGACAGCCAAGAATTCTCCCATTCAAATCTCAATTGTGTAATATGAAATAAAGAGTAAATAACAATTCAGAGCCTCCTCATCGTGTGAACAAAGCTCAAATTTACGATGTTCATCTCAAAATACCATTTTGTGTAGCGTAGAAACAGGTTGTTGTTCTAAATTAAAACTTGGAATTTCAACAAATGTATATGATTGAAATGAAATGTTTGTGAGTGAAACATTACAAATTTATGAATGAGACATGAACAAGCATTTAATCAGCATGTGATAAGTTTCCAGACAATACCGAAGAAAAAAGGAATAAAATTTATATGATATATCATTGAACCGAGAAGTTGCATAATAGGTAAGTTTTAACTGCATAAAAAGAACTATAAAACATTGAGATAAATATGAAATATAATAACAAAAAAAATTAAGAAAACCATATATATTTTCCATTGCTACACTCAATACAAAGCATTCAACAATTTCTTTTAGGATTAGAAATAAATAATTTTCTCTTTTGAAACTGGCATAAAATAAATTTTAAAAAACTATTATTGGTATTCTGTAACACATTTTATAAAAGGCTCTTTTCTTAATCACTACAATGAGAAAATATGGTTTGGTATATGGTTTGTGTAAATTAGTTATATTTATGCCTATTTTTTTAGGTACTGACAGCTATTATGGAATAGACACATGTAGTTTTTTACTAAGATCGGATGATGAGGGCGACGGTTAAAGGTTCCACACTTCTATTCATAGCAGAAGCAGAGCGTTGACATCACATATATGAAGACTCTTTAATAAAATCGTGTCTTAAGGATGGAATCTTTCTGCCCCAAAACCGGGGCTAATGAAAGCTACAGTGACTCTTATACTACATGTAAGGTTATACAATGACCTTATATTGTAATAAAATGTGTGTGTGTGTGTGTGTGTGTGTGTGTGTGTGAATAATCTAAAGCGAAACTAAAAATTATTTTGAAAACGAAATGAAATAATATCGGAATCGAGACTAAAAATTACTTCGGAATTGGACTACAAAAAGTAAGCAAAAATATAAGCATAATGAAGTTAAAACCTATTTATGAAACAAACCTAATTTAAAAAAATTAAAACCTAACTAAACCTAAAATTATTTCGGAAATGAAATTATGTATTGAATCGAAACTCAAAATTATTTCGAACTCGAACAAAATTAAAACTTTTAAAAAAAAAGCTTGATTGTATTTAGTGAGCGCAAGTGCAACTACTATTAAAATACAGTTGAATCTAGATAAATTAACAGTAAAAGTCAAGTTAAAATGAAAGCAATAGAATCAAAATTAAGTCAAATAGGAAAAGAATCCTGACTGGCGTTACAATAATTCCAAATGTGATGGGAGATAGGACACTTTAGCAAAAAAATTCTTTACCGGTTGCTGATATGTTCTTTCCTTTTTGTTTTTTTAATTATTTGTTGAATGTTCTTATGTAGTTTATTTTATATTTTTGCTTTATTTGGTAATATTATTTCTTTTTAATGTTGTTTTCGTTTGTGTCCAATTACATTTTCATTTTCTGTAAAAATGATGTATCTCTTTGGCCATAGGGATTTTAGGGCATAAAGTGTCAATAATGTTGAGCATAAAGTCTGATTCCTCACAGAAATAATCCCTTATTTTGAATCCCTGCCTGAGTGTGAAACTTTATAAAGTCTTCCAACCGGATTTTTTTTCTTTTTGATTTTATTCTGATTCTATTGTTTCCCTTTTTACTTGGCTTTTATTGTTATTTATATGCAATTAAAAATATGTGCAATTCATAGATGTTTTTATCTCAAAAGGATAAATGAGCATTAAAAGAAGATAATAATTTGATATATTATAATCTGTTCATTAAATTACACATATGAATATACAAGATTCATAAATATGAGTAAAGATATTTTTTACCTGGCATTTCATGCCCTTAGAATAAAATTGCAGATATGCCTCATCCATAAAATAAATGCACACAATTTCATATTCGAAGTCGAAATGTATAAAAAACTAATACTTTTATCAAAGTAATACTGATATAGTAGTTCTTTCTCCTCAGTTATATTTCTTAGGATGTCATCAGTATTGTACCAATTAACATTATTTCGCATAACTTTTTGGAATGCCCCCAAAAAAGTAGTAGTAAAATAATAAGTTTTTATTTATTTAATTAAATAATTACCAGTCATCATATCTGGCTTTTGTTTAATATCAGACGTCATATCAATTGTAATTTCTGTCTTAAGGAATATCATTCATTTGAACGATATTTATTTGAATGACAGTTACCTATTTTTTGTTTTTTTATTTATATATTTATTTATTTTTATTTTTCGTTCTTTTTTATATACTTTACCAGATTAGATAAACTTAAATTTACAATAAAAATCACGAAAGAAATTAGATTTGAATCTGTGTATTTTCTGAAAAGTCGACTTTCAAATTCTGAAAACATCTTCAATGGATTTTTTTTTACGATTTAAATTATATTTTGGCAGTTTATATGTTATTCAAAAAATCTTTGAATTTGAAACATTGTAGATATTTGTAATTTTTTCCTACTGAAAAATATCCATATTTCTGACGTATGAAGTGAATGATAGCTTCTTTCAAATACCTTTACTATCAATCGAATCTATTATTTATTCCTACATCATGAAAATGTCTTCATGAATACGATATATTAAAACCGCTCTGTTCGTAACATAAAGAAATAAAAAATTATTTAGTTAAACAATGATGACTTAAATGGCATATATTGGTGTACTATAATTTTCTAACAATTAAATTTCAGGTATTCATATTAAATATTTTTACAAACTTCATTCCGAAATTGGATCTCCAAATTTATTTTTTTTAATTTAAGTCTTTGTATGAACTTTTTATTTGTGGGTGATATTAATAGACACGAATTATTTTAATTTTATTTCCCATTTTAGACAGAATATTTTTGCATCTCAGGTTTATCCAGTGGGAGTGATTTTCCCAGAACATTCTAGCATACCCTCTAATAAAGATGTTATGCCAGAAAACGCTTTTCATGGTATTGGCGTACAATAGTTAAGAAGTTTTAACTTTTGATGTAAATTTTTATTGAATTTATGATGATATGCTTGGAAAATATTTTGGATGTCATGAAGAAGCTTGAATTTATGAAGAAGCTTTTTTCCCAGCCGATTGAAGCAAAACTTTCTGGCCACAAAATCGAATATCATTACATTTTATCTTTTTAAATTAAAGAGTTGTATGTTTCTGAAAGTACCGGTAGTCAGACGATCAATTCCTAGTTGGATTTGTCTCAAAATCAGGTAGTGTTCTACAGTAAGTATGGAAATTTTATCCATCTGGTTCTGTCATTATCTTGCCGTTATCTTATCTAGTTCTGTTATTATTCAAACAACCGGGAAGATCGACTTCCTCTAAACAAATCTTACCTAAAATTTTACAGGATTATAATATTTCTAATTTTGGTCTAAAGGCCGTACGCCAAGTTTTATCCGATTATCTCAAAGCGTTTTTGAGATCTTTGTCAAAGACAAATAGATATAAAACCACAAAGTCAAATATGTGCTCTTAATTTTGGTAGATCTAAAACATGTAATTTCTTCAAGTTCTATATTCTTGATTATTATAATACTTTGTAATTGTCATAATTTCTACATTTATGATACTTTTAGTAAATTTTCGTAATTATAATATGATAAATAGCAGCTGCTGCATCTATCATTGCGTGCCATTTGCAACGCATTTTCTGAAATCAACATTGTAACTTCCAGAACCGCCCCTTCACAGCCCAAGGATTTTCCGAAGTCAATTCCGTAACTTCTGTTCTGTTACACAATGGCAAAGGAGCATCGCGGAGACAAGGGTGCTTTACAACAACCGAATCGAATCCGGAAAGAATCTGTCATTAGTGGAAAGAGGATGCTGGAGATGGAGGGAGGGAGGCACCGGACGAAGAAGTCGTTCTGTTAATCGAACGTTTCCACATTCTTCATAATTGTAAAGGAATGGAGGGAAGTTGAATAAGAGGTAGCAGCGTCTTTGTTGAAAGGGGTATTCAGAGAAACAGATGCAGAAGTCTGATAGACTACCCCCTACTTCGATCACTTTGGAATGAAGTGGCAGACGATAAAGATGGAACAGGGTGTTAAACAGATTGGGAATCTGTTTTTCGTCTGCTTCTGCTTTTCTTCCTCAATCGGAAAACTCTGACAGGAAAAAAATTGGATAAATAACAAAATGGATATCGAGATTGCAGTTCCTTTTCAAAGAGTTAGAAGCTGTTTTCCGATGGTATATCTGTTTTGCTGAGGTGACGCTTTGTTATCGCCTGAGGAATAGGTCCATCGACAAACGATCGTTTCCGAAACAAAGAACTCGTGTGTCTGACAATAGCGGAAGTTGTCTGGATGTTGCGGTTCTGTGAACAGTTAATTAGCTTAAATGTAGGGCTTAAAGAAGAAAAACTTTCCTTCTTTGGTAACAAAAGTCCATGGCAATTTTGCGAATAAAATTCAAGGACTGGAACTTCTTTAAAATTATATTTGTAACAGAATTTAAATTAACTTGTAATACTGTCAGATATTTTATTGATGATATTCCTATATGATTCAATATCCAAAATGATATCAGTATTCTTAAAACCTTTCTAACTGTATGCATGACATTATTCAATAAGTTACATATTAAAACCTCCTATTGTAGCCATAAGTGGATTTTTGGGTTTGGAGCTAAGATGTTTTAAATAAATCTGTATGCAACTTCTTAAACATTGCATGCCACATCTAAATAAAGCCATTGAGCCAAACCAACGGATCATCCTTTTATCAGGCTCTAACTTACAATCCTTCGATATCATATCTGAGGATCTTTAAATCATAGTAATCTATTTATCTTTAAAAATATTGTAGTACAGGTATCATATTCATGTTAATAAGAACAATAAAAGTTTCTTCCGAACACTAACTCCATTAAAAAGAATCCATGATGTTGTTTTTGTTACCCATGACACTTTACAAGTCCGCCTATCAATAGCTGTTAGCGATTTAAGCCTAATTTAACGTCTCTTGTCCTTTCCTTTTTCCGTAGTGCCAACTAGGGCCAAGAATACGACCAAGCTACATCATGCTTCACATTCGCTTTCACTACATTTTTTTACAGGGCGGGGGCTTATTCACACTACATGCAGATAGAAAACAGAATAACAACCATGTCCGAATCATGACTAGAGCTAGGGAGGCACAGATCACTGGAAAGAACCCTATCCCTATGCCAAGACGCGGGCAAAAGAATCCATAGAATGAGAGATTATTTCTTTGGGTGGGATAAAAGCAAATCTCTTTGAATTAAAATAACTTCTTTCTGGGGAAGAGGGAAGTACAAGGATAAGAGGTTACCAAATAAATTAATACCTTTAGTACAATATTTGCTGCTCATAGTGATGATGAATGTAACGATCGATCGGTTGTGTTGACCAAGATAGCGTGAGGCTGATCTCCTGTATCGAAATGCATACAAAATAAGCCAATTCTAGTGATCAACAGTTTGCTTTCAGTGATCAGTTGCATTATTCAGATGATTCGGCAGGGAAGTTTTTTCGAATCAATCAAGAAGATGACACCCATTCATTGAAAAATCAGCAAATTTTTCCGAAGAAAATTTTGAGGCCTGACTAAACGTAAATTATGATACAACTAAAAAAATTACTGAAGGAACACTTTTCCATGCACTGATGATTCAAAAATACTATGACGTACGCCATGAAGATGAAGAGAAGTTAGACGAAAAACCACCATCTTGCCATGAAACTGTGCAGACCCTTTGATCTTTAAGAAAATAATTCAAATATCATGATGAATTTTGTGCTGAATACTGTTCATATGAAAAGTTTATCCTAAGAATGCTTGATAACTCAACATTCTTGTTTATATA
>JAPMOQ010035930.1:1062942-1104523 GCA_026543055.1 Argiope trifasciata
TATATATATATATATATATATATATATATCTATATATATATATATATATATATATATATATATATATATATATATATATTACTAATTAAAATGAAGGAATAACACGATATTAATGGTGAATAGTTGATTTTTCTAGCACAGTCTATTTTACACAGTCCATTTTTCTATTCCGGTACATTTGTTTAATTACAGTATTTTAAAAATATTTTGGATGTAATTACTTTGATTTGCGGGCAAAATCATCATGACATGCGGAGTTCACTTTAGTTTCTGTGGCGAACGAATAAAATGTAGAATATATTGCGGTCTCTCTGACGATAAGAAAGGATTCTAGAAAATAATGTAGTTATACTAAAAGTATGTAAGATGCATTAAATTGGTAAGTGAATCTGTTGCATATCTATGAACGTATTTTTTAACCTTTTTAATTATTAAGCAACAAAAGTGGGCTCCGCAAAGTTTTCTTGCTTTTTTGCTAATGAAGGTGGTTTTGTGGGTGTTGGATAAAATAAAGAACTTGTATAGTATTGACATGGAAATATTCAGTTGCGGTTAGAATTTAGCGATTTTACTCACTTTATCTTGTAATTCTTGGGAGTTTTGTTGCGATTAAACCCATTGTATCCAAAAATCAAATTTATTTTTTAGAAACTTTCTTCACAGTTCATTGAAATTAAAATTTGATGTAGAATTAGAATTATAGTCATAAAACACATACCAATTTTGATACATTTAAGTCACTGCGTTTTTGAGTTATCACGTTTACATACTTCTAAAATTATAGACCGACAGACCGTCAAGCAACAAATGAATTTGGTTCTAAATTTGATATATGTCAATGCAACATATAATTAAAAACTAAAATAGATATAAAAGATACAATATTTAAATAAAAGTTAGAGGCTATGAATTTCTTTATAGATAATAAAAACTAATAAATTAGTCAAGAATTTTTTCCATCTAACTGTCTTTATTTTGTGGATATTGTATCAATGTATACTCGAATAGCCGGTCAGAGATACTTCTTTTGAATGGAGCTTTCTTAAAATTCGGATTATTTTTTTTTAATTGTAAAAATTGATTTCCAAATTTCATTTTTTTATTATTATCTAAAAGCGTTTTACTTTTCTCGCAAGCATACAGATAGAGACATAACGCAAGAAACGGGTTTTTCTAATCAAGGTAAATGTAAAATGTGGACATTCATCAAAATCTCGAACTTGAATTTTTGACGATTACAGTATTTTCTTTAGACTTCCTATAAAAGAAAGTAAAAAAGTTATCCGAAAATATTATAAAGTAAAGCGTTCTATGGAGAAAATGCAGGGAAATATCTTTCGGTCAAGATTTTCTTTTTCTCTATATATAACTATTCAAATCCCCCCAAAAATAACAATTCTTGAAATTTTATTCCTTAATTTAAAGTTAGTTTAACTTAGCGAGTCTGCACTTATAAATTTACTTTCTGCTTAAAGTGTTTTGGAGTTTTACTTTCAACTAATATGAGCTTTGCTTTCGTATTTTGATGATTATTTGTTGGTTTTATGATTAAATGATCGTTTTGTAATTGGCTTTTATTCAATTTTCGATGTGGTCTTGCTTAGACTTTGAAAATTTATAAATAATATATTTCTAGTTATAGTGTAATTTACTGTCTTTAATATCGTGATACGAATTTTATTCGCCAAACCTAAATTTCTTGGGATTTTCCTTTGACGGGGGGGTCGATATTTTTGGACGAATGTCTGCCTCCTCACAGAAAAAAAATTCCTTGTTTAAATCCCTGCCTGAGGGTGACCCTTGAGAAAGTCTTCAGGCCGGATTCGTCACTTCTTCATTTTTCGTTTCTTTTTTCCATTTAAACTTAGTATTTATTTCTAATTTGGTTAAGTTCATTTGCATTTTATTTGTAGTATCATTAGGACCCTCTAAATATAATGCATTTTTTATTGGTTTGATTCAGGAAATATTTATTTTTAATTGAATTTCATAGGGATTGCTTTTTTGATCAATACTTTCAATTTGAATCAACTAGGTATTTTTACAATTATCACTAAAATTTTCAACTTCTTTTACTTGAAAATGACTGCTTGACATTAAAACCTTCAGTTTATTTCATCATCACTGAGCCTGACGTCCTAAAAACAAATCAAAATTAATTCTCACTAAAGCAAAAAAAATATAATACAACGTATTTACGATACTTTTAAATTTATACCACTTCGCTTAATAAAATTACTTTCAAGCGGTCCCGCAAATTTTTCTTTTAAAAAAAAGAATGAAAAAATCTTTTATGATCCCTTTCAAAAAGAAGAAAAAAAAATATTTAAACTTGAGAAGAAATATTTCTTTTCTTGCTAACCGGTGCCTCTATCACTCTTAACTCCCCTCCTGAGACAAAGAATAATGGAGCATTATTTACAAAACGTGTGCATGTACTCCGGCAGATAGGAGCATGCAACAGTATCGGGGTCCTTAATACCGGCGCTCGCTTAGGTTCAAGCAAATGGGTGCAATCAGAACAAGGCTTTACGGCCCTCGTATAAGGGTACGTGCCCCGCTGCAATGAGCCTTCGGGGACCGGGGCCGAGTTTCGTTCAGCGCTTAGCAAAGCGGGGCGATTGGAAAATATGAGTTAACTATCGTTCATAAACGTGAAAATAATCAGAGTTATTTGAGATGGGAAGTAGATTGGATGATTGCCTGCCTTGGTTTTATTGCTTCGAAAGATGGTTGGGTTTCGCAAAGTTAAGAAAAAAAAAGTCAGTTTTTTTTTTCTCCTTCTGAATTTTCTTCCTTTTAAAGGGGAGTTTAAACAAAATACGATAAGCCACTTTTGGGGTTTGTTTTTAATAATTTATAAAGGTTTCTAAGTCTTGACTTGACGTTTATAGTCGGACGCAATCATTGTATTTGGGTATTGTGGATCACGTCTGTTGTAATGATACATTAAGAATGAAAGATATAAAGATAAGTTTTGATTAAGAAGACGGAGAAAAAATAGAATAAGATTTTTTTTTTATCTTCGTTTGAATTTTTAAGAAAAAATAGTTATTTCTGTGGTTTTTAATAATAATGAAAAAGTGTCATAATCTTGAGATGCTTGAACGGAATTGAGATTTTTAAAAAATTGGATGTTTTAGAAATCGACTGAAAAGGTATCTTTGGAATTTTAGATATTTAAAAATTTTCTAGGTCTATTATTAAAATTACGCTGAATAAACAGCTTGTTATTTTTAAAGCAAAAAATGACTCAAACAACGAATTAATAAGTAGGAAAGATAATGGACAATTTTATTACAAAAATATGAAAAGGTTTGGAGTTACTTTAAAAGGAAAAAAATTCTGATAGTTTCTAGGAAATTTATCGTCTGTTCAACTTTTCGTTTTTGTGATTCTTTTTTCAATACAATTAGCTTTAATTGTGTACAAAATATTTGTTCTAATAATATGATATTTAAAAAGTCATTGTTTTCTAATCATAAAAGTTATTGTTTTAATTTCTCAAAAATTTGAAAAATGTGATTTTATTTGTCCTTATTTTTGCCATATGGAAAGATATATTTCGATTATTTGATAAAACCGAAAGAAATGTTTTGAAGCTCTCTAAGTAAAAAATTTCCGGAAAGGTAAAAAAATTAAAAAAAAATTAAATGTTCAATTCCTTCCAATACTCTAAAAATTCTTTTCTTCATTATTTGCTCTTAATTGCAAGTTATAGAAAAATGCTTAGTTAAAAAATTAAATCCAAACAATTGCTGACATTATTTCAGTATTCCAAATCGTAAAATGTAAAAGAAATCATTATTTAAAGTTATTATAATACTACATATGATTTTAATGTAATTCAGTTTTTAAAAAATTGTTTTATAATTAATGTACGGATAACATCAAAACTAGAAAAGTAACCTTATTTCCTAGTTTTCGTGTCGAATATTTAACATGATATTTTCTACACATAACTTAAACTAAGTATCAAGCTTTTTTTTCCATTTGAAAAATGACTTTCATAACTAGTCATAGACTGTATCTCCAACCCGCTCGAAGATACACAGATAAAACTTGAATGACCGAATGGCAGCTACAGCAACACTTTACGGGAATTGGGGTTCAACCTAAGGGTTATCACCGGTCACTGTATAACCCTACCAGAAGGAAGTACGGCCCATTCTCGACGCCTCCGTTGAGGACGGGATGTACTTCCAGCCAGACCCCCACCTTTTCGTATACTCTCAAAAGGTGGTGAGAACCAATCGTCATGCCAGAAGCTTCTCATCCTGAATTACCACGTGCCACCCGGGTGATGACTTTCGCAACTAAACAAATAAGATCAAATTTTAATATCCTTTGAATTATTGTCTTCCTAATTTCCTCAGATGACCAGCTGGTGAATGTTCTTTAATAATTCTTTTTCCTTTATTTTCCAGAAAAATTCGGCAATTTTAAAAGACTGTAATCTGGGCAAGCAAGCTGGTTTCCAAAAGCCGCTTGTAGAATATAAGGTCAGAAATTCATTATAAGTAAACAGTTTCAAATAAAAAACTGATCCGAAACTATTTTTAGCCAACGTTTGAAAAACTTCTTCCTCCAAATTCATCTCATCTATTTTACTCACTGCTTCCTGATCGTAAAGCGGAATGGAAAACAATGAACCAATAACCGCGTCTGAAAACATGACTCTAAAAGTAAATGCAGGATTAAGGTTGGGGAAAGGGAGCGCATGAAATGCATTGAAACTACCCCCGCCCCCTCAAGCCCTTGCTCTACCCGAAAGGTTGAAATCGGAAATTATTCTTCGCTCTCTTTCTGTATAAAAACAACCGATCATTGGAAACTGTGAACAATGAACGGTCGTCTACCATTTTAAAGTGAGCAAAGATTTACGGGAGGTGGAAGCTATTTGGTGTTGAATGGTTGCCAGAGTTTCCACCGAGTTTAGAATTGTTATAGAACCCAGGATGAGAAGTCTACTGTTTAAAACCATTTTATGGACCAACTGTGCACTTCGGATTTGAAACAAAATGGAACATTGATTATCTGATAGTATTTTTAAAGGAAAGGATGTTTTTTATTGGGTTTTTTTTCTATTTCTTGTTAAAACGCCAGTAACATAAAGTATTTCAGATACAAACGAATTCTTATGTATAAAATAGTTAAATGTTATGAATGTATTTATATATGAGAAATGTTAATGTAATATGTGAAAAGTCATAAAAAATAAGAGTGTTTTTTCCCCTCAATATTATCATATTTTTCATATAAGTATATAAGTTTTAGTTAGAGGTTAAAAAATAATTTTATCTATAAGTTGGTTGATAGTCATGAAAAATTAAATTAAAATTCCCTTTATTTTGTTAACTCAAATGGTTTCTACTATTAATTTTTCATATATCGATTTTGATGCGTTTCTATTATATCTCCAGGCTCCTTTTTAAAAAAAAATGATGTAAAACGAATAGCTTGAGTGAAAAAAAAAATGATGTAATGATAATTTACTTTCTGTCTGATACTTTTGAATACGAAAAAAAAAAAAAGAATTTCACAGGAAAGAAAAAAATCCAACTTTTTATTTTTTCAAAAAATACATTGATTCCCGTTGATAGATTTTCTCTGAAATTTTATACAGATCTGCACTTTGGCTACTCGCCAAATTCTCTTCACGACTAATTGTGAGACAAAGTTATCGTCTTCAAGAGAAATCTTGTCTGAGATTTTTTTAGGTTAGAGAAAAATAGATAATTGGCAGAAAAAGAGCCAATCATTCGTTGATAGTAGCTCAAGCAAGTAAAGAGAAATGCATAGAATTTTTTTAACTATAATGATAATTTTAATATAGACTAGTTAGAAAAAATCTCAAACATTAAAAGACAACAAGACATTCTTCCTGCATTGATCTCTCAGTTTTGGAACTAATTATGAAAAAATTTAACTTGAGAGGACAATGGCTCATTCTTTGCCCCTTGCTCTCAATGTTTTTTTAAATGATTTGAAACTAAATTTAAAACTGCCAGTTTAGGATATAAAACCTTTCGTTCTATTAAACTATGACACATCCTCTTCCTTTTGAAGAGTTTCGAAAATTATAATTAGCAGCTGAAAATCGCGAAAAATTGGATATCCGCCTAAATTAAACTGAAATTTTTACCTCAGTCATCTTTTGCTACCAATTGAGTGGGGGGTTGATTTATTGGTTTGATGTTTTACGGCACAAAAACCAATATGAAGGTTTTACTACGCCAAACAAGCATCTCTAATTCAAAGCCCAATAAAAACAGTTTTTATAAAAGTTGTAAAAAAATAACTACTCATAGAACAATGACATACAAAAAGTCATAACGAAGACATAATAGTGAGTTCAAATTAAGGAATAAAAACCTATAGATTTTAAATAGACAAAAAAGGTTCTTATGTGGATCTCTGCCAAGCAGCAATAGCAAAGTCAATTTTGCTACCAATTACTGCAATTAATAGCTGATAAAGTTTTCAATAAAATATTTCATTTAACTTTACTTTAATGACTTTAAAAACAAATTATTTTTAAAAATTTAAATTTTTATTGATATTTTATTATTACTGTTTTAGAAGCTTTGCATTCATCTTTTAATTTTGCTATCGATTTCCTAATGTCCTGTCTTCATACATCCAATTATATCACAGAAAATAGTAACAAAGATTAAAATTCATTTCACATAAAAAAAAATCCTCATTGTTTGATCCTAAAATTAATTGTTCATAATAATTAACCCATTTTTATTCAAATATGGGGTAGTAATTTCACAATATTTTCTGCAGTTCTTGAACTATAGAATCAGTAATGTGGTTATTTAGAAACATTTTATAGTTATTTTAGTACTTCACTATTTGAAAAATTGAAAATTTCACTTTATTTAACAGTCAAACGCCAATATTTAAAGAATGACTAGAATTATAATTTATTTTTTTAGTTCAAGAACTAAGAAATACATTCCTTAAACCATCTGAAAAATTTATTTGATTAACCTGTAAACTAGAAGGTTTATAGATACCTCTTTTTAGCCAAATAAAAGCCCTTTTTCCCAATTAAAAAAAACGTTCACCTCTTAACTGGTATATTTTGGTTTTATCGATGTTTTTCATTTTTAAATGTTTTCAATAGATGTTTTTCATTAGATTTTAAAATATTTCATTTTTCAAACGCCTTTCAAAAAATACATCCCAAACGTAGTCGCATATCTTAAAATTATAATTACATCATTCAAAAAATAAGAAGAAATATCTTCTGCATTTTTTATTAAAACGTTTGGGTGGCCTGAATGCCTAGTGCTTCTTTCTTCTCTGAAAATTATTTCAAGATAATTTCCTTACCCTCCCTTGAAGGAATAGGAAAAATTGGTAAAGTTACGCACAATTTTCAAATGCAGATTTTAATATCGCCGCAATGCGCTGAAATTTCTCTTCTTGAGGAATTATCATTGGGCCAGATAGAAGCGTTCCCACGTAATGACATATGGCAAACGACCTGAAGAATGCCATCAAAAAGGTCAGTGAAGTCAAAAATGTATTTGCATACCATTTCCAGATTCAGGGTTTGACAAATATCCTCCGCTTTCGAGTTTAAGAAGAGAAAAATTCTACTTTATATAATACGATGGACGCCACAAGGAAAGTGCTGACTGTTGGTTTCCAGATGACAAACCATCGGCAGCCATGTATGCCCACTCTTGTAAACTAAGTTTAGGTATAAATTGAATGCTTTCAGAGTCCTGTTAATCAAACTATACTATTACAAAAAACATCTATCAAATATTAAAACTATTTATTATGTCTATTATTATTTCTAGTTTAATTATCTAACAGTTTACAGGTAATGCTATATGATCAAGAATGTTAAGTGTGATTTTACCCACAAGTGATATTATATCCTTTTAAAAGTTCAGAAGACTTCTAGAAAAGCTATTTAAGAAGTAAAAAATAAAAAACTAAATATATTTATTCGATTAAAATGTGCGGGTTGATAGACTGTGTCATCGAACTGAGTGACACATTCAATCTATAAACCTTCACATCTTAAATCTTTAAGCTCTACTAAAAATTAAATAATTTTTATATTGCAAGCCTTAAAATAATTGAAAGATTATTTTGTTTATAAATAATTTTGAATGTTAAAAAAAATGTTTTTAAAATTGATTGAATGCATGAATATTAAATTGTGTTTCTCCGATATGGTCGCAATTTCGATTACTTTTGTATCAAGCTAATAAACAATATGGAACAAAATAATTTTCTCAATTAATACTCATATCCATGTTCAACAGTAATTTTATTTTTGAATTCTTTGAACACATTGCATAAGAAACTAGCGGGACTAGTCTTCTCAAAATTTTCTAATAAAGAGAAATTTGCGTTTTACTTGCGTCCCGTCCCTCTTCCCCAGCAGGTTGAAATCAAAATTTGACAAAGAGCTACAATTCCAGTCAGAAAATCTTATACCAAATTCGATAACTTTGTCATTGAGTGTTTTGAGTTAGCGTGATTACACGTTTCTGAAAGTACAGACCAACAAACGATCAACCCCTTACAATATTTGGCTTAAAATTTGATAGATTTCTACAATATGGATGTTAAATCTGTGCACTAAATTTAATTATGCATTTTATTCTTACATTATTGGGTTAAACTAACTTATTATTAATGAAAACAAAAATAGATTATTACTGACAAATATATCTGCAATTTATTCCACAATCTGGATTCTGGAACTTTTGTATCCTGATAAATGCATATATGCACCAGTTTAACATGAAAATACACTAAGTATTAAACTTCATATCAGACATTGGAACATGGTGATATTTCTACTTTATTCGAAAACTACATATTTTGAGATAATTTTTAAAATCAGAGCATGCAACATTGCTCCTCCATTTAAATCTTTGAATCGCGAGCTTAGCTAAATATGTGAGCCATTAACTTGGCCATATATAATTAAAACGGAGAGTCAAATAGTAATCCTGAATTTTTAACCTAAAAGTATATGAGGTAAGCAGTTTCACCTCATGCATTGGACCCTAGTTAGATTTCTATTTTACTTTTTTCCTATTTATTGCAAGATTATTTTGAAAAACAGAACCTTCCCATTGTTCTTTCATTCTAAATATTTGGCGTAATAATATTAGGTCATATATACTAGAAACATAAATTTAAATTAGAAAGCAAAGCTCTAGTTGCTAAAAAGCATTAAGAAAGCTTTTTAGATGCATTCAGCTATTACATTTTGATTATTAGATCCTGAACCCCTTAGATTTCACAGAATTTGTAGGTGAACAAACATGGCCGCCTGTGGCTCATTCCGTTAACATCTTCAGAGCAGACTGCAATCTTGAATAAATGGATCCAGCTCGCCCGGAATGTGGAGAGAGAAAAAATCTACATGTCCGGCATCAGAAATGAGGGAACTTTCTTCCTCCCTTCCCGCACGATAAATGGAGGTTAAAGCTGTCGTAAATGATGGAAGTTACAATTACCCATCGTGGTGTTATCATCTGTGAAAACGCATCCGCCAAAGAAAGGATGATGACTGTTGTTATTTGATGCTCTCGATGGCAGAAAGAGAGGGCGTGTGATTCTGCCTGATCGGAGCCGATTGCGGAAGAGCGATCAAAAAAGACAATGCCATTTGCAATTCTGAAAGTTTGCAGTCATAATTTCATTGATGGGTAATGGGATGGGTTTCATTTTTTGGGTGGAAATTTCTTCTCTGTTTGCATGCAGAAACGGTGTTTTAGATGAATCCAGCAGATATTGTGGAAGTATTACTATGGTGTTGTGATTGCACCGGATTTGTTTGGAAGAATGCTATGTATTTTGTTTTTAGTCTTGAAATACGCGCGAAAACTTGTATATTTTTTATTTAAGCGCATTAGTAATAATATTTAAATATTAATACAAAAGCTTGAATGTTAGAAATAACAATTGATAAGGAGAAAAAATGTATAAAAGATCTTTTTTTTCTTCAGAAAGAATTTTAAGAAACTTCAATCAGTTTCCTGTTTAGAACAAAGATAATTTCTTAAGAGTTAAATATAAAAAATATTGGACAAAAAAATTACTCACTCGATTTCAATGCTTTTCAGCTAGAATGCAGATTATTTGTGTAATGTCCTCAATAAAGATTAATAGAAAATTTATGCTGCATGCACTGAGCTTCAAATGTACTTAATAAACAGCAATTTTGTTTATCTTTGAGCTAATGTCAAATTTTTTTATGCAATACTGAACTTAAAAATTCCAACTGCTAAAACTATTTTTTGATAAAAGAAACTGGATGAAAAATTTTCTTTCCAAGGTAAAAACTCATAATTCCCTGTTTAAATTTATAAGCCTTAAGTTTTATTACTGATTATAAACACTGCACTTAAAATATGAATTGTAGATAGTATATAAAAAGGAAAAAGTGACTTTACATATATCTTTAGCTTCAAGTGACTGCTAATATTAATCAGAATCCTTTAATAAAAAATTATTGTGGCATTATACTTTCCAATTAGAGTTTTTTATCAGAATGCAAAGGCGTATAAAAATTTCTCTAAATTTAACAATTTATCTATAAAAATGTATCGAATCGGTGAAAAGAAATTATTCTGATATATATCTGGTTTTGATAATAACTTGTTGAAATGTATTTTTATCATTTTTTGACATTCTGGACATTCTGAATAAAACTTCAAACTGTCATAATATTTCCATTCAAGCAATACCACCATAATTTTGAATAAATAAACAAATTACGATGACATTTAAAACAGCTAAGAATTAAAACTTTCTTTTTAGTTTTTTTATTATTCCACTCAGCTCAGTTATTTAAATTAGCTTCACTATATACTTTACAAACAGTTTTGAATAGTGCATTTATCAATAATTTAATTATTTATTTACTTCATTTTCCGTTTCGAGTTTCTCTTACAGATTACTAAATTAAATTATTATTAATTTTTAAATTCTATTTCAGCTAAAAATTAAACTTTTAATTATTGTCTATTTTTTCTGATTTTTAAGTAGAAATTTTTGAATTTTATTTAAAGAAATATAAAAAATAATTTTGAGTAGGTATTGGAAGATAAAATGAAATAATAGCACTTGAATTTCAAATCATGAATGGATCTTTTGTTTATTTAAAAGTTTTAAGAAGGTCAAACATTTTCAGTTAGATAGAGAATGGAAATCTATTTGTGCAAAAGGTGTTAGAGGCATCATCGAAACCGTCATTAAAATCGTTCTGTTTCCATCACTTCAGGACAAAGCTTTATCTGTTATGTACAGATAAATCAAAGAATAAAAAAAGAAAATACAAGAACTTGTGCAAATGCGAAACCACTTAGGAGCAGGGCGTCCCCCTTAAAAGCAACCGGAGACCGGCAAATCCCTCTCCTTCGCTAGACAAACGGACAAAACGCTGAAATGCCCTCTCTCTCAAACACACCAAGAAAGAAAACATGTCATTCCATTTGTTGGTCTTCGTAACAAGCCGGAAGCAAAGAAAATAGCCAGAAATAATAGCCGATCCAAAATGAGAAATGGGGGAGGGTCTAAAGCGAGAGTGGAAAAAGCAAAACCAACAACTAGGAGCTATGCAAAAAGGGCCATGCATGTTGACAGAGCGATAACTGAGAAGTGGGCAGCTAGCTAAAAGTGACAAATATTGACTCTCCACTCAGTCGATGACAGATCTCTTGGAAAGTTAAATAGCATTTCGTTCGGCTTTTCAACGCTTTTTGTTTCTCAAAACACTAAAAATTACTTTTTTTTAACCTTTTGTCTTTCTCTTTCTCCCCCTTTTATGTTTTACCTACCTATCTCCGTGCCGGCTGCGTTTTCACTTCTTTGTTCTTTTTATTATTATGATTAAATGTTATTCTTTCGGTTTCACGTTTCCAATCTAAAAATCCGCCATCTCCTTGAGTGGTTGGACAGATGGCGCAGGAAAGATTATCTCGGATGAATTTTGCGCCTGCCTTTTCTTTTCCGTTTAATTCCTCCAAGCGGTATTTGCTCAAGTTATCGGAGACGATTTGGGCTGCAAGACTCTTTCTACCTATAGTTTCTCCCTTTTCCCCTTTATATTATCTTTCTTTTGTTTTTCGGTAACTATGAAATACGCGTGTGGATAAGTGATTTACGAAATGTATTTTTTTTCTTTTGAAATTTTACTAGGAAATTTTTTTTTTCATAGAAATATAATGATTTTTGTGTAGCCCAATCATCATAATTGTAGGCGATTATGCAATTAGAACTCACCTTCACTTCACATTTTTAATTAAACTTAATGGTAAAAAAAATTCAATTGGTGTATTATGCCAAAACAGCATTAAAAGCAGTCTTTTTTACAATAAACTGGAATGGGTGAAACAGTTGATACAAATACACCATTTTACGTATTCAGCTCTGAAATTATTGTAGAGTTACATCCAACCATCCCTAAATGGAAACATCTGTCTATTTGAATGACAATATTTCAGTACACTTATTATGATAAACATATCAAATAAAATATCTGAATGACAATTCAAAATTGCAACTATTTTGCACAGTATAGTGCTTAAATGGAATCCATTCATAGTTTCGTAATATACATCTAATGCAATGTATCAATTTTATTTCCTCATCTTTTGTACACCTTCAAGTTCAAATCAGACATTCATATGAACGTAACAAAAGTAATCGAGTTTTCGTCTACTACAAGGAGCTATAGCTATTAATAGTTTTTTTCTTTCTATAATCTTAAAATTTTCTTCTTTCATTAACCAATTTTAAATATCTAATCATATAAAGGATTTATAAAGTGATTTTTAGTTCTACTTTTTCGGTATAAATCAAATAAATGGGAATACTTTGTTATAAATTCAGTGTTTGCTTTTGTATTATAGTGTTAGCAAACATATCCAAAAAACATTTATGTACCAGAATATTTTTGAAATTTTTAATGATATTATAAATATATTTTGTGTAAAAGGCATACATTTAATAAAAAAAAATAATAATTCTACAGCTCAATTCTCTTTTTCAGAAATGTTTTGTCTTTATTTAGGATCAGTTAAAGGAGTTGTTGATATGTTTGGTTATTGGTTTTACGTTCAATGTGTGTTATTTTAGAAATTTTTAAAATAAACTGATGTGCATCGTAACGAAAATTCATACGACAATGAGTCAGGCAAATAGTTTTGCAGCATTTTCTTAAACATTTGATACGATAGAGAAAGATTTTTGTTATTTTTTTCTTAGTACTAATACAACAGCAAAGGGTCGTCATTAAGAAATTACGATTCAAGAACTATTTCATAGACTTCGTATTCCCTATGAAAAATTGTATAATCAAATGTTAATCTTCTTTTAAATTCGAAATTTATTTTCAATACAATAATAATTTTTGAGAAGCTGTAGCGTTTGAATTTTGTTTTGTACTGTTTAAGGCGACAACGTGCCTCAAAATTGCTTTCTTTACATTTTAAAGTTTAAAGTTTTATTTTACTTTTATTTTATGTAAAATAGTACTTTATAATTCTTCCATTAAAAAAAATTCAAAAATTTAATTTTTAAAAACCTTTTGAGCTTCTATTTAAAACCCTAAAATTTTTTTAAATATGTTTTTTTCCCAATTTTTTTTTCTAGATAGCTGCTAATGTACTACATAAAAATTAGTATGGATTTACTCCAGCCAACAGTGTTTCATTTTTTATATTTTTTTATTGTGAAAAACATTAAAAAAATTTTAAAAAATCAGGAATTCTGACTTAGGACATTTTTAAAAAAATAACTACGCATCTTAAGGCTAATTTCTCACTAAGTTTTATAAAACATATATTTCTGAGCATCCATAAAAAATTTCATCCCTTTACCTCCATCAGAAAATCTTAAGCTTTCGGAATGTAGTATATAAGGAAAAAACGAACATGGAGAAAAATGCATTTAAAGTTTTTAGTCATCTGAATCGTAAAATATAGCCATGTAACTTTTACAAGATGCGATTCAAGTTATTCTAATTTGTTTAAAGTCAAAATATGCAAAAATTATGGAAGCAAAACATTATATTTATATGTTGAAGAAAAACTACCGAAAGAACAAAATTTCGTAAATCTTATCATATTACCTTTGAAAAATTAATCCATATCTCTAAATTGATTAAATGTATATTTCCACTATTCTGATTGCTATTTCTATTATCCTGTTTGCTATTTCTGTTATTCTCATTACTATTTTTGCTTTCTGTTTGATCGATGCAGTTGTAGCTTTGAGATTTTGCTCCAAATGACATTGAAGAGAATCTCATTGAAGTTTTGTGTCTTGAACCAATAATAGCTCATTTGATGAAAATATTTGGTAAATTTACAATATTTTCCCCTAATGAGCTATTTTTATAAATGCTTGAATCTGAAATGTCAGGAAACAAATTTCAGTTTCTTAATAGCATCTTTTTTTTCTATCCCAACTTCCTGACTTTTTTTTTGTTTTAAATTTTGTTTTTGCTTTATTTTTTATTTAAAATTAACAAATATTTCTTAAGATGAAATTGTTAAAATATTATTTAGGATTCTAAGCATAGTCTTGAATAATTTAAGAATTATACTGATCAAGAAGACTTACGATAGAAATTAATAGTAAAATATAAGTATAAAGAGTAACATATGTGTAATAATTAGTAAAAAAAATAAATAATTGTGTAATGAAGCAATAAATTTCATTGTCATAGTAAAATTCAAACAGTTTTCATAGATTCATGAAATGATTTAATCACGATTGATTTTCTTCCATTGTTCAAAGAGGAAAAAAAAACAAAAAAACAAGGGTTATTTTCTCAATTTAAATGAAGATTACATAGATGTGTGATTTTTAAAAAAAATTTAATCAAAATAAATTTAAGAAATGTTGATGATTTTCAGCCATAACTCCAGAAATATGATATAACCAACTTTGATTTTTGTTACAAGATTAAAATTCAAAACGTTGTCTTTTCAATATGATAGCTATTCTTGTCTAATTTTTCCTGAATTCTGATAAAAATTATTAATATTATTTTATATGATTTCTGCGTATATAAAGAAGGATTTTATATGAATCTCGGTGCTCAACATGGTTGATCATTAGATCTAAAATCATCCATTTCTTTTCAGCAATATACTTCATAAGTTGGAAATATTTGCTTCAAAGTGACTTTTTTTAAAATTTGATTTGTAAGACAGATATTAAGATATGCAGAAATTTTAATTAAATCGAAAATTTTGTGTTTTTGTTGTTTTTTACTGATTTGACTTACAACCAATTTAGGAAATCAATAATCGTTTAATTTAAATCTTAATAGCATCATTTTGCATCGAAAATTTCTCATTATTTTCCCATTCTGTCTTTTGGAGGTTTTAAAAGACTGTAGATATGTATGCTTCTCAAGTTCGCCCAAATTAAACAATTGCAAAGAATAACAATTGAACAAATATCTATTGTTTGATGAAGTCACAGGAAAGGAAAAAAATCACTATCCACATACATATATTTACAGCCTTTCAAATCTTCACAATAGATATGCGGGGGGAAAATCTGACATGAGTTAGCATACCTCATTCGTACTTTTGGAAGGGTTTTTCACTGAATGCTCGGAATTTATTAAAAGAGCGTCGGTCAAGTTCTTTGAAAAATTGCCCCAGATTTCGAAACGAGTTACTAAAACTGCCAGTATACGACCCAATTGTACCCAACTCTAGGAAAACATCTAGGACTGCGATAGACAGCTGTCAATTTCCCAGCTAATAAAAGACTGAGAACTCTGTAACTAATCTGTTGTAACAGAGAATTAAATTTGTAATTAATTCTCTGAACAGTAAAATTTGGATAATTCATTCTAAATTATCCAAAATTTACTGTTTCGACCTAGATAGCTACTACGATGTGCAACACGCGTTTATCTTTTCTGAAAATTTCGAAAATAAACAACTTGTTCAGTTCCCATTAATAAGGCACGTGCAACGTAATTCCATTAAAGTTCTCACTACCCCATAAAATTTATTATTATTATTATTATTAATTATTCCACCATAAAATAATTTCGAGGCGTTAGAGCAATATTGTGCTCGTCTAAACTAATTAAATTTAATTTTAACTTTCCTTATATCTTATAAGTAAAAAAAAATTATTCCAAATTATGATGTGGAGGTGCTCATAATCCTTTTGTCATTCCTCGGAACTCCGAAACATCACGACATTGCCGTCACTGAATGCTATAATTCTTGTTGAATTCAAGTTTTCCACTGTGATTTTTGATATCCAATCATCAACTTTGTTTTTCGTTCTCTTAATAACATGAAATATTGGGGTATTTACTTATGAATAACCTGCATAAGCCTAAAGCTTATTTTATAACATTTTTTAAATTTTATTAAATGTATCGATACTCAGGTGCGTTTTGATGATAATAAATACACTGAACATGAAGCTTAACTTTTGTAGCGTGGGATAAAGCTACAAAAGGCTATTATCTTGGGGATGCTGAGGGGTTACAGTAAGTAGGCATCAAAATATTTGAGAGCTTTAATAAAGATATTTGCTTGAAATAGTTTGATTAAAAAAAAGACAAATGAGATACTCGGTTCTTCAAATTTTTTTTCCAAGAACTAATTCTGTAAGCTGTATACTTTTAGCACATTAATAGAATGAGGTAAATTTCCTTGTCTCCATTACACTTGAGGCACTAGAGGTTATTAGAAAGATTGAATCTGTATAAGAGACCTATAGTAAATGTATGTTTATTTGTATTTTTACAAGCACATTATCTCTGCCATATCATTACAGAAAATTTTAAAATTAAAAGGATGAAAGACAAATAAAATGTAAAGCCGGCGCGTTGCTCCCATCGAAAAAATAATATTAAGTACAATATATCAGTAATTTGGCAATGTTTTATGGAAATAGGATGAACGGTAGGACAGTGCATAAAATACGAACGAACAAATATTCGATTTTATATATTAGGTTTGTGTATTTTTTGAATTGTAATGAAAGAAAATATTTATAAAATCTCGTGATTCGTGTAACATTAGTTCGAAATTCTCAAGTTTCGTTTTAGAAAATAGAATTAAAATATTTTCTTTCAAAACTGATTAAAGATAGAAAATATATTTATACCATAAACCGTTAATATAGTTGGAAAGATAATTTTTTTGAAAATTGATAGTGCAAAATTATTTGTACTATAATATTTTTGAAAGATGCTGCGAGAAACGTTATATTTTAATTAAAATTTAAAACCCCCAGGATTGGTCTCTCCAAAATATTCTCGTATAATCTGTAATTCAGTTTTATCTCTGAGAATGACTTGCATGTCATTTGTGTTCAATAGCTATACAATATAGACCTTTGATTTAGCATTTCTACAGAATCTATCGTGTCTCGTCGGCGATTTATTTGGAGATTAATCTTTGTTAAAAGAAGTGATTGAGATCCGAATATTTTTTTTTTTAATTTTAGATATACTATGCCTGTAACGATCCCATAGATGTAAATAATAAGCAAACCAAATTTCATCGCAATCGGATGAAAGGTTTAGGAAGGTATAAGAGACATACAGACAAACATTCATTTTTATTTATATAGATAAAAGGTTCAATGCCTTTAAAAAAATTTTAATTCTAAATATTTCCTACATCTAAATAAAGATGGAATTTTTTTTTCAATATTAATATGTTCACATGTTTCCTAACATTAAAACGCAGTTGTAGTACGCGTAGATCATCCAATAACACGCAATAGTCTAAACATAGAATGATGGCACTTTTTTGGGTTCCTCCACCATAAATATCCACTCGAGAGGCCGTCCACAATCGGAAACGAGAAGAAAGCCTCAAACAATAACCGCGGAGAGCATTTGCCAGCAGATAGGGCTCCATTAGGTCCGGGGAAGTGGAACACCGGGAAAAGAAGATAGAGAGGTGTTACTATCTGGAAACGGTCGCTTTCTATCTTGGTCACAAAGCGGATTTATGGTGGACCCCCTCTCAAGAGTTTGGCAGCGATTCCCGCGCAGCAAACTCGGGAACTTGCACAAGTTGAGCGGTACTACCCCAACTCCAATGGGATTGTTTCGATGACAGAGCGGATTGCGTGAGGATGTTTGTTTTTTTACCTTTCTCGTGAGCGGTGTTTGTGATTTTGCAAAGGCATCGTGTCATCGCCTTTGTAATGAGTGGAAATGAGTTGGTAATTTTGAATTCGTGAAACAGCCTCGTATCAGTCATATAAATAAACATTTCCATTTAGATAAGGAATAATTAGGCCCCAGAGGAAGGAGATATAGTTTGTTTCTCGTAAAGAAATTATTGGTGGCAAAGATATAAATAATAAAAAAATTCTCCATAACTCACTGATGCATCAGTAAACGCAAAAACAAAAATGAACCACATATGGCTCTGCTAAATACAAGTAGACTTCGTCATTAAGATCAACACACACAAATTCATTTACGCAGTAATAAATGTTTCCTTTTTAGATAATGAATAATTAGGCGCCACTCAAAATAAATCTGGAAAGTTTTCCATAAGATAATTGTTTGTGGTTAAAACCAAAACAAAAATTTGGCTGCGATGTGCAGCTGTAATGGTCAACGTTCCCATTTAGATAAGAAATAAATAATTAGGCCCTAAAGAAAACCAAAGGGATTGGTTTCCCCAACATTTACTCGCATATTATCTTATAAAGGTGAATTTGTGTTCTATATCTACTTCGTCGCAGCCGATTAAAGCAAAAGTTTGACACAGAACTACAATTATAACCAAAAAATCACATACAAAATTAAATATATTCAAATCATTGTGTTTTTGAGTTGTGACGTTTACACGTTTCTGAAAGTACAAACAGACTACTCCTTGTTGGGTTTTAGCTCAAAATTTGATTTTTCTATAAAATAGATGTTAAATCTGTGTACCGAATTTTATTCATTCAACTATGTTGGTTCTGTAAGTATCATGTTAACTTACGTTCGAACTACCGGATAGAAAGATTCCTTTGTGGAGATTTTTAATGAAATGTGAAAGAAATCTGCAAATTTATTGTAAATATCATGAACTAAATTTCATCCGTCGAGCTCAAATCTTTTGGAAATATCTTTCCACAGGCAAACATTTTCAATATTTTTTGCTTTCTGAGTAGACAGAAAACACGTTTTTGGCATTATGGTTTGTCTGACGGTTCTCACATCTAACTGAATGAAATTTGGTACATAAATTTTACGTCATATTTGTGGAATTCGATCAAATTTTCAACAAGATTCATTCACAGAGAGTTCTATTAATCAAGCTATTCAAGTAGAAAGGAACTCGCTAACTACAAAAAATAAAGAGCAAGGAGGATAAAAATTGGAACATATTTTTGGTCTCTAAAATATAAATTCTTATCAAATTTTGAACGAAATTTCTCTAATGTTTAACCGTCTACTGAACTGTATTTTCGTAAGCACACAAGCCTAACGATTTAAATTAAGGAAATTCAATGTATTATCTTATAATTAAAACTTCCGCTTTGTGTCAAATTTTGGTGTCCATCAGTCTGAAAAAAAAGTCTAAAATACATATCCGCTCTATAGATTCAGTAAAAGATTAGCAATGAAAATTTGTATTTCACGGCTACCCATCGTCCATGTCATACAAGGAATTCGTGATCTTATCCAACATCCATAACTCTTTGGAAAGAAAGGAGTGAATGACTTTTATTAGAGAGTAAACGAGAAAGTTTTGAACAGACCACTTCCTCTTTAATAATGTGGAAACATAAACTCATAAAATCATTTCTCTGAATTTCTTATCATATTCGAATATTTAAAAAGTACTCGGAGCTATTTTGAAAATATTTTGGCGGCATTATGGTGACAATATAAGAAAAAATAATTTGAATCAAAAGTGTGAGCCAAATTATAAACACCTGAAGCGAGTATTTCTTCAAGGATTTCCTATTTTGCTTTCAGAAGCACTGAGGAATTTAGCCGGTATGGTTTTATCAATACCAAAAAAAAAATTCATTAATAATATCGAAATACTGCAAAATATTAATACTTATACGATAAGTATAAATAATAACGTAGGAAAGAAGAACTCCTTTTCTGATTCCGCATTTTTTATTAATAAAAATATTTGTAGAAAATGTTTCATCATTGGATATTTCACATTAAAATTAAAAATAATATTGGATCATCTTTTAAACTATAAACTGAATCAAGTTCAATTATTGGATAAAATATTCATTCAGAAATATAGAAATACACAAATATAAATTTTCTTGTTAAAGATCTATAAAGTTACTTGAAATCAAAGTAAACTGATTTTATATCACAGTCGGAAATAGTTTGTTGAAGAGAAATTCAAATGTCAGTTTCTCAATTAATGAATATACCATAATATGTATTTTAATAGCGAAAAATTCACAGTTGCCCATTCTTTCGAAAAACTATAGCTATGCTAAAGTATAGTAACTGTATAAAAGAATCTAAATGTATAAAATGTCAGGTGATATCTGCCAATTTTGAATAAAACGAAAGAAATACAATTTTTTAAAAACATTACTCTCCAGTTTTCAAAGATGAACTTTAAATGAAATTGGTCCTCTTAGCAATTTTACTTACGAATAATGAAAGTAGTTTGATTTCTAGTCATTTTATGTTCCCAAGTAAATTTCTATAACCATTTGATGCCTCAATTTTTAAAATTATTTTTCCCATAGATATGTAAGCCATTAGATATTTTTTAATTATTTAGATCACGAAAGAATAAATTGAAAATTTACTACTAAGAAGCAAATTTATAACTTCTTTGTCCATTAATTTCTTTTATGTAACATAATTTCTTTTCGATTTAAATATCATCAAAAAAGGTCATTTTCACCTTCTAAAATTCTGAAATAAGTAACCATATAGCATAGGTAAATAACAAAATATCCTGCGAATTATGTATTACGCTTGCGAACTTTTGAGTGGGATAATTTTTCAGAAAATGGGGAAAAAACATTAACGGTAGAAATTTCCTAGAATTCATAATGACCCATTGTTTAATCCAATGGACGAGGAAGTTAACTAATATATTTGCAAAATTCATTGCACATGGTAATAGATTATTATTTCGCGCTATATAATATTGCAAAGATGCCTGAAACACATAACCATAGGTAAATTTTCTATTTATAAAATTTACTGTGTTTTGTTACTTATATCAGATTTAAATATAAAAAGGTCTATAATTCCGCAAGCAAATAATTGCATCTGAATTCAGTGGGAGTTGTTTTCTCTAAATTTCCTCTAATTTTTTTCTTATACCCCCCGACAGAGATGACTGACTCTACTACAATCCCACAGTAAAATTGTAGACCTTGGGAAAAATCGAGAAAGCCCCTAGTGCTCAGATTTTTTTCCAGCTCCACCCATGACTTTTTACTTCGTACTTACAGTGAAGAAAATCAAATACAAATTTTGGCTGTCTTCTTTTTTCGATTATTTAAAAGAAAAACGCATCACGTATCAGAAAGTTACAATTTTAGTACAAAGATCACGTGTCGCAAATCACTTATCTAAGCCATAGACTTTTGACACTTACATTCATGCAAGAATTATTGTCAAAATTTGATACGGATTTACCCATAAAATACTAAAATTTTATACCAAATCTGATCAATTTAATTCTTTGTATTTTGCTGCTGAACTTACTTAGTCAGACAGACAAAAATACATTTTATTCAAAATTTAAAAGAAACTACAAAATTTGATGCAAAATTCACGTATTTAATTCCCATCTAGTTCAAAAAGTCTTCAAATCATTCAGTTTAAAGCAAAGTAATTGAATACTTAGAAGGTATGAATGACTCCAATAATACATTCAAGAAACTCTAAATAGGGGGATTTCTTGAAAATCTTAAGTGATGAGTGTGGTTAGAGACAAGATGATGATTCAAGATGTTTTATTCTTCTATCGGAATTTTGTTTATTGTAAAGGGAGGGTAAACAACAGTCAGTGAGATACCTAAAAGTTGTAAGTGTTGCATTTTTTTTTCAGTAAAAGATATGTAGATCTGTTGTTATTAAATTTCAAGGAAGATTGATCAAAATATAAGTCATTAACAGCAGTTTCGATTTGTTTTGATAATTTTTGATAAAAAAAAGTTTAATTTGGATATAGAATTTTGAAATTATCTTCCATTGTGACATCAAAATGCTTTCGAACGTTACTTCTTGAAAGAAATAAAATTCAATCAAGATATTGAAATATATATATATACTATTTTAGATAAATAAAAATATTTAAATTAATGATAAATTTTAAAATATTTTTATTTTATAATTTTAATTGCCATTTTTTGTAATAATTTTAATTTGAAGTTAACATTGATGAATAAAATTCAGCCATCAAACAAATTTTAGTAATTATACGTAACGTATTAAATATTAAATGCAATTATTACTTTTGATACGGTTTCTCAATGGGTATCATTTATTATTGAATTGTACTTTTAGAACTTCATGAAGCGTTTTTTCAATTTCTGAATAAATTTTTAATTTTTCACACATTTTAAAACTGCAAATACTAACAAGTATTTATTATTTTGCCATGTGTTTTGTAATATATAAATAATATTGTTCATCTTAACATTTTTTTCCACCTACATTTTATGTTGAGTCAAGAAAGTGTTTTTAAGTGGATTTTATTGAGACTTTAATTTTAATGTGGATAGAAAATGAATAACAATTCGGTTAATCGGAAATGAATTCGAATACTCAAAAATGTTCCATTAGTTGTTAAAAAAATTCTGAAAAAAAGAACTACTCCCTTAAGTGAATTTTTTGACAATCACAATATTTTCTTTTAGTAGATTTCGTATATGAGAAAATAAAAACATTAAGATACATTGTCACTAGCTGATTTCTGATTTTAGCCATTTTTTTTTCCTCCGAGATCTACAAATAGAACAGAATCAGCCAGTTGAAACCCCCTCTTTACATTATCCGTTGACTGCCTCTGTCCAGATGCTCAGCGGTAGATATTTTACGAGTCTTTCCTCTGTTGTCTATATCGGGGTAAGAGAAAGAGTGAGCAAAAAAATGCATATTGGGTTGTCGTCTTGAATTTGAGTCACTCCTTCGTTCTGTGTTACTTCTATTAGACCCTCTGCCTTTCGGTTATCGGCCACCAGCAGATATGGCACACGGAATACGACTCAGACGGGAAGAATGGGTTTTAGCTTTTAGAGTAAAAGGGATGCGAATAAACATGTCAGCTACTGTGGACAGAAGGGATATTGAAAAATATTGGGCTGTAATGCCGAGGAGAAAAGCTGCAGAGAGATAACCGGACCGGACGGTGGATAAATAATCGAAGCTGGACATCGAATGAAGTGCTTCAGAGACGTAATGGGTTCAATCTTGCGTGCGCGCTTTTTGTTATTTTTGACAGATTAGAAAAAGAACGCAGTCATATATATGTTGTCTTGTTTTATCCATTTCTAATCAAATGTCTCTAAAACCAAAAGGTATCTCATCCATTTTAAATATTTAAAAAAATGTCATTTCGTTTCAAACTAATTATAGGTTGTTATGGTTTTTCGTATATTGTAAAAATATACTGAGAAAAATTATAAGTAATTGTAAAATCTTGTTCCGTATTTTTTACTGTCAAAGAAGAATACATTTAGAACAATATATAATAGAAAAAGTATCGAAAAAAAAACGTTGTCAACTAGAGTCTGATTTGTCTTTAAATGCTTTAATGTTAGTAAAAATAATCTCAGTTTAAAAGATTTCATGTCATTGTTTAAAGACATTCTGCTACTTAAACTAATTCGATTTTATAATTATATTTATATACTAATATTTAAGTAATAATGAGGTTGATTAATTTTTTATAAAAGATAAAAAATAATTATAATAATTTTGAAATTATTATTCATACTTCTCTATATATACTTCAGTAAATCTAATACTATAATACGAGGAATGGTTGTCAAGTCGAAAATCGCCCCAGAATTAATAAACTCCGGTAAACTTGGGGGTCTGGGGTTTTTGGCCACGAGGAATCGATTGGCGCCGGTTTTGAAGCACTACGGTCGAGCAGTTCGGAGTTACAGATAGGATATTTTCCAACTTTATTAGTTCGTCATAATGGCTACTTAAATTTTCAAGCGGTAACGTGCTTCCATCTATAGCCAATATGGCGAACTAATAAAGTTTTATGTTTATGCTGTTATAGGTTTATAATATGTTTCTTATGTATGTATATATGTTTGGTTTTTCTAAATAAATTTGTCAAAAATATTGAACTTCAACACACTTCAATCTTTACCTTTACTTTACCTTTGTATAGAATAGTTCCCTTTCCAAACTCTTTGTTTAGAATAGTTTATAATGGTGCACTTTAACCGGTTATCTTTTCACCAATGGTTTCACAAATTTTCTTATGGCATGTATTGTTTTGATAAGTCACAATTGAAAATTTAAATCTTCGAGTTAGCTTCGATACCTGTTTTCGCCTAGCGGAGCTCGGTCACCCGCTGGTGTGATTAATCCAATAATTATTATCACCTTATACATAATAACTAATTTGTCAGATTTACCGAAGCAAAAATATAATATTTATTTAAAATGAAGAATAATCTATGCCGATAACATTAATGTTATAATCTACACATAGTATAAAATGAACTCTCCTGAAAGCGACTGATTTTTTTTTTTTTGAACCACAAAAACTCGAGAAAAAGTTAACCGATATTAGAGATACTTATACCATTTTGTAGAGCATTGATTGGGAAGATTTTAGTACATTAAAGTCATATCGAAATAAAAAAAGAAAGTTTCATAATTGCGATTTTAATTATTCTACGTATGAGCGAAAACCTCAAACAGAGCATCTGCTATAGCAAGAGCTGTGATATTCATATGCAATAAGTTTCTTGGTCTACGTTTGATTTCAAACAGCGATTCAAATCTCATTATGACCAAATGAAGGAAATCCAACCTTTGTCGGAATACATTAAATGCCAAAAAGCTTCATTTATTGCACGATAAAGAAAATGTAAAGGAAAAAACGCTTGATTAGCGAATGTCAGATAATAGTCTAAATATTTAATATATATAATAATATAATATTAGTCTATATATAATTCTTAATAATCTAAATATTTCTGTCTTCTATAAAAAAAATGTAGCTATTTTTGATAATTTCTAAACATATTTTATGTTTGTTTGATGTTGCGTAACATATCCATGTCATATATGGTGGTGGCAAGACTTAAGTTTAAAGCTAATTTTTCTTCTTCGATGCTATAGCACGGGCAACACAGTGAAAGTACTGCTAATGTATGTATAAGCATATATTATTATTAAAAAGGATTTACACTTCATAATATATATTTCTTTCTTTTTTAAGATTTCTTAATTGTGAAAGTGATCAATAAATTAATTAGTGTTTCCAAAAAATTATTAGAAACTTCTGCAATGACTAAGTACAGAATAATTATAAAGATATCTGTATTATTACTAATAACAATAATTTCTTTATTTCATGCAGTTTTTCTGCTTTTCTAATGTTGCAAATTATTCCAATTCTAACTTTCTACATAATTCAGCTTATATTGTCGAACGAGGCTCAACGAAAGAAAGAAAAGTATTATATTTGAAAAATCAATATTATTGAGAATCAATCAATATTATTACTATTCGTTTAATTAATTTCCACGTTTAGGTTCTTATCTTTTAACGGAAAACTACAGCTTATAATCAAGCATTGCATCACTAATTTCCAGATGTCAAATCGAATTTGTTGATAATCTCTGATAGATCGAGCATCATCTATTATATAATATCAACATTTCAGCGTATTAAGATATCGTATTTCGCTTTCTTTGGTTTATACCATAATGTCCTTTTATGTGAAATCCCAGACAAAAATTATCATACAGTTGATAAAATAATATAAATATGAACTCTAATTAAGCACTTGCATCGCTTCTGAAAAGGATAATAAAATTTCTATCAGTTATATAAATGGGTACGGCTGAAAAGGCTGCTGAAATTTGTCTGTTATCAAGATAAGGGAGAAAGCAACGCCGCTAACATCTACAGCGGTCTGCCTTGTTGATGTTGATGAAATGTTTCAACGAAATTTCTAAAAGATAAAGTGATGAAATATCAAGGAAGTGCATTTAAAATATTGAGCAACACTCACATTTGTTCGCCGAAACACATGTAAATTCCCACGTAGCAATGTAAGATAGTTTACTCTAAAAAGTGATTAAAGAACTGATTACTCTCACGTTTTGGAATCACCAGTAATAAGAGAAACTTTATTATTTCTAAATCCTAAATTCTTCGGTAAACCTCAAAATTTCCCGATTGGTTATTTTCTGAAAATCTTATGTTCCTTGGAATCAAATTCTATTAAAACCACAAGATTTTATAGCTGATTTGTGTTTAATTCTCTATTTATAATCGTTGTATAAAATTTTGAAATCCAGCTAAATGATCTTGGTCTTAATAAAGCGAATTAAACAAAACTATACCAGACACTGGAAATTGAATGTTGTACATATAATGTATCTTTTATTTGTTTTAGTTTAATGGCAGAATTACACAAAAGTTCTGACTAAATAATTGGCAAATTAAAATATAATAATATTTTATCAAAATAAAATAAAATGTGAATAATAACACAACTGAAAGTAAGAAAAAATATTTTTAAATATCTTTTTTCTTACTTTCTTTTTTTTGGGGGGGGGAGGGGGAAGAGTGAAGGGATTTTCTTAATAACTTAGGATAATAACTTAAAAACGTTTTGTTTTTAAAACAGAAAAAAACATGATAGCTTAAACACGTAACTTATTAAACATTAAGAAAAAGGTTTAAGCGAAATTCGAAATATTAATACGCTGAAATGTTGATATTATATAATAGATAATATTACATCTTTCAGAAATTATTAACAAATTCAATTTGACATCTGAAAATTAGTGATGCAATACTTGATTATAAGCCGTAGTTTTTCGTTGAAAGATAAGAACCTAAACGTGAAAATTAATTAAACGAATATAAATAAAATCTCTCAATAATATTGATTTTTTATCCTGAATAATCTGTTTTGACGCTCTTATAAAGTTTAAGCTGAAATTATGTAATTTAAACTTTTTTAATTTTCTTAAAAAGCTCTTAATAATTCAAACTTTTTTAACGTTCGTAAGAAGTTTAAGCTAAAATTATGGAGTTTAAAGTAGAATTGGAAAAGCGTGAAAAGCTTCTAAATCTATTAATAACAATCAGCACTTTTAATTCTATTTAAAATACGCCATTAATTTTTCAAGCCTTTTCGTTTTTATGATGTTATTAATATTTTACTTTTTTACTACTATTAGTACGAATAGTAATACCTTCAACGCATCTCATTTCTATGCAGTTTTTTTTTTTTTGATTAAGATCTTTCAATTTACGAATTTTTATTTTTAGTGGATTTATAAAAATACTAGCCGCCTTTGGCGACCAACTGGTTATCCCTTGAGTAAAGCGTTCTAAAATTTTCAATTAAATCACATATTCATTAGCCTTGAAGTAATTCCGGGCAGTGATTGACCTGAAATTAATATTTTCTTTAAGATGATGGACGAAAAGTTCTAAAAGTACACCTTTTCTTAATAATATTCTTTAATTTTCTAAATCAGTCAGTTTTAACCATCGGTTATGCTTCCAAAATATTAAAAAAAAAATTCGGTGATGTTGTCAAAATATTAAATATGTTTTTTTAAAGAAAGCGAGAAAGGGGAAAAAAGTATTAAATTAATGATACAGCTATTGCTAACGATTACATAAATACGCCATTAAGTTGGGATTTCAATGCATATCCTGTCTAAATTCAATCAGGTTTACCGTAAATAATGATTTATTGAGTTAATTATATAGATATTGCAAACGATTGTAGAAACCTTTGCGTTGCATTTATTTTTTAAAGAAAATATCACATTTTATATTTATTTTATGTTATCCAGTCACGTGCTAAAAGTTTCATTTCTTTAGATTTATTTTGGGATGATAATTTTTTTATGAACTTCCAGCATTCTTTTATTTTATCCAGTCACGTGCTAAAAAAACATGATTAAAATATTTCTTTAAAAATTCGTTAAAAATAGAAGCTTAAGTTATACATTAAAACACTTATACCATTAGAAGGCTAATTTTTTAATCTTTAAATTGATGTAAAAATCATGTTTATGCGATCATATTTTTGGAAGTTATAGCGGAAAAACGTCGAAATTTCGGTTAAATTTTAATTAATTCAAATTCTAATTAAAAATTCGAAAAAAGGGCTCCGAGGTGCACATTCCGGACCTCCAAGGTATACATGTACCAAATTTGGTAGCTGTAGGTCCAACGGTCTGGCCTGTAGAGCGCCAACACACACACACACACATTGAGCTTTATTATAAGTATAGATTTTTTTTTAACTTTTTACTCTTTCTGATATGAAATGTATAAAAAACTGTACTGTAATGGTCAAAATTTCGACTCCGAGATTTTGACGAATCAGCATTTAGATCTAAGTTCGAAAACACATTTTTGAAATTAACTATACCTATCTATCTCTTTATGATAAAGATGATTGAAAAATGCTTAGAATTAGAGGATTGAAATTTGGTGACTTTTATATCAATTTTATAGAAGTCCATCAAATTTTAAAAGAATCTCCTCATCAGTCCGTTTTTGCACTATGTGAACATGACAATTTAAAACCGCTAACATTTGGATGAATAAAATTTGACACACAGTTTATCAACAAAACTGTAGATGTATGTTGAATCTCGCAGCCGATTTATAAAATTTGTAGTCATTTGCTAATTTGTATTTCGTTGTTATTTGAAAGCAATACCTCAAAAGTGTAACGATTCAGATTAATGAAATTGGTTATGGGAATCTGAAACAAAATTGTGAATCTGTTTGGAATGAAGAGTCCAGTTTGAAAATTCAGATTCCGAACTGCATTTTCTGCATTACATTATGAAACAAGGTTAACCATACTGCGTCAGCAGATGTAGAAGACAAATCCAATAGAGTTCAATCTGTTTAGTTATATTACATCCTATTTCCGAACAAAATGTGGTTTACTTTTGGATGTATCTCATAATTTTGAACCATTGTCAGAGGGTGAGTGCGATACATGAATCATCACTCTCTCATCAAAACTTTGCTTAAACTTCCAATCTTGAAGCTTCAACAAAGACACACTGCCCACTGAAGGAAGCAATCTCGTTTTCGAACTTTGTTGTGCTCTTCGAGGGTTTGCCCCTCTCTCCTGCGAGCAAAACATTAAAAAGGAGACGACACTGTACTATATGAGAAAAATCGACCACTCGCTTTCATTTGCATTAATTAGTTTTAGGCCACCTGCAGCTTTCTCTGTTCGAAAGAATCTTTAAATAAAATTTTGATAAAATCCCATCCTCAACAACTGGACAGATTTCAATAATTAATTTCTCTAGTTTGCAAGTTTAGCCCTATAATAATATTGTTTTTCTTAATGATAATGTTATACTTTGACAATGTTTTTATTGGGAAAGTGTAATTCAAAATAACACCTTCTTTTGTTGTAATAAGGTGCATTTAATTTTACTTGAATGATATGGCAAAACTGAGATTGTTACCATGTTGGATAAACATTGTTCACCACAGGCGGTTAGTTAATTTTTATACTTAAAGATAATATCAAAAGTGAAATGAAAATTCAGAATTTTTTAAAAGAATTAAAACAGTGCTTTCCAATTCAATGATAAATACAAGTCCTCATTACATTAACAATATAGCCTCCAGTCACTAAGAGCTGAAACATAGTTTAAGAATAATAACACACATACAAAGCATGTCAGGGATTTTTTTCGGTATTTATTCTAAAATTTAATACAGTTATCTTCTGGTGTGTTATTTTTAAACGTAAATAGTTTCAAGAAGGCATCTTTTTTTCATCTTCTGCTGGCAGCATAATGGTTGACTGATAAGAGCGGTTGGAAAACAAAGCATTCCCAGTGCCACGTGCAAAGAGTTATCTCTACTTAACCCTCGTTGGGGAGCAATGCTCGCGTTGAGCGTTTTTGACTCATGCTTCTGTTTTAGCTCGCAATGTTTCCTCAGAGGAAAATTGAAATTTGAGTTAAATGAGTGTGTATCGTTTGTTTCTTTTTATGGCACGTTAAATGGTTAAAATTCGACTGTTTAAGAAAAAAGCTTGGGTATTTTTTTAAATCACATTTTTAAGAAAAAAAATAGATTTTGTTGGCTGAAACCTAAAATAGACTTTTTTTTCAATGATTATATAAATCAAAGATTATATACCCATTTATACAGATGGCTCTAAATCTGATACAAATACTGGTTGTGCTTTTGTTTGTGAGAATGACATTATAAGTTATAGACTTCATGATTTTACCTCTAAATTGACATCATTGTATATAGCACTAAAATATCTTTCAGAAAAACTACCAGTAAATGCTATTATTTACTCCGATTCTTTAAGTGCTCTGGAATCCTTGAATAGTGGTGTAAATTCCCATGGTCTGGTATAGGAAATTAAGTGCTTGCAATCCCACCTGCATAAGAGGGGTTATAAAATTTTGTTTTCCTGGATACCAGCTCATAACAGGTAATGAACAGGCAGACACAGCTGCCAAAGTTGCTAATACGTATCGTTGCCTGCCTCTTCATTATACCTATATCAAGAGCGCATTATGTAAGTGGATGCTACAGTCATGGCAAAATGACTGGAATCAAGAAGTAAATAATAAACTTCACGATGCAAAACCATATATCACACCTTGAACTTCATCCTTCAATATAAAATTTGATGTCATTCTGACTCGACTGCGTATCGGCCATTCACGTATGACATACAGATACTTACTGTTTGGAGAATCTCCGCCTGTTTGCGGCTCATGCAATGTTCCACTGACTATACGGCACGTTTTAATTGAATGTTCTGATTTTTATAGAGGCAGTGGGAACTTTTTTAACTCCTCTGATTTTAACTTGTCTTTCCATCTAGGGGAAAAACCTCACACAAATTTATTCCCGTTTTTAAATAAAATCGGAATTTTTAGTGACATTTAAATTTACTCATATTTTACTTACTGTTTTACAAGTTTTTTAAGACGAATTTTATGGTATTGATTAAAAAAACTCAATAAATGGCCAGTGTTTTCGGCGCAGCATATCCTAGAAAAGGATCTTGAGCCAGAAAATTACCATATCCTATCCTATCCTATCCTATTAATCAAAACAGAAAAAATAAAATAATAGTTCGAGCATAACTGTACTCTGATATTGTTCATTTTGTTATAAAGTCAGCTTAAATTATGGAAGTAATGTGTACCTGCATTATAATGGTCAAACAAACGAACTTACATACAGGTAAAAATTTAGAGATTTTAAGAAGAATAAAAACAAATTGTTAAATTTCTTTGTTTGTAATGAATTTACCAATTTCTTTTTGTATTTCTTTGTTTGTAGTAAATTTCTCTAATTATCTTTGTTATTCAACATGTGTGTGTGTGCATGCGTGTGTGAGTGCCTAAAGATATTCATTAATCTAATTTAAATAGTGATTTATTTCGCTCTAAAAAATTGCTGAGTTTGTAGCTCTAATGCTACAAGTAAAGTGATAATAAGAGATAAAAATAAAGAACGTGTATAGTATAACTTCCAAAGATTCCTTTTCCTTAATCGACACTTAAAAAAATCCCTGAAAAATTATTTTCGTTAACGATCTAAGGGGAAAAATTCTCACACTTTCCCCTTGTATGCTGATATAAACAGAAACATTTCGTCGCTCCTCCTCGTGTGCAAACCATGCCTTCCAGTTGAAAAATAAATTGATTTATTTTCTGGTTTGCCTTCCTGTCTTACATAATTTTTTGCACAAATCTTACACAGCTATTATTATTGCTATTAATATTATTATTGCTATTATTAATGATATTAATTAATATTACACAGCTATTAATATTGGTAGAAATACAAAATGTAGTTTTTTTAAAAACGAAGGTCAATCTCACTTTATAAATAAGGGAACTATCTTCATCTAACTACGCTCTAAGAGTGTTAGAAGTTAAAAAATTAGTTTATATCCACAGACACACTACAGAAATTTTGATCTTCCCAGGCATGCCTTTTTTGTTCATTAGTGACAGATATGACGTCATTGGATTCCTCATCAGAGATGACGTAAATACAGGTTCTAGAAAAGGGATGCAAACATTTCATATTCTCATATTCGAAATATAAAAAAGAAAATCTAATAATAATAATAATAAATTTGAGATTAGAAAATCATTGTGGCATCTCTAAATAATCAGGCGTAAATTTCAATCAACTGCTCAACATAATAAATATTAACATTAAATTTAATTAATAATAACAAATCGTCTAATATAATAATAAAAATCCTTAGTTTTGTCATTTTAAAACCATTTTATTGATATAAACATTAGCTTGTTTGCTGCTCTTTTACCTCCAACTGAGTTTCATCGAAGCAATAATGTTTATAAATAAGGAATAAAATAAGAACTTTTTACTTATGTACGAGCAAAATGTTTGGACTTTCTTTGGAATGATAACCAGCTTCTTAAGAAATGAGAAAACTATTGTCAGATCATTAACAACGGAGTGATACCAAAGAATATGAAAATAATTTCTTCGAATTTTCTCAAATTATTCGTTCAAAGTTCTCCTTCTTTTATAGGTACATAAACAATAAAAAAATTCTAACGGACAACAAAAAGAGGCATTGGGATTTTTTTTAAATAAAAAATAAGAATGAAAGGAAACACGAAAAAAGATAGAGAGAGAGAGAATCATCTAAACAAGTTTCGGAAGAGGAGCTGTGGGAAATTCAATCTGATGCTCAAGACAAACAGAGCGAGGCCATTTAGTCGGAGAATGCGACGAGTCCGATAAGGTGTAAAACACAGTGACAATGGTTATGGTTCAAGATGCGGCAATGATCTACCGATGCTTCTTAAATGGTGGACACATAACGCGGAGAATTATACTCGGTACAGACCCTCGCCTGCACAACATGAGATAAGCCTCCCCCTCCCCTCTCTTTCTGGGGTAGGGATGCGTCTTCGGTTTTCTTTTTGAGAATGACATGGTTTTATTTTAGAATGTCTATCGCTTGAGAGGTGGCGTCGTTTCCCTTGTTTCTTCAATCGCTTTGACAAGCACCTCGTTGGAGACTTCTAATTTAAACTGATGCGTGTTTTTTTTTCGGAGTCCACAAAGAAAGTATAAACTAAAAATAGAAAATGTCATTCCATCAGCATTCTGTTTTACTTCCTCCATGAGGAGCGTTTTGTTTTTAATTTGGCAAAGGGCAAAAAGAAGAAAGTATGTATTTTATAACAAAACCTCAAATTGAGATGCACAATTTTGTTGAAAAAAGTCCATGTTACATTGCAATCGTCTAATTTATTCTATTTAGTAGGGTCTTCTTCACACGCGCATGTTCCGATAGAACACTTCGATTTTTTTCATGGGATGCTTCTAATTTTTAACTGATGTGTGATAACAGAGATCAAAATTTCCCCCCAAAACTTCTTTACAAATACCGTATTTCGTTTTTTTAAATATATTTTGTGTGCAAGAGAGTAAAAAGGGTTTTTTTCTGTTGCCAGTAATTAAAAGTCGAATATTTGATTGGGCATTTCTTGAAAACATGTCTTTTATCGATATAAATTTATCTTGTATCCATCATCTATCTGCCTGTGGTTATAACATTGGTGGCGAGGAAAATGTTAAACAAAACCTAAGACTGGCTCTCCAAGCCATTAATATAAAGGGACCATCATCAACTTGTTTCCACCAGAAGAGTTTTTGAAATTTTTGTAAATTTATTATTGACACCTATTAAATTTTCTAATTCTTAAATATATTTTCTTATTTTATTTTATTCTTATATTAATCATTCTTAGGCGTTAAATGTTCTTATTTCTTTCGTTATTTGTTGAATACTTACTTCTGTAAGCCCCTTGTGATACTTTGTGGGGCACGAGGAATTTATATATGCTTCAATGATAATAGAAAAAGAGATATATACAAGATAAAGTGCTAAATCGAACCTTTTCATTCACTCGTGACGTGTTTTCTAATCGTGGTTAAAGAAAGACAAATTTGGAAATTCAGAAGATTTCTTATGAAGCAGAAATTCGCATTTTGAAGAGAGGTGAAACTTCTCTGTTATGACAAGCCACAAGATGACTAAGTCGATTTTTTGTCTAGCATGGAACAGCCTTGTCTAGAAATCGAATAAGAGATTTCTGGCATAATAATATTATGCATAAGCACCTTAGCTGTAGGGCAAAAACTTTGACGTTAATTTGAACCTTTGAAATTTATAATGTATTTCCATTGCAAGGAAAGTTTTATTTTCTTACATTTTTATATTCCACTTTTAATGAAGATTTTGATTACATTTCTTAATAATATTTTTCGCAGTTTCAGTTATCGCATTTATAAATATCATATACATTTGCATTTTACGAATATATTTTTGTCACATTATTGATGCTCTATGATTAGAAAACATTTTACAAATAAAATAAATTAAATCCTTCAAACCAATGATTTGTTTAACTATGGGTCCAATAATCGATAATTAGACGTTAAATCGATTATGATTGATCATGTCTTGGAAATTTTTTTCGAATTTTTCTTCCTCAGTTATTTTACCAAATTTATTCAATACATTTAAATCACACTCTTCAAATGAGAATAATTTTTATCTGCTAGATATGCTTTTGTAGAGCAATAGAACGCAAGAGAAAATGTGCTCGGTTTATTATTATTATTATTTAAACATTTTGAGGGAACAATAAAAAAGATTTTTAGGAAAGTCATTCTTCAAAGTAAGACAAATTTCAAAGTTTTTCTAGCCTATAACACTGTTTTATTGAAAAGTTAAAATTTTATTTTAATTTCTATTAGTTCAATATTATCAAAAAAGATACACATTAATTTTCTTGTTTAATATGCTTCTCAGAACTTTCGTTGGAACATTCTAGTCTGCTTTGTTATCTGAAATTGTTTGATAAGTGCCCCAAAGTCCTCAGATCGAGAAGTTAACTCTCATCATTTTTACAAATAGACTGCGTTTTAACTGCTTCACTTTCTTCTGTTTAATATTATATTTTATTTAATATTTTTATCTATTTAACATGTTCATGGTATTAGGTGCCTAGAACACCGTCCGTTTTTAGAAGTAGATGAGCCTGAACGCCTTCGAAGCAAGAAAAAGCATCTCATTTTGTCTCAATCCATGCATCTGGGACCAAGTATGGAATGCAGAAATTATTATGGAATGCAGAAAGATGTGAAAAGGGTACTCGCTTTCTCATTTCCCAATCTTATTGAACAAGAAAAACTATTTTCAGATAAACAGTGTTTCGAAGACCAAAAAATATCCACATTAATTTTCTGGTTTTATATGCTTCTCAGAAACTTTCATTGGAAATTCTGATCGATTTTTTTCTCTGGAATAGTTTAACGAGTGTCTTAAAGTCCTCAATTCTAAAAGGTAACTCTCATCATTTTTACAAACAGCCTGCGTTTTAACTGTTTAACATCTCCTTTCTTTAATATTTTTATTTATTTAACTTTTCCCTGGTATCAAATGTCTCCTAGAACACCGTCTGTTTTTAGAAGTAGATGTGCCTGAACGCCCTGGAAGAGAAATAGGAGAAGTTAAAAGTTAAGTGTTTTCCACTTTCCTATTCTGACAGAACAATTAAAACTATTTTTAAATGAATAACTCTTCAATTTAGACCATTTCCAGCTTATAACACTGATATTATGAAACAGTTAAAAGCTTTTTTTAATGTTTATTAATCTAAATACTATCAAAAAAGATCCCCATTAATGTTGTAGTTTAATATGCTTCTTAGAAACTTTCGTTAGAACATTCTGGTCTGTTCTCTTCTCTGAAATAGTTTAATAAGTGTCTTAAAGTCCTCAATTCTAGAAGATAACTCTCATCATTTTTACAAATAGGCTGCATTTTAACTATTTTACTTCTTTCTTCACCTAACTTCTTTGTGATATCAAGTGTGTCCTGAAGGCACCGTCTGTAATCCTCTCCTGTGGAAGTAGATGTACCTGAGCTCCAGGAAAAAGCGGCTCACTCTGTCTCAACCCATCCGTGTCGCAGGGACCAGGGTAAGTAATTTTTCTCCCCAACCTCCGCGACGGACACCCTCATTCATTAACCTATTGTCAGTTTTCCGCACGGCCTATTCTCAAACATATTTCCCCAACCCCACGCTTAATTTCACTTTAACCGTTCGATAGGCCCTGCCAGATAACAACGCCCACCCCCTTTTCCACCCCACCCGATTTTGTTCCCCTAAAAATAAAAGTTGACTCGCGTTGCAAGGATTAAAGGATGGCCCATATATCATTGGGACAAGATTAATTTGGGAACCGAATTATAAATCGATTAATAACTGCAGTCGGCGAATTTTTACAAATTTTCCTTTGGAGGCACTAATTAATCATCTCCCGACATCTGTTGCGTACTTATCTAAGGAACACGGACGGATTGTCTGTTGGGGTTTGTTGCCATATTGTGACTCGAATGCCTTGTCTTCCGTCAGGACACTGGTAAGAACAATAGCTCCTTTTTAAAATCATTTTATAAATTGTACATTGCGTTTGGATCTAAAAAGGAAGTCAGTTGACTGAATTTTCCAAAATCAAATGGGCGAAAATTCCAATCAATGTATAATTATCGTGAAAGGATATCCACCCCATAAATTCTAATAAGGGAAGTACATTTTAAATTCTCCCATGAAACTACTATCAGCACTTTACGATATTTAAAAATCATTTTAGCTATTTACGATTTCCCATTGCTGAAAGAAGTGTATATGAAACTATTACTATAAATGTGTGATATTCTTTACCTTATTCTTGAGTTCTATATATGTGAAATAGTTTTCTTGGAAAAGGGAGAAAATCTGACTCCTTATTTATGTTTATTTTTCGTATTAACGAAATCAATTTTAAAATCCAGGACCGTCTATCATTTTCCCAAATAGATAGACGGTAAACAGTGAAAAGACAATGTGAAAGTATTTTGAACGTATATATTCTAAAAAGGAATTGTAGGTAATTCAAAAACAAAGGATTATATAAATGAATTTGATATGTGACCTCGTTATTACAATTGTATGTCTGCGTCTCGTTTTGATTACATTCGGTCAATAAACATATACTTAAAATACGCAATTGTTTTCCTGGTATTTGTGTATTAAGTATAATGAAAAAAATGGTACTCTAGTGAACACCTCCGCAAGGAAAATACTTATTTGTTGTTCTACATAGATGATTTATAGGATATAATTATTACAATATTTTAGTCCATCATCTTGTTACGATGGTACAAATGTGTTCTTTGATAAATGATTTGTAGCAAGCCGATAAAGCTATCATTCCTTCTATTGAAATTGTCGAAGATTGATTTATTGAACACAAATATAACACCTCAAATAGTCCTATTAGTTCACTTATCTAAATATACTTGATCTATTTTAGGGTATTTGGGAGGGAATACTTATCTGTGTAAAAGTTGTGCGTTACTGCGTTCATGCAAAAAGAGCCCGTCGACCTGTTAACGTATTTTTTTGTTGTTGTTTTCACAAGGGCTCATAATATTTTTATCCTTGCAAGCTAAAAAAATTATATATTTTATCTTTTTGGACATGAAATATATACTTTACTGTTTGTAAGAGGGCTAATTTTAAATTAATTTTACTCTTGTTAGATATTTCTATCATGAAGCTTAATTCTTTATGTGTTTGAAATGCTTATTCGGTGTAAGGATGAATGTTTGAAATCTGCATTATAGATTGCTTTGTCTTTTAAAGTATATAAAATAATTATTCAAGCCTTTGGTAAGGATAAAAGAGCATCTGCTGTTTCAATGGAATTATTTTTCTAACGAAGAAAATGCATAGAAAATTTTAGATTTTTTTAAACTTAAAGTTATATTTATTTATTTACTTATTTACTAGCCACCTTCGGTAAAACGCTAATTCGAGGGGAATATTAGCTACTTTATCTTTTCATTAAATAGCTGGTGCATAAACTCCATGATTATCACGGAATGACTTTTTAGGATGTTATTGTGATAGAGCCGTGTTATTTTAATAGCCTTTCACTAGCATATTCAGGCAAATGAACCTTTCTGACCTAGATCAAAAGAGTCTCATCCAGTGTTATTATAATAATATTAGGAATGTAGCTATTTGGTTCACGTATCTTGAAGTTTTCGAAGATCTGTTGCATCATTTTTTTAGTTCTTTAAGTAAATTGCATTAGTATTGAGTAGAATATCTTTTTTCCTTTGCTTTCAATCATGGAAGAAAATTGTTCCATTTAATATCTGATGAAATAGGCTTAAAATCATGTGCAACAATGAAATCTATTGTTGAAAAATTATGCAAAAAATAATTCAAAAATTTTGTCAAATTTCAGAAAAAAATTACACGATAAATAAATTAGTAATTTCAAAAATAAAAATTTTCCAATTTTAAAACAATGTAAAAATAATTGTTTGTTCTATAGTATTTGTGAAATCTTTTCTGAAAAACATCAGACTTAGGCTTAAATTTCAATTAATTTACAAAAAAAGAAGAAAAAAAATCTGATGTGAGTATTTTTTTCTTTTAAATTACATTTGAACCAAATATGACATTTAAATGGTTCTTGCCTGTAGAGAAATTCTTTTTTGAGATTTAAAAAACACTGAACTGTAAAAATAAATAAAATTTTGAAGACAAATAGGAAAAAAGGTATCCGAAATATATGTTCGCATGATAGATTCAATAAAAATCTTAGATTCACTTATAATTCAATATTTCATCACTATTGTCGATCAAAGTCAATCAAAGCATTCGCCACTTAATTAAAAGTCCACAATTTTATTAATAGAAGATTAATTTTAATACTCTGAAGTATGCTAAAAAGTTTCAGTGATAATAATGCTTCTGGATACTTTATTGTATATGAAGCGTTCAAAAAGAAAGAATTATAAATATCAAGAAATTCCAGCTCCAGATATTTCCGAATCTACATTTATGGGCTTCCCTAGTTCTGACTTTTTGGGATTATGACTGCCTGTATGCTTGGGAACTTCATAGGCCAACAACGTTTTGAATTCGTCTCCATTCCAAAAATGAAGATTTAGGTCAAATTTTATACCAAATTCATTGAGTGAAACTTTGTCTGCAGAACTAACCGAATCTAATTCAATTCAAACATAGATATAAAGCGTAAAGAACTAAATAAATATAATTTGGTACATCTGTTTAGTATCTAGAACATAAACTCTTACTAAATTTGGAAAAACGATTGTCAAAGAATGGACTTTTCCATACATGCAAACGAATCTGTTAAAAATTTAATTCCTTAATTTGTAAGAATTTAGTGCGCATCATCTAAAGTATAATTTCTTGGTTTATGACTAAGGAAAGTATCAATTTTTTTTAAAAGATACGTTCGAAAAGTTCTCTGTTAGAAATGTGGTCAATCAGAAACGCAATCCAAATAGACAAGCCGAAAACAGGAATAAGATAACTATGAAATTATTTTAAACTTTTTGAAGGGAATTTGCTGGTACAGCATTTGGGTTTCAGTATGTGGACAATCAGCATGAGGGAATAAGAGCTCATAGAACTCAGATGCCCAAGTGTTCGATTGATTAGAATGCTTTTTTTTTAATATTCATAGATTGAGTTTATTACATTTATACTCTTCCCCATTTTCTTGCGATTTACCCGTGGAACAACAATGGATATAAAAAAAATTATATCTTCCTGTTTCTTGAAATAAGCAGAGGAATTTACCTTCATTAAATTTTCTCGCATGCCCTTTAATAAATATATTTTTGTGTCATTCATTGGTGATTAATAGTTACATAAAAGCCCATAAGAGTGAGATCTTTACCAATTACTTGATTTTACGCAATACGCTTCAAAATGGCAAGCTTTTGTCCGCGTTTTCGAAACCAAAACACCCCACACCTATTGAACTTTAATATTAAAAAAATACGATTTCTCTGACGAGATAAGATTTTTAGATAATTTTTGCGTTCAGTTTGTACTTTTATGGTACTATTTTCTAATTTCAAGACATTGTTTGAACTCGTTAATTATTTTTTAGAAGATGCTGTTACTTTATTGCAAATGCAATTTACTTTGACTGGTTTCTGATTCTACAACTACCTGTAGATGTATATTCAACACGATATTATCTGGGAATTTCTAGTTCGTTTTGGCCAGAATCCAAAAGCCATCTTCAAAGCCCTTCTGTCTTTCCCATCTGTGATTTTCGACTAATGTTGCCATTGGCATATGACATCTTTCCATGTCTTATACAGATTGAGTTTCTCTCAAAATCAACAAGGTTAACATTTTTTTTAAATCCGGCAAAATGGCCTTCTAATAATCATGATCCTTTTGAAATCCAAAAGGTTAGCATGACAGTTTTAATCGCAATGCTTGTATTTTATACATTCCTTCAGAATATATTTCGCATTTGACTGCTATCATAGTTTGTTATAAACTGATGTGTGTACATTATTACCTGCTTGAGGATATGTAACGTTATTTTGTTCAACTCTTGAACATGTCTTTATAAATCCGAAAATTAAACCTATCAACTAAAAGTTTATATATATTTGCGTTTTATTAAACATAAATTTAAAGGAAGTATGGAGATTTTAGTATTTAATAGCCTCTCTCCTTTAATCCGAATCGACATACAAAAAGAATTTTTCAGGAGAGCAGCGTAGTAACTTTATGAAATTCTGTGAAAAGTTTCGATGAAATTTTTTATAGCATAAATATCAAATATGAACAAGATCAATTTGCTTCCCTGGCTACAAATCGCATATAATTCATTACATAAAATTTCGAAGCCTAAGATGTTAGTCATTCGCAATCTCTCTCCCATGACTTAAACCCATCAGACTGTATCCAAATTAAAATAACTATATAACTTAGGAAAAGAAATCAAATCGTTAGCTGCATTATCATCTAAAATCATCAGGAGTCTGCAGCTAAAATTCACACTAAAGTTTATTAATCATTCAAGGCAACATGATTTCGAAGTTAAAATATATATTAGTAAATCAATTAATAAATACAATTAAATTAATGCTAAAAGGATTCGCTGAATTAAAACTAATCGAAACTTTCCAATATATTATATCTGATATTATATTTGAAGTTAGCTTCAAAAGTAAATACGTTTAAAAATCTGTCTTTGAAGTTATTTTTAAAAGTAAATACTTTTAAAAATTTGAGTTTGAAGTTAGTTTCAAAAGTAAATACTTTTAAAAGTATGAAACATTAAGAAGATTTTCAAAATCACGTAATTTCGAATGTAAAAATTATTACAATATGTTTACATAAAAATACAGCTATAATATATATATATATATCGATTAGTATTTATATATATATATATATATATATATATATATATATAATACTTTTAAAAGTATTTACTTTT
>JAPMOQ010035930.1:1104623-1155259 GCA_026543055.1 Argiope trifasciata
ATAAGATACAACATAATTTAAGGTATTTTATCAAAAACTGGATTTGTCTCATAAAATCATGACAAAATTTAGGCATGTACAAGCTTCAGCTAAAATACTTAACATAATGAATTATAAGATTTTATAAAATATTATTAAGTATAAAATTTGCAATAGTATTTAATTGGTTAGAATTCTACAGTATATTAGATTTTGAGAAAATAACATTTAAACATGTAAAACAGCATTAAAACGTGTATGAATGTAAATACAAAAGTATCAAAATAACTTAGCAAAAAAAGAGTAGAAATATTTTTTAAAAAATTAAAAATAGAACTTTTGAAACATAAGAATATTAAATAAAAAATAATATTTTCATTAAAAAAAATCGACTTCTTAGTATAGTTACCTACATTAAAGGCTTGAAATCACAAAATAAAAATTAGTAAGAAAAAAGATAGAATATAAAGAATATGACCAGAAAAATTGCGAATTTGAAATTATTCCAACAGGTTCCAGATTAAAACTGACACTGAATATTTGTACCCAAATATCTGACAACCGCAGAGGCGTGGCTTAATATTGGCAACTCCTTTCGGTTACAAAACTAATTTCCTAGATAAGTGCTCATTTTTAGACTCATATAAATAAAATCATATTCGTCTAAACCGGAATTGATTTATACCTAAAGACATCTTAATGCATGCTCGAAAAATCTAAATGAACGCAAAAGACGCTTTCAGCCACGATCTTAAAAGTTACCACCGTACAAAATGTGATAGAAAATAATAAGTCCTGAGGCAGTCTAATTAATCTTAAAACCAAAGGCACTCCGAACGCGATTACAGAGAAGACATGGGTGTTCGATACATGCCACAAATGACCGAAGACGCAAACGAAGTTAAACTTCGTCTTGTGACAGAGAGAAACGTAATTATCCTTCTTCACCAAGAACTAACTCCCGACTTCGAAACTTGATACCGAAACCAAAACCGTCCGTTCTTCCAAAAATGAAATCTCCCCTCCCCTCTGTCTTTAAAACAGACCTGTCATTTCGGGACACCCCCCTATTACCCTACCCTCATCTCCAGAAGCAACCTTATTATTAAACCCTGCGAGATAGAAGGAACATTTTTAGAAAAGGCGAATATTCCGTCTCCAGTGTCTCTCAAAAGATGGATAGAAATTGGAGACTCTGCCATCATCAAAACGCAGGATTTGATTCAATTACTGGAAGAGTGCTCCGTGCCTTCCCGTCTCTTTACTGCGCTCCCTAAGAAAAAGGAAATAATTCTTCACCCAGGTTAATCGGAGATGTAGGCACCACCCGCGTACAGTCTTTATATTAGTATTAGCTTTAATTTCTGAAGAAGGAAAGGGGGAGAGAGGATCGGCAATACTTTCGTTTTAATTCGGTCGGCAAGGAACCACTTTCCCATGCACATTTCTTTGCGTTTAAACTCGTTTGCGAGTTAAACCGTCCACCCCTTTTCCCGATCGAACTCGGTAAGGTTGTACGTGTTATTTAGAGGGTTTCCCGATAATTGCGTCAAATTCTCGACCGTCACGTTCAACCAAGGCACAGGGTCCTCGTTCGAGTTCATAAAATTTGCAGAGTCAACCCAAAAGAGAACTCGCTCGCTTCTGTACTAGGGTAATCACTCCCAGCATGGAAGGGAAATGTTTAATAGTCCCCAATAAAGAGCGTGCGCCTGGTGCCGACCAAGGAAGTTTTACGTGCAAAAAGAGGAGGATGATACCGGGGGTGGATTCAGCTTGAAGATAACTGCCTCAAACGTGCGCGTGCATGGCAGATGAGGGAAAGGTTGGCTTGATGTCTGTGCATGAACAGTTTGTACCTCAAGAATTAAACAGGGGTGTATGTCTTTCGAATGTATGCGATTCGAGTTGGGAGCTTGTAAAATAAAACTTTTATGTCCCTTCGTTGTGCAAAGAGAGATGGGTCTAACTCTGGTAGGTTTAAAATTTTTAGGTAGAAAGTGCTCCAATTTACGTACAGTTTGAGCTGAGTGCTCGCAGAAGTGTAAACAAATAGAATATTCAGTACATGCTTGAAAATTCTATTGACTTGAGCTAGATCCAATATGCATCATACCATAAACATGCAATATTGAATGTATGAAATATTCTTCGATTCAATAGACAATAAAAAACCGGTTATTTAACAGTCATCAATTTATTCCTACATTAAATATTCCCTTCAATATATCATTTCGTGACAATGAAATGCTGTAACAGTCATTCACTGAAATAATACATATTAATGAAGGACTCACAAACAAGTTGTGAAAAATTCTGTAGTTACATGCAATCAGCATTTATCTATGATTTTAATCTTTCATTTTTCTTCGACTAACCAGCGAGAATACCCTCCCCTCAAATATTTTCGCACAATACTCTCTAATAAAAGTTTTGTCCCCTAGCCCCTCTCCCCCCCATAAAAAAATGTGGATCATAAATAAGGAGAGAAGACTTGTCAATGCGTTCGATTACCACGAGTTATTAACCTTTAGCGTGAATTTACCATTTTTATTGAAACCGTTTTCTGTCGATTAATCTCTGACACATAATTAACAATATCCAAAAATTGAATTTATGTCTCAAGTGTATTTTTCAAAACCAATTGAAACCAAAATATGTGCAGATCCAAAATTGTTATCAAACAATCACATAAAAATTTGATATATTTAGGTCCTTGTTTTTTAAGTTATCGTATTTACATGCTTCTGAAAGTACAGAGCAAACAAATAGTCGGACCTAATTGAATTTGACTCAAAATATGATTAAGAGTGGTAGAGGAGGTAAATCTGTGCATCAAATTTTATCTGTCTAGCTCTTCTCATTCTGTAATTAGCGTATTAACTTACATTCGAAATTCTGGACAGACCGACATTCCTATTAAATGAATTTGCTTAAAATTTGATAGAAATTTACAAATTTGGTATGAAGTCCCTATACCATCTCATCTATCTCGATTAAAGTGTTTTTAACTTTTCTTTGTCATGGAAGCCATGTCATGAAGCCAAGATTTTACCACTAAGTCTTAAAAATGGTTTCTATTGTCCTGATTTGCATCCTTTTAGCGACAACTTTTTGAAGATTAAAGACAAATCATTAAGGGACAATTCATTTTTTTATATCCCATCAAGTGATGATAACAAGGCATTTTTTAAATTTTAGATTAATGAAAAGAAATTTGAAACTTTAATTCCGCAATTCAAAATCACAATTTATAATAGATGATCTGAGCAGGAAATTTTGGCAGGATTAAAATCTGAGCAGGAAATTTTGGATTAGCATTTTTAAAGAAAGCTTAAAGTAAAAAACAGGCTGTTTTTCTTTTTAGTGGCATTTGCTATTTTCAAAACATAGAGGATCTTTTAAAATCAATGTCACCAAGCAAACTCATTAAATGAATCCCAACAATTTCTTCGTCTCCTTGCAAATAAAGTTGAACATTCATTCTTTGGTCATTCGCATTAATCCATAGGAAAAGGCAATAAAGTATCTAGTCCGCCACAACAGAGCAGGATGGTGAAAAAAAATCACATCTCTATAGGCAACGTGCACAGTAAAAAGCAAACGACTTTCTTCCAAATCCCCTTGGGGGTCGAGCATTAGGAAACGACCCCGACGACCTTCCTTCTGTCCAGGATAAGTCTTCAATTTCGGTGGAATTAGGGGCACAGCGTCTTAAAGGGTTCAGGGCAAAAAGCCCCGGCAATCAATTTTTGTCCTTCCTTCCTGGGAGGCCGGCATTAGGCTAAATTATGATCTATTTCTTGCGGCGTTGACGGGGTTTATCGTGGCAGTAAAACAATGCCCTCCCTCTAATACAAGAGATGCTTTATGACCGCTGGACAGTCTCCGACGCCCCACTTCTAAAGATGGTTTGTGCTGTGGCGTCAATCGATACAGACAGTGGTGGGTTTCGCAAAAACAGATATAAATTATTCCATTTTGTGCTATTGTCCTAGACCATTTTATTCGTTTTCAATGATTAGTTACAGAGCGAATTTTGTTTTTCCTCTTTAATGTTAAGTATTCCATTTTAAGCGTTCCATTCTTATTTATTCATGTTCAGAAAATAAATAAGGTTCATTGTTTTGTTTCTACAAATGATAAGAATACTTTTTAAATAAATTCATATACTTTATGCTTGTGATATTAAATAAGGTTTTAAGATTTTAGATATTTCTCAATTATGTCTCGTAGGTGGAATGAACTTTTAAGAAACTGACACCATAAATACAAATAATTCATAATATTTTCCCACGCAATCGGATAATACTCGGATTAAATTGAGTATTTACTTATGCCGGCCCACTCTACAAAGAAACTGTAAAGCACTGTTTAGAACAGGGAAATTTCAAATTCATAATTACGTATGCAGCTCGATTACAAACAGAAATATACTGTCATATCAATTTTTTAACACATTATACACCCACAGAGAGTTATAACGAAAAAATTTCTTCACATATTCTCTTGTAAAGGAGTCATCTCCATTCCTGAGCTTAAAATCATGTGTATCAGCCAAGACCGTGAATGCCACAAGAGTCAATAATTAGCTAATAATAACAATTGGAATTCATTGACTAATAATATTACGCGTCTTTGACTTGAATTTAGCGTTTTTTCTGAATCTAGTGAATTATCTTTGGCGATATTTCTTCGTAGTTAATCATCGGTATTCTGTTAATACATAAGTATTAAAAAACAGAATCTATCGTTTGGCTGTGGTTTCCCTCCCATTTTTTCCCTATTGATCGAGATCGAAATATCTCATGGAACTATATTTGTAGTCATAAAATATAATGCCTCATTGTGTTTATTTAAGTCATTGAGTTTACATGCATACAAGACTATAGGTGGGCAACCCTCACACTCGTTTGTTTCAAAACTTGGTAATAGCATTAAAATTTAGATGTTAAAACTGTGAACCAAAATTCCTCCATCTAAATCTTTATATATTGGAATATAGATTTAATACTATATTTAAAGGTGCAAATAGACCGATGGTCCATGTCTTGACAAATTTGGTTCTAAATTCAATATGGATTTACATTTTAGATGCAAAGTTTATGTATCCTATTTTATCTCTTTTGCTGTTTAAATTTTGTAGTTATTTTGTTAATTTGTACTCGGATAATCGAAGATACAGACTCCCTAATGGATTTTTCATAAAATATGATGAAATTTGGTAAAAAAAAGTTCATATACCAAAATTTATCTTCCTAACTGAAAGTAATCTTAAGATTAATTTAAAGCTTTTGAGTTTTCTTAATCATAGTCAGACTAAATTCCGAAACTGCATTTAGGAACTCTTCTCCTTGTATACCTTGTATGTGATAAATTAAAAAAACAAAATTATAAAATGCAAATTTTAAAATCAAAAGCTTAAGCAAGTGCACAGGTGTAGTTCCGAAAATTTGTTTTTCAGGCTCAGATTATCTTTAATTACAAATTAATTTCATATTTTCAGTAGCAAAACCTTGGAAGCATTGTACATGAGCGAGAAGAATATGAGCTAAACTAAAATGTCAATATTACATAAGTTAAGATAAAACTATGCGTGCAAACAAAAAATGACATTGATTTCCCTCGTTTATTTTTCTTCTTCCCAATAACAACGCGTGCAGACGATAAAATTCTACAAATTCATTAAAACTGAAATAATTAATGAAAAAATAATAAAAACGAAGGTGAAGGAAAAACTATTCACAGCAAACAATGCTATTAAAATTTAGATTGTACAAAATTAATTTCCGTGATTTTTGGAGTATTGATTCTCATCCTGCTTCTTACCAAGGTAGCAAAAGGGTCGTCACCACCTCAAGTAAATGCAAGGGAAAGAAATATATCAATTAGCTGAAAAACAGATATTTTGGTTTTTAAAATTTTGAAAACTAAATACATTGTGAAAATGGAAGGAAATATGGAGAATTGAAGATAAAATATAATTATGAAAATATTATATTAAAATATTCTGAGATCTCAAAATAAATTTTACTAATACAACATTTATTTTTTCTAACAGGGGTGAATCTGTTTCTTTCTTTTATTTATTTATTCGCCTGTGATGCTTAGAAATAATAAGATGACCAAATGTTGGCAAAAAGGTCTCAGAAAAAATTCAAAATTTAACATAAAAACTTTGATACATTCATTTTTAAAATTCGATCTTCTTGGTACAATGAATCACAATTATGACTATCCATATGTCGAATCTTACGGCTATAAATGCAATAGATTCTTTTGGGCACAACAGCTTTTTTTTATAAATATAATTACTTAACTGGTATAGCTACATTTGTCGTATCATGATTTATTAAGTTTAATTATTACTTCCTTACTCAGTCTGGGTAATAATAATGTTATCAAAATTAATGGGTAATATTATCAAAAAATAAAAATTATAACTGTTTTTTTTAAATGAAATTATGTTGCTTCTTCTGGACGGACACCATTCAAGGTTAATAAATAATTTAAACCTACTTTAAGAACTAAAATTTGATAGTGATAAATGTTAATAAAAAGCCAACCATACGCATACAGACAAAAAAATTTAATTTATAAAACATATATAATTTTCTGACGCATTGCTTTTTCTTTCAAAAACCGATAAAATATTATTTATTAACTTATTCATTTTCATTTTTTTATTAGCACATTAGACTTATTTAACATTATACAAAAAAAATATCGTATTTACATTTTTTTTTAAATAGTATTCCGAGCTTTTCAAATCATAACGACCCATTTATCTAACTCGAAGAAATAACTTTTATAAATCGTAGATATCAGTCACTCCCTAAAATCACCATTTCTTCCTTTAGGAACAGTGACTGTCTCCAACGAGGTGGAGAGGGGGCAATGTGAAAAATTCAGCGAACGGAGCAGAAAACACCGCCAATAATAGCATATCAAAATGCGTAATGCGTGATCGCCCTTAGAAACCATCCTTTCATCTCTATAACACGGAGGGAATGCAAAAACCAGATATATGTATGCAAATAGGCCCGATCCCCTTTCTCTTGAATTACGATTGAGCCAAACGGTTCGGGGATGTGCAATAAACCGCGAATAATAACCCCTTCTTTTTCTTCATCCCCATTCCTCCCTCCCTCAAAATGTTCCTCTCTTACTGCTTCTCGATCAACATCCCCTCACCCTTCATTCTCGAAGTCATCCTGCAAAGTCTTCTGCGCTTTCCGAAACCCCTTCTAAGATTCTCTAAAAGGAGTGTGGAATCTGGAGATTTCCTTTTTTTTTTTTTTTTTTTTCGGTTTTTAGAATGGGATTGCTTTCTTTTTCGAGTGATAGGGTGTTGGGTTTAAATCGCTTTTGTCGATTTTCGTTAAGAAATGTACCGGATTGGGGGAGCTTTTAAGAATATGATCGTATTTTTATGAAAGAACGATGAAGAAGAGTTCGATGGCGAGTTTTGTCGTGTTGGCAGGATGCTTATTAACGGTTTAAGAAGATCATTTTCAGAAAGGGTATTTCTTTGAAATTCAATTTGAAATCTTACCAATATTTAATTCAAGGGATTATAAGCTCGATACATGTTGTTTTAATATTACATGCTGTATAGATGGCAATGCGATCAACTTATTGTGTTCTTGTTTATTGGTGAATCGTTTTTATAAAGAATTTTTTTTGTCAATATAAAGTATAATGTGTTTTGTATTCTTACACTTATTATTATTTAACGAAGAAGGCAATCAAATTTATTATAAATTTTTCAAATCTTGCAGGTAACTTACAGAATGAATAACTTACAAATGACTGTTTAATGAAAATTTGACTCAATTTGCAAACAATATTGTAAGAATCTTCAGATGAAAGTATATTGGTTAAGGAAATGAGAAGCTAAATTAAATGTAAATCAAATTTTTCCAAGCATTTTACATATTTTTATATTAAGCACCCTTTATTTATATACTGATCTTGATCTACTTAGCCTCTTGAAATACGAATTTGTTTAATTTCTTAATTGCATGATACGCTCCATTTGGAACATATATTATTATTTTATATCTTATAATTTGAAAGATTCAGGTGTTAAAGAGTTTCTAAATTATTTTTGTACTTTCAGTTACTTAATACCTTCACTGAATTGCAGATTTACGATTGAACATTTATAATTTGATCCCCGATTCGTCATTGTATATGAAGAAGTTAAAAGAAATATCAAAAGCAAAATCAAATTTGATTGAAATTCTTTAAGTTTGCAAGTAGCTAACAACATAGACCTTTGATCAAACCATATAGAAATGTTAGCTGCGAACTTTCGGCATTTTATTAAAATTCAGTGGAAAATCAGTTTAATTTCAAATCAATGTTTTGATGTTCGTCGATTTGCTTGTTATTGAAATGGGAATTTCTAGAAGTACAAAATAATAAATTTGTTTTTTTTTCTGCCAAATAAATCAATATCCAGATATACCTTCTAACTAATTTTATCTTTGCATATATCGTTATACCCATGTTCTACGGTGACGCAGACTTAATGCAAAACTTTTCATATACAGAGACATTTCAATATTCTGATAAATATATGTTATTCTCGTTATGATTTATTTTAATTTTCTTCTATGTTTGAAAAATTACTTTACTTCTTTGATTATATTTGTGAAAATATAATCAATTAATATTGACACTTTGCCGTTTCTCTTTGGACAGTTTGTATTTTTACGATAAGAATGACCGAGTTTTGAAACTTAGAGTTTCATTATTTCAGATCAATTAAAAATAACATCAACGAAATGCCATTGATTGGATTATATTTTGTGAGGCAGTCGTTGAAGGTCAATTGATATATTCTGCATCATAACAGTTTTATTCAATGTCATGTAATTATAAATGTAGAAAAAAGTATTTAGATAGGCAAAGAATATGTTAACAAAAACAAATACGTTTTGTAGTACTCTAAAAGAGGAAATTTACTGTAATTACAGTGGAAATGTAAATTGAAAAAAAAAAATTAGTGAATAGAAATTACAAAATGTAAAGTGGAAATGTAAGCATTAGCAATCCCAAAAATGGCTATTATGTATAGAGCAATCCAATTACAATTTGATTGCTTTAAGCTTTTGAATTCATCATTCAAAATAGACCATAATATTTGCTCCTAGATATCGCATCAGAAAAGAGAAGGTTAAAGCATTTGTTTTTTGCATTTAAATAAAAGACTATATCTGGCTGTCAAATATCCGAAGTAGGATTATAAATTTTTAAAAAGAATATTTAATAAATTCTAGTTGGTTAAGTCAGGAGAAAAACTGGAAAAAATTTATTTTTTAACTTCACGGAAGAAATATGGAATCGAATATTTTTTTAATTCTTTTTCATCAAAGAGAATATCTCCCAAAATTTTCCGATGGGTATTTTTCAAAATTCCTTTTTATCACAGAAGGCAGAAAAATCGTAAAAATGCTGATTAATACATTTTGTTTATTCGAATTCTTTTCTAAATGAGTTTTTCGATAGTTTCAATTGGTATAATAGCAGTCATTTTCAAATAAATAAATAAATTTCAATTTGCGTTGTCAAATTATTAAAAAACCTTAATAATGCCACGGATAACGGTCGTCGGAAAGAGTGATTGAGCATTCTAATTGCAACAAAATATTTAATTATAATCTAGTTTTCATATTTTTTTTTCTAAAAATCATGAAGATGTAATTAAGGTTTTTTTCATAAGAAAAGACCCATTACGTCAGTGAATGCAAATGAAAATTGTCTGGTTTAAATTCAAATACAATTTTAAGAGAAAACGCGCTGAAGCTGGGTTCATTTGAATTTTGCAAATATTTACCAGTTAAAATTTCAAAATTTCAAAAATTTATGCTTTAATATTTCTGCAAGGTTTGAAGAATATAAAAAGTAGGAGCACTTTAAGTTACAAAAGAAAACATATCTCATTCACAATTTAGAATTATTGACACTTTGACGCAATAATGTTTTTAGGCTGGTGTACTGTCTGCTAAATTATGTGATGCAAAAAAAATTCCAAAAAGCTTTTCAAGGAAGACAGCGGGAAATACAATTACCAAATCACACGTTAAGTTGTGGGTAATGGAAATTCACTAAGAAACAAATTATAAAACTTTCTTTTAATTTTTCCCTTAATATAAAATGAATCAAAGCTTAGTTCAATTTCTTAATACCTTCATGGTCTATTATTATAAAAAAAATTCCTTTTAACCTCACTTTGAAATTTTTTAAAAATTATGCTTTTAAATTTTATTTTCGTCCAACTTTTTATTCACTAATTTAATTAATTTTTTTTTAAATTATCCACCTTTGGCAGTCAGTTTGATCTGCCCAATTATTAATTTTTAGGCTATTGCATATTAAAAGGAATACATATATTTTTTAAATTTTATTTTATTATTCCATAAGGCAAAAAAAACCCATGAATCTTACTAAGTCAAAACAAATTATAATGAGTGCAAATTAAAAATGTTAATACTGCGAAACAGAAAAGGAAATAAAAGTCCTATTTCAAAATTTTTGTCCCCCCCAAAAAAAGCGTGGGTTTTTTTTTGTGTGTGTGTGTTTTAAATCTAAATTTTAACATTTGTGAAGGTACGCGATAGAATTTTTCGATAAATACGATGATGCTTGCATATCATTAAAAATTAGCTCTAGCAAATTGTTCATTGAATTTATTAAAAATTAATTGAAAATAATTTTAAAAATGTATATAAATAAAACTATCATTAAAACGATAATTTTTTGATAAAAACCATATAAGATAAAAATATTTATGCAAGATAATAGCTTTGGAAAATACTGTTATGAATTCCCTTAAGTGTGTCATATCATTACTTATTCAGACCTATGCTTTTAATGCTTGGTTCTTGATTTCTTTTTCAACTTTTTCCCCCCTCTCAATGTATAGAATTGTCTAGTATGTAACATCCATAGCATTTCTATTATTTTGCTACTTCATTCATTAGCTTCTTTAGTATTGAATAAATGCAGTTGGGAAAATGTCCAATGAAACAATCTGAAACCTTTGTATAATGATTTGTTTACATTTGACTTTTGTCATTCGACAATGTGTAATAAGAGCGATTTCTTTTCCACATGTGTTGGATTTTTATTCATATAATTATTTTAAAGTATATAATGTATATATAATAGTATATCTTAGCGTTTTAGTTCGGTCATCTTTACATACTCGCATTGTAATAAGTATTAAATATTTTTGGATACGTATTAGACTGATAGGCAATTAATGAACGATTAAAAATAAAAATAAAACTTAAAATATTAAATTATTACTGCGATATTTTTCTTCAGAGCTCCGAATCTCTTTAAAATTCTTTTCTTAATTTTTTCCCCTTAATTCCTTTGTATATAAGAAATTAGATTTTCAATTTTAATAACAGATAATTGTTTTTCTTTTATTTTCATACGTTTATTTTATTCGTTCGTTGCAAAAGATTTTCACCATTTATTTTCATTTGAAAAGGCCATTTGCGACCTTTAAAACAAAAACCGTTCTCATGGCATAATTTTTATTCTGAAAGATTAATTAAAATAATTATTTTAATATTTGAAAACTTCTTTGTATATTTTAATTTGAAATGTAATAGAAACATCTTCCATTGGTTGGTATTTATAAATAATTTTTTGTGAATATATGAATTATATCTAAAAATAACATTGATATATTTCTAGAAATATGCAACTCATAATAATAAAAACAATTCGAATTTCCCCCGATTTTACCTTAGTTATTAATTGGGACATAAAGGATGATAAGAAGAGTACATGTACCCATTAAAAGAAAAGGATCGCTGTAATTATTAGTTTTTATGCCTAAATCTCGAATTACTTTCCCACCATCTTGTAAGTTAGAATATTTTTTTACCTTTGACTCACATCACCTAATGCGTTCAAAATGCTTTTCGTAACAGGCAATTCTTTATTTCGCTGTAGTTGAATTTTCTGAATATAGATGGCGCCGTATGCATCTCTTTCTCGATCGAATCAAAACAATGAAATTCATTTTTCTATGGAATGGTTTGTTGTGTTGGAAGTGATCGCTGAAAATATTTTAAACCACAATAGAGTAAAATACTTTTAAATGCTATTTTAAATAATGCTTATTATTATTATTTTCTGTTAAATTTTTAAAAAAATATTTACTTCAAATAATTTAGATAGATTTTCGATTGAAATAGACTTGCATTTCGTAATTTTATCTAGAATCTTTTGTTTGACAGAAATCATAAAAAAAAGTATTTTAATTAATCATGAAGTATCATCACGACAGGTTAGTTGTAAACTTCCATTCAAATGTGAAAATTTTCGTTATAATGAGCGTAACAGATGTCAAAAAATTTACTATTTCAGATGTTTCTTAATTTTTTTTTTTTAATAACCTAGAATCGCAATTTCTGTTTTTCATAAGAAAAAAATACTGTTTTGAATTAATGAACTTAATTAGAATTTATTATTATTTGACTGGGGAAATGCAAATTTTATAGACGCAAAAACTATTGCATTTGTAAATTAAAAAAGCATTAACTATTAAAGTTTCTAAACAAGAAATTAATAATAATAAATATATAGTTTTTCGAAGCAATGGAAAAGGTAGTTAATCTGATACATTATTTAATGAGAATTTCAAATCCTGAAAAAAAAAACTGTCATTTGTCTTTCTCCTGTTTTCGACGTTTGAAAGGAATTTTTAACGGGAGAAATGGAAAATAAGAATTGACTGAAATCCTTTCATGTTTGATTATTAGTTTGATAGGGCCTGTATAGGACCTATACAGGGCCTGTTTCAAAACACTGAGCTCAATGAAATCGCGTCTCAAAACCATCAGTTTGTCTGTTCGAACTTAAATTGACACAATAATTATAAACCCCAGAGGGCTAGATACGTAAGATTCGGCATACAGATTTCACAACTATATTTTAATCCAGTCACACTTTGAGCCAAATTGAACGAGGAACTGACTATCTATTGGTCTTTATTTACAAAACATATAAATGTGATAAATCAAAAATACAATAACTTAAATATATCAAATTTAATATGTAATTTTGTGATTGCAATTATAAATCGACGCCTAATTTTAGTTTTCATTGGTTAAGAAATAAAAAGCAAATTCATTTTCATTAGAATGCGGAAAAATTTTGAGGGAACCACTCCATCTTCTTATTATATCCAGAGGGAATCTATCACATTCACGCATATGCATGTGATTACTCAAAACCATTTGAAATTAATCGGATGAAATTTGATCTGAGGTTTTAGCAACCAAATGACAATCCTTTGTTAAATTTTATACCCAACAGTATTAGGGAAAGATTCTCAAAAATTCATATTCCATCATAAAGTTGCTCAAGAAACGCCACACGTAAAAGAGCAGACGATAGACTTTTTTTTTCTTAATAGTCTCTCTTGTGAGGGGAGAGGTTTCTTCCCCTCCCTTTGTTTTTATCAACAAAAAGATTGTGTGACGAGACAAACATGCAATTTCTTTTAAAAGATTCTCTATATATATACATTTTTTTTCATTTCAAACTTACTAATGCTGAAAACGTTCATTTCAATTTTTTTTTTCATCTTCTTGAAGCATAAACTTTATTAAGAAGCCATATCAAAGGCCCAATTCAGTGTAAAGCAGGTAATTGGAAAGAAAGTAAACAGCGTCTCCTTTCATTTGAATTCAATGTCTGAATTTCATTCACTTGGCTTTTACATACTCTTACTAATTATCTAAAGACTTTTTTAATATTTATTTTAATTACTTCCTGGGTCTATATTCTTTTATAACGAAAGGAATGGGTGGTAGGGGGGATTCTGAGGTTCATTCCTATTTATTTTCTTGAGTATAAGATTATATATAAGTTCTTGCGAAAGCCAAAGACTACAAAAAAGTCTACTTTCGATCTTATTAATCAGAAGGTATTAAGTTTCTATGGCTTCTATTGGACAGTATCTTGCAAAAAATATCAAATGCGAAATAATAGATAATTATGAACCTTTTAAAGTTCGACTAAAATTTGTAAGATTTCATATTCGAGTACCATTTTTTAAACCCTTTTATTTGAAAAAATTCTGAAATAGAAGCCTTATAAAAATTTCCTGATGTAAGAACAATTAATGATTTAATTGCATCATTACTTTTTAATATGTGAATATTTACTCGGAAATTGATAAATGCGAAAATAGTTCATTGTCAAAAAAAGAAGAAATGAAGGAAATTTGTACTACAAAAAGCTATTATGGGACTGAAGGATAGACTGACAAAGGATGCACACAAGCAGACAATCTGGTTGCCAATTCTGAGACATAAAAATAGTCGTGGACAGAATGCTACGGCTGTTGCAATGAGTTCAAATTTTATGTTCCAAAAATTACCGTTTTACCACGTTCCAAAAAGACCGTTCTACCAAAATGATTGAACTTAGTACTAGAAATAGAAATAATATAGCGGACATTTCCAATTCTTTGAGGAACGAATTTATTAAATATTTAAAATAAATTTTGGGGCATTTATTGGTGATTTAAATCATATAAACAGAGGGCATGTTAGAGATTTTCGTCTTTTGAATGAATTGCTGACGTTTACTGCTAAGACTCGTGCCTGAAAGTCGGACCATCTACCTGATTAGAAGCCTCTTTCTTTGCTATCTCTTAACTGTAGAAGAAAATGAACCATTTAATTAGATAGATAATTCGGTACAATTAGATAGCAGATGTTAACCACATGTGAGTAACGAAGCAGTCAACGCATTAAGTTCTGTGTCAGTCAAGCCCAACAACACAAAGTTGATACCATAGGCTAAACATTGTAAACATAAGTTATACACAACAAAGTTGATACCATAGGCTAAACATTGAAAAAAATTGGGAAATGTTCCCATTCTTCGACTCTTAAAAACATTTTCTAATCCTTATTACATGCACTAATAATAAAGATGGTGTATGTATGTGTGTGTGTTATGTGCCTAAATTTAGATATTTTTTTTTTACCCTTATAAAAAATTTAAATACGAAAAATTCGAAATTGAGAATTATAGGGACTTAAGAATATAACAAGCAAAGTATAAAATGCATCAAGTAATAAAAATTTAAAACAAGTGATGAATAAGACGAATACTAAAACGCTCAAAATTATGAGATCCCTGACCATCTCCTTCATTCTAAATCTTCATCGCGCAATATACATAGCAGTCGGATTCTTCATCATTACTTTAAAACATGCGATAATAGGACGCAATATCATAGTGTCATATTCTTTGCGTGGATAACCCACCTTTATCGCACTCTGATTGATATGGGAAATAAATACATTTTAAACTAGCATTCTCCCCCCCCCCCCAATTTTTTTTTTAATTAAAGAGGGAAAAAATCAGAACCAATACTTATAGTGAGACGCAGAACAAGTGGAAGAAAATCTGAGAATGATAATTTGTGATATAGGTAATTTTGCATTCATATATACTGCAAAGTATCGCAATAAAAATCTACAATAAATCGCAGTTATTACATAACATACAAAAAAATTGTTCAATGAAAAAAAATCAGTGTAATATTTATTGGGATAAATTTACAAAGAAAATAATCGTACAGTAAAAAAGACATCCAAGTAATGATTACTCTCCTTCAGTTAAAGCAAAATCTAATAGTCTGTCTAATTTTTTGGGAAATTTCAAACCAACTATTAAAACTCTGTTGGCGAAATATATATTTCCAGCATATAAATCCGATATAATTTTTTTAAGACTACAATACCTCTTTTTTCCAAGAAGCAAAAGAAAAAGTAAAATCGCAACGCAAGGCGAATAACATTTTCTTTAATATTCGCGCTCTATCATCATTTCGAAACGAAAACGTTCTGAGAGCGAAGGAGAGAGAGAGAGAGATAGCGCTCAAAAAAAAAGAAGAGAAGGCAGATAAAAAGAAATAAATAATACGAAGTAAAAAAAAATACGGCTCTCAAAGGGTTGGAAAAGAAGAAAGAGAGCGCCAAGCCAAAAAAAGTAAAAGGAATTTCTCCACACACCGCATTGCGCCGAAAACGAAAACTGCGCCAAAAAAAGGCGCACATTTTGACATTCAGCTCGAGTTTTTAGCGCTTATCCGATGGAGCAAAGGGGGGGCCGAAAGCGAGAACTTCTCCACAAAGCATTGGTGGAACAGATGTCGGCGCAGAAGAACGAATCGAGAGGCAGAACGGAGCGCTCTGATTGGCCGGGGGGCGGAGGTTACCTGGGACAGAGAGAAAAGTTGGTGTTGGGATGGGATGTGAGTTGGATTTCGATTTCTTTGCCCCCCGTTCTGTGTGTCTCTTTCCGATTCCCGCCTCCCCGTCGCTTCGGACGTTTCGATGGCCTCATGGCTCTGCAGCGGAGGGACTCTGCTATCAGTGCGTTTGTGCTTATTTCAAGGTCAGATTCCTGTCTGAGACGCAGTGATGCTCTATTTTCACTTAGGTCACTGTTTGGTGTGAAGATATAAGTATTACTTACTTTGTAATTTAGTAAAGTTTTGTTTAATCATGGATAAAGATGCCAAAGGGGGATTACAAGAACTCTTGTTCTTTTGTCATGTATTTTAGTATTAATTACCAAAAATCTTCGTAGTCTAAATAATTCAAATTCAATGCTACGCAATGTATCATTGAGCTGTGCTACCTCGCCATGAATGCGTATACTTAATCTATTTAAAATTAACTGCTTGCGTAATATTGAAATATTTTTTAAAAGCTTATAGTTAAAAGCATTTTTTTTTTTAATCATCTCTCAGTACTTATTCTCAAATGAAGGGTTGAATATATGAAGGCTATTATACAGAAGGCTGATAATATTCATCACAGATTTTTTCCTTTGCATATATATTTGCTGCCTTTTTCGTTTATTTCCATGAATCTTCCTGCCAATTATTTTCTTTCAATAATTAATTCGGTTTTTTTTAAAGCCCAAAGGACTCGTGGAAGGAAATCTTAAGAATCCAGGAGTTAAATACAAAGATAGATAGGATATAATGTTTGGACGGATGAGTTAAATAGGACATAAAGTGAAAATATAAGTCTCAGTCATTTGGATGCCAATAATCAGCAACATAAAAAATAAAATTAGTCGTTCAAGGCGAAAATTGCATTACTTTGAAGATATAGAAGAAGCTGTAAATAGGCGACATGAAATGAAACGTAAAATTTTAAGAATATGAACTTAGCCTTTCTATAAATAATCACGAAATTTGCGTGATATACATCTTTATATTAGTAATGATAATAATTATACATAATAAAAGTAGTAAAAGGCAATTTTTTAAATCATTTTAGTTACTTTTTTTTTGTCATTCAAACCTCCAATCTTAATAATCTGGTTATCAATAATTGCACAATCTGTAAAAAAAGAACACTTAACTAGAAAAAAAAGGAGGTATTTATCTGAAAAACAGAAGAAGTAAAAGATGTAAATGACAGAAATTGAAAACTCTTTTTCTTCAGAAAAGACTCAAGTCAAAAATCAAGATTTTTCGGCATAAAACCACTGAATATTTTAATGGTTATTCAGATATAACATTTTAAAAAATATACAAATATTTACAATGAAACAAATAAGTGTTTACTCAGAATTATCCATTGTACTACAAATTACATGGAAAGAATTCTATAAGACGTTTATTCATTGCTATAGCAAGATGAGTTAAAAATGCATTTATTTCTTAATATGAAGGGAATAATAATAAGAGGTAGCAGGGAATTACGAAATTCAAGTAGATCAGTAATTCCGATAAATAAAATTCTTTTGCGGCAATTATTTTTGTATTTTTATAAGTGTAAAGAAAGTTAAATAACAACAGATAAAAAAAACTATTATTTGAAAGCAATTGAAAATAGTGATGCGGCTGTATTCAGAGTAGAATCAATTAATGGTGTTAAGTATTTTATAACAAACGCTCCCCGTAGAAGTGATAATCCAATCTTTTCTTGAGGGTAAGAAAATATGCGACATCACAGCTCAATTCGAGACAGCAGAAGTTAGATATATGCGTAGACACAAGCCACATGATTTAAAATTTATATTAAATTCATGATTTTAAATTTATATTATAATAACAGGAATAGCAATAATTATTTGTCTGAAGCTGCTAGACAAATAATTAATGCTATCCCTGTTATTGTAAGTCTTTTCATGACGAAAAATCCCTCAAAATATCATAAAAATTTAGTTATATAAACATTAAACACTCATGAAACAAACATGATTAGAATACCAAGCTTGCTTTTATTCTGCAAATCATAAGAATTTTTTCCTTTGAAAAATTATAGTTTATATTCATATAGTTCTATGATAGCTCTATTGATATAGGTTTATAATGATGTGCTTTTCTAGATATTGCAGTTTTAAAATTGAACTGCCCAAACTGGCATAGTACTAACTTTTAACTTTAATAAATGGAAAAGTTATCTACTTAACTATTTGAAAATTAAGTTTGGTTCCTTAACAAACAAATTTGAATCCAAATGCTAATAATTTGTGATTGTATTTTGTAGTGTTGTTATTTTTGCCGTAATATTTTTTAGGGAAAAAAAAAACTAACAAGAACTACTTTTCTGATTAAATATGATATTATAGCGTTAGCTCATCTTCTAACAAAGAAAATGTTTTATGAACAATATGGCTTCGTTGACTTCAGTTTTGGATTTCTTTCTTGGTTCAGATATAATGTTTCTGCTTCAAATATAATAAAATGTTGATCCTTTATACATGATAGGAGCTACATACTGTCTTTGTCTGTGTATAGTACCGACAGTATAACAAATTTAGAAGAAAAATTATATTATTTTTTCTTAATTATCTTCCATAACAGCATTAACTGTTTCAAATATTGTTATACATTTCTTATATGTCACTCATTTTTATACAGAGTTTTGGTGATCCTCAAGTTCGTATTATTCAAAGAATCGGAAATGTTTTGAAATTCAAAGCACTTATTTATAATCGATTTTAAAAAACCCCAAAGCAAATTTTATTAATTCTTTTCAATTTAACATGTTATACGATTATGTTATAACGCTCCAAGGAAAAGGGCTTTCAGTTATTCCCTTATACTTTCTTTATAAAAAACATAGAAATTGTGTCGCAGCTACGATAGCTCGGCAGGTGCAACTAATATAGTATTGAGTAAAAATAGATATCCAAATTATCAAAATGCATTTTATTTTGCAAATTTTGCATATAAATTGTAACCTTTTTTCTTAAAAAAACATAGAGATTGTTTCGCAGTTACGAAATGATTTCGTCAGGTGCAACTATCATAACGATGAGAGTAAATGGACATTCACCAAATCGCAAACGTACTTAGATTTATTTTTAAATTTTGTATATAAATAGAAGTTAAAATATTTCAGGATTTTATAAAGAAATTGTAAAATATCCCCAATACTTAGAACGTTAAAGGTGGCATTATGAATATGTCTGATTCCAACGTTGCTTAATATTAACCTAGTTTTGATCATAGCTCATACTTTAAAAAGCCCGGATCATACACAAAAACAATCAAAGAACCACCGCACACTTCGTCTCAGCTTCAGAACAGCTTACACCTCCCCCATCGAAAACTCCCATCAGGTCTTCCTCATACCCTCTCACCGGTGATGCAGGAAAAGTAGCCACTTCAATCCTCCAGCCTCTTTGCACCGCTGGAGAAATAGGTCTTGTGGTCCCATTGTGCTTCGACACTCTCTTCGGGTGACAGCAACTTGAACTAATAAGTAGGAAATTGGGTGCAATAGTTCAGTGTGCATCTGTTCGCTCATCTGGACGAGAGCGGAGGCTAATTTTTGCCCTCGAGTGGGGGCAAAAACATCCTCCAGAATGTGAGGATGGCTCGGCGGAGAAGAAAGTGTTATTTTATCTCGAGAACTGGTTTTCACGTCTTTGCCTACTAACACAATGATTGCCTAAACTTTACTATCTATCTTGCACGCTTGAGTAACGGTCGAGTAGCATTTTTTTATATGCTCAGGTTTTGTGTGATGAAACACTTGTTTTCTTTTTTTATAGCTCTTTTTTTAGATGGTGAATCAAACACTTGCTAAGCTTTGCCTTGAAAAATAGAGAGATGTACAAACTGCGATCCTAGTTAAAATTGTTACAATCGCAATTTGAAGGTGATTGGTTACTTTGTCAAAAACCATAAGGCTGGTTTATACTTTTACGTATTTTACAATTTCAATTCCGTATGATCTGAAGAAATAAAACGCTTATATTAATCTCATGATTATATTCAACCTGTATTTTAGTGTTCAGATTAATTCAACCTGTATCGTAGTGATATAGATTATCATGCTTTCTTTTTATTTGAAGAAGCATTCTCATTTCATCAGATAAAGTCTACAACAACGAGTTTTTTTTTTCAATGCATCTAGTTAAAGGTTAAAATATTTTATGGTAATAAAGATTTTCACTTATTATTTCAATTTTTTTTAATACTGATCAAAATTTGATAAACTTAATTTCTTATTTGTAGATAATCGTTAATAAATAATTTATAATAAATCAACTTTTATTATCTCTAAGCTATTATACTCAAACAGCAAATTAAGAAATATTTGAATATTTCAATTACGTCAGTTTTTTCTGATTGATTATTGAAATTAATCTATTTTTATTGATAGATAATTATTGATAAAAATGTTATTACAAATCAAATCTTTTATTATTAAGGTGCTGCTATCAAAATACAAGATAATAAATTTTTGAATACCTTTATTGCTTCAGTTGTGCGTTTTTATTCATTCTAATCAAAATTTGAATTGAATTTATTTTTTAATCATAGATCATTGTTAATAAAAATTTTATTTTAAATCAGCTGTTTTAAAATCATTAAACCGGTGTAAAAGTTCATTATACTGATTATTCATTTTTAGTTTATTATTTTATATACTTACCTTTAAATTCGGTAAGATCACCAAGACATACATTTCTCTGCCTTTGGATAAAATCCTCATTTTCCTACTCCAGTAGCAAACAATTACATATAATCGTTCGCTTCTTCGTGTATAGCAAGCTTTATACACTTTAAAAGCATTGCAACGAGCAAAATCAGTGAAATTCATTTTTTATAATCTTGACTATTCTCGCATTCTGTCAGATAAAGAAGAAAATTGTATTCTAAAATTTTTACTAAAGAGATCGTACTTAAATATTTCAGCTTTCACAAGACAGTGGAGAAAAAGTAAACAGTTGTTTACTAGTAGAAGTAAAATAATACTTGTGGGAAAGTATCTTGTTATTATAAAAATTTTAATTGAAAAGATATAATCTAAAATATAATCAAAATTTCAGATAAAATAGCAGCTGATATTTGTTTCATGATGCAATTCCGTAAAAATCTGTAAAACTGGAAAATTGTAAGCAGCAAAAAAATTTGTGAATAGAATTATGCTTTTATATGATTAAATATAATTATTTTTTTTATTTCTTTCTGAATGACCCTTTTTTAAAGTTCAAATGAGAAAATTTTAAATTTTAGGTTTTAACTTCGTGCGTCTGGTTTTCCTTTTTATGGTGAGAACATGAAATTGCTTCCGCAACGATGAATAATATGCTACTAAAATTTTTCATTTTTATATTTAGCTTTTGTTATATAGAATTTTAAAAATTAATCGGAAATCCTTTGGATACTTGATGAATAAACACTGCAGGCCCCTGGTTTTATTTTGAAGTTATTCACCTTCCGACTAAATAACTTTTTGAAGTCATAATTTAGATGCGTTGTTTGCAAGTTCAAATATTTTTCGAACAAAGTGAACTGATACTGCTACGGATGTACTGTTACACGATAATAATATGATACAATAAAAATCTATAATTGTAAAAATAAACACTCTAAATCGCGACAAAAGCGGAATGCAAACGTGTATGGATTGATTGTTAGCCAGTGGAAATCGCGGGATAAGCAGCTAAAGGGTTAATAGATCTAATACTTCATAAATAACTGGTAAATACCCCTTTATTTAAGTTCAGAAGAAAAAAAAACATGCAATGTTTTTAAAGCAATAAAACCAATTAATTTATTTATTCAATTAAAAATTCTTTAAAACTTTTAGTTTGGGGAAAACCTTGTCCATCTTCAAAAAACCAAAATCCCGATACTTCCGAATTGAATGAATATAAACTATCAAACATTAAATTTTGGATGTAATTTTCTCACAGTATTCGTTTTGCCTTAAGTTATTATTTTTTTCTTTAATAAACTTCAATTTTGAGATTCGAACTGCATTTAAATATTGAAACGCAGAACTCTAAGAAACCTTATTAAATCTTACTTGTTGCTATTACTGCTATTATCATTTTATTTTAAAGTTTCTTCAGCATGCTAGTGGGTGTAGTTTTCCAATATCCAAGACATGCCCCTGGCTTTCGCACTTCAACATTAAGATTCTCAGAAAAATTCGAAGTTCACCACTTTTCCTCAACTTCCGCGGTTATAGTTTAAATTTCCTTAAACTACGCGTAATCAAATTTCATTATTTTAATTCCGCTACGGTGACAGTTTATCTAACGTTGTCTCGAAAATAGCGTGCCTGTGTGGTGTTAATCGATAGAGTAACCACGGCGGAAAAGATTGATTAAAAATTTGATTTTATGCGTACACACACGTTTCATTAGCTTCAAAAAGTAATATATGCTGCAGGATAAATCAATCAGTCGAAAAGAATGCACGGCGAAAGGGGAAATTGTTGGAAAGTATGCACGAGAGAATGCACCAGAGAACATGCCGAGATCTAAAAGAAAAGCTGCAAAATATGCTTAAAATTGAATATAATGCATTCTTAATACTGACATTTTGTTGGCTGTTAATACACTGTTTAATATGACATAACGGTTGTCAAGCTTTTGAAATTCGGGATCCAGTTTTCCATGCAAGTTTCATATGAGCCCAAATTTTGTTGAATTTGAAACGATTTGCAATTAGTTTTTGATTTTAACCTTTTCACTCGGATGATACCTTTCACTCACCATTAAAAATGTGACATTTTATTTATTTATTTTCCAATTTTGATCATTAGAAACGCCTACAGAATGATTAAAAGAACTACATTAATATTTCAAAGAAATTCAACTAAAAACAATTATGTATAGTTATTTTTCAGAGCAATAAACGGACCTTTGGTTAAAATAATTGATACATTGTTTTTTTTTTGCATTATTTCAAAGCACTTATTTATTTATATTATAGGAAATACTTTATTTCATTGATTAGGGTTTTTTTAAGATTTTTTTTCAACGTGTATTTCATATTTTCTCGTTTTTGGCTTTGTTATTTTGCAATGAATCTCTGAAACATGCTATGTTTTTATTTCGGTGACTATATTATAAAATCACTATGTTTTTTAAATGAAGGTTTTTCAAACGCACTTTTGTATTTTGCAGTTTTTATCTTGATTACTGTTTATTTGAGCAATACTACATCATAAAACCACTTTTAATAATTTAAAAGCCTCTTTTGTACTTAATTTAAGGCTGGAAGAAAATACTCTTCAGAATTTGAAGTGTTTATTATTATTATAATTAGTGACATGTTTATTATTATTAGATGAAATGCACACAGTAGTTCACTGTCTTAATAAATAATAAACCCGTCACTAATCATTTCACCTAATAATAATAGACACTTCAACACACAGTATTTGAAGTGTTTATTATTATTAGGTGAAATTTAACAAATACAAGAATTGAAAACTCAGTTAAATTAATATCGTTTCAAGACTATATATTTGAAAAATTGATAAAGTTCAAACAAAAATGAGCTTAAAGCACTAATAATCAATGGATGATATGGAATAATCAATGGATATTATGGATGATTAAATTCCATGTTGAAATCGGAAGTGGATTATGATGGGGGCATTAAACACTTAGAAACTTAATTGCAATATTGCAATATTCGTAGGCAATGTGTCCATCTTAATCTCTTGATTACCGTCTATTCCAATGGTGGCTGGCTATAGAATTGTTTTAAAAATCGATTTGCATAAAATGTCACCCGGTGTCCTGGCATAGGGTTAGCCCGTGTTTTTCCCGTGATATGGGAGCCCTGGGTTCGACTGCCGGTTCGGGCATGGTTGTTCTGTGTTCCATCTGTGAGATGTATGAATGTACCCCCCCCCGGTAAAAAGGGGTTGTGCAAGCGAATGTGTGTGTCACCTTCATTTGAGCTAGAAGTCAGACTTCTGCCCTCTGGGTGCTCAGTGGCCTTTATCCTCAGAAGCTACTACACCCCCTTTCCGTGGAAACACGGACACGGCATCATCCTCATAAAATATCAAATTGAAGACACCAAACGTAGTTTTTTAAAATAATACTTGAATCGCAAAATCTGTAGAGTCATTTGCTTTCAGATTCAGCCATTGTGTATCAACAAACAATTCCTATTTTACAACGTTTGTCATTTTATATTAAATAAAAACATATATTATTAAATCTTGATAATTCTATTTAACATAAATAATTCTTTTAAAATATATTTTCATATTTATTTTTCCTGATTTTAAAAAAAATAATTCTGTGATCAAAAAATTTATTCCCACAACTATAGAAAGCTCTTATGACCGAAAATACCTTATTTATATATATTTTTTAAAGTTTAAAAAGTGCTAATATGTTATGCTCATTTAGGAAAACTAAATACCAAAATATTTCATTCTTATTTTTTTCTATATCACCATCATTTTTTTTTAATTTTTTAATTTTAAATTTTAAATTTTTTAAATTTTAATTCATTTTATTTTAAGTTCAATTTATTCTGAAAAATTTTCAGTGATAAAATAAGTGCCTTAGCATTTCAACTTAGACTCTTCTAAAAGATAGCCTCACTTCAGAAATTGGCATCATTAAGTGCCCTCGCTATTCCACCAAGGATTTGTTTGGCCATATGAGCACTAAGTCAGCAAGATCCTTTCGCGCGTTGTGTTGCATCTATTCCTACTTTCTTGTATTCAAAGTATAAAATGAGAAAGTAGTGTTATCGTTAAAAAAAAAAAAATCGGAATCAAGATTTTGGCGAATCAACCGGTTTCACCCCTCCTTCTGTCAGAAAAAAGCTTTTTTTAACCAATAAGGGGGGCTCCCGCAAGCTCTCTCGCATACACTCTCAAAAACAGAGAAATTTCTCTCTTACATTATCAAGCCAAATAACACTTTGCAAGATATTAGTGTACAATAGTTACGAAATATTTTTTGGAGTGAGTTTAGCATTATTATTGAATCTGTAGTGTCATCCTCTGCAAATTTTTCCGCCTCAACCCCTGAAGTGCCTCAAAGTGTATTCAAAAACTTTTTTATTTTTGTTTTAGATACATTTTTCCTAGTTGAGTGAAATAAAGATTTGACACAAATCTGCCCTTCTAATCACAAAATCTCTTACCAAATTTCGTATATTTGAGTTATTACTTTTTTGAATTATCACATTTATATGGTAAGTAAAATAATAAGTAAAAGAGAGACAGCCAAACTCTCGTTGGATTTGGATCAAAATTCGATAGGTGTTTACAATATAAATGTTAAATCTGTGTACCGAATCTTATGTATCTAGCTCTCTCCGTTTGATAGTTATCAAGTTAACTTATATTCAAACATCCTGATGGTCTTCTTCTAGTTAGAAGGATGAAATCTATTCTTCTCCAAATTGGTAGATTTCTATAAAATTTTGAAACAAATTCTATACAGAGAAAGCATGTCTGTCCAAGTTTCAGAACTTAAAAAGCTAAGTATAAAATGAAAAGAACCAGATAGATCAAATTCAGTGCACAATTTCAAATCTAAAAGATAGATATAAATCCCTCAAACAGGAAGATTAACTATTTATCTGCTCTTTCACAAGAACGTAAACTCATAAAATCAAAAGTCATGTCTAAATATATGACGTTTCTTATGTAATTTTGAAGCTTCAGTTATAGTTCTGAGTCATATTTTAATTTTAATAGATTCGCAAAAAGATGTCCGAGATATATATTAGGTTTTCTGATACTTGTATATTAACTATGTTAGCGATTAATCACCAAAGATTACATTCTAAGATGAAAAATGTAATTTAAATAAACGGCTCTCTTTTATTAATGCAATAAATTATAGATTTCTTATATTACTCATTATTACTGATATTAGGATCTTTAATAATTAATTTTCACAAATTTTCTACGATAGAGCTTTTTATATGGAATTGAAATCGAATTAAAGTGATCGTATAGATCGGCGATGAAAAAATTAAAATAATGCATTATCAACGTAAATGCAAAAATGTATGAAATTTTTATACTTAATTATAGGTGGAAAAGAATGAAAAGCCAGTTACAAATGAGTGAATATGAAACAAATTAAATTAATTAAAAATACTTTAAAATCAAATTATTGAAATAAAACAGGATTTCAGTTGCCTCTTTCTTTCATATTTTATTCTCAATTCTCTCTGTTACCCAAGCTTTATTCTTTCTATTTCATTGTTATAAACACTTTATTATCATGATATATTCTTTCTGCTTTTTTGATAGATAAACAAAGTATCAGAAGTGAAACAACGAAGACTTAAAGACCATTGCAAAACAAAGTTCCTGTTTAAAAAAAACGTCTGTAAAAGCAGCTGGAATCGATGCTGCTTAATTGTTTAAACCATGTTTATAGGGCACACCTTTAAGTATTTTAATTTATTTAAATATCAGTGTTATCTGATTATTTTCATTCAACGCTGATTTATTGTCGATACAAGATTCTTGAATCTTTGACACATTGATATATGTAATCATATTACCTACTGATGTGTTATCTAAATTTCATGGATTTTAATTACTAATTAACCTATCAAATTGTCACAAGAATGATTCACTTCTATCGAACTTGCTTTCAAAACCTCGATGATATGTTATTTAAAGTAACTTTTACCATCTGGTTGCCGTTATTACTTTATAATAGGCAAGAAAGAAAAAAAAATTATAACAGCCCGATGAAAAATGCATCTCATTGTCGACAGATGGCGCTAGGGATGTTGCAATAGCTAATTGCTTCGTAAGGGGGAAAAGTGTTGAGCATAAGAACGAAGGTAGGCAGATACTAAACATGCGGAGGGGAAAAAAGTTTTCGAATAATTTTGTTTATTTAAAATTTGAAATATATATTAAAAAGCAGCACTGAAAAAATAATGAAATAAATTAGAACACCCGGATATAGTATAGTTTTTATATAACGAATTTGAATATTCCTGGAAAAAAATCCGATGAATAAAATTTTCAGTTTCTAAGAATGAATATTTCAAAATTTTTATAATTTGCTTTCTGAAAACAGCTAAATAATGTTAATATTAATTTGCAGTCGGACTTAAAGGAATTAAATGTCATTTTTTAATAATAATAATAATAAACAGAAGTTTTTTGAATTGTTGATCTATATTTCTAAAATCCTCTTGCACATTTTTAACTAGTAAATAAAGAAATATAAAAAATTAACTAGTTAATAAAGAATATAAGAAAATTAGAGAATTACGATAAATTGAATTTATCGTAAGAATTTAACTTCATATTTGAAAAGAAATTCATCATATATATATATATATATACATGTGTGTATATATATATATATATATATATATATATATATATATATATATAGTATTTAGTTTTAGCACTTAGTGCTTTTTTTAAACATTAGAATTTAAAAAAATAAATTCTATCACAGTAAAAAACGATTACATTAGGAAAAATTTGGATCGATAAAAATGGCAATAAGTTTACTTAATTTTATAGGGAATACTTAATTTATAGGAAATTTACTTAATTTTATAGGAAAAGATCCATCAATTTTTTTTTTTTTTGTTTTTTGGATGTGAACAAACTGTTTTTCTACTCAAATTCTAAGATTTCTGAAAAAAAAAAAATTAATAAAAGATAAATATAAAGACTCCATTGTATATTTTTTAATTTGAAATTTTCACAATAGTTTGATGTTTTTAGTTTTTGATGTGCTTTGGCGCAAATATTCACGATGAAAACTATTTCAATTGTCTAATATGCTACACATTTTTTTAAATACATTACTCTTCAAATATAGTATAACAAACAATAAACATAAAGATAATTTACATTTAATTTTACATTTCCAAAAATCAATATATAGGGAGAAAAAACTGTACCAATGTTGGAGAATTAGAGGTGAAAGAGTATTGAAAAGCAAAAGCAAATCTATTAATAAGATGTTGGAATTAAAGATTTTTTTTCTTTTTTATACCTAAAAAGTTCGAAAATATATTTAGTTGAAACTATAACAAATTTCAAGAAAATTGCTGAATTTTTTTACTCGTTCTCGCACTAAGATGGTGCTTAAATTAATAATTGGGTGAAAAAGAAATTAATTTAAAGGACAAAAATCACAAGGATACGCTGAAATATCTTTGGTCTCTAAGTTATGTATTTTGAGATTACAATAAATCCCCAATATTATGCAGCTTCTGATTCTGAATTTGAATTTTATGCATTCGGGATAGATTTTTAATAAAATTCTTAAATTATTCATTATTTAACATTTTCTGAGTGGATAATTGCTAATAAATTTAAAATTAATTTAATTTATCCCTTAAATTACGGAAAAATAAATTCTCGTGCAACCTCTTAGAACAATGATTCTGAACTTAATGATGACTTCATTTTCTTTCATTTCCATATTTATAATAAATCATTTATCACTGTCCCTGCAATATATTTGGAGCATAAGTGCATTCAACACTCAACAGTATGTTTCGTAAATGCACATAATAATTATGCCAGATAAACGAAACTTTAATAAATAAAGTAGCATATTATATATATATATATATATATATATATATATACACTCTGAGTTTCCCATTTAAAAAAAAAAGATGAAAATTTATTTATTCAATTTAAGACCAAAAAAAAAAAAAAAAAGGAGAGAGAGAGAGAGAGAAGAACGAAAGAAAAGGAAAGAAAAGAAAAGAAAGGAAAATTTGAATTTGGAATAGAAATACCTAGGTACTTATTGAATATCATTCTTTTGTGCGCTAATTTATTTTTTAAAACATTTAAATCTCAATTCATTCTCCAGGAAAATCGGCTTCACATTGCTTTATTATTAATATTTTTAGTAAACTCATCTGTTATGATTTTCTTGTTATTCACTACACTTTCTTTCGTTTTTCCCAGTTGAAATAATCAACAAAGAAAATTATTAATAACTAAGTCGGGAACTGTTAGTGCATCTTTTTTACTTGTCAAATCTACTTAAATAAGAATTTAACAGTTTTGAAATAATTAAAGATACAATAATATATGTCAAAAATTTTCGACTAGCTTTAAATTAAAAAAAAAAATTATATCATGCTTTGAGGAGTGTAGGTTTTATATTTCAATTGTCAGGATACATACACACATACGCAAAAAATATCTTTAGGATTAATATCAATAACCTCGATTCATAATACAACTAATTATGCATTTGAAAAGTTGGATATAGAAAGTTCTGCTCAAAATCTTACAAACAAAGTTTTCGGCATTAACTTTTTGCAAAATAATAAAATAGCGAGTAAATTAAACGCACAACTGTTTTCAGGGTAAAATTATAATTATATTACGAATTGGATTGTTTATATTACATTAAAATCCTTTGTGTTAATAAGAATTTAGTATATTAATAAGAATTGTATTAATAAGTATAATTATTTGTAATAATATTATTTGAATTAATAAGAATTTGTATCAAGTAAAATTAAGAATATCATTTGTTATTAATATGAAATAAAATATCCACAAAAAAACATTGGAAGAAATTTATAAAAGGAATTCTTTTTCTGATTTTGCATAGCTGAATCAAATAATAATCTCAAAATTCATTTTTCTTATCTATCACTATCTTTTAAGTCCTCTTTTTGATACTTAAATGATTTCTTTTTAAAAATATAAATTACATCTGAACAACATAATTATCGTACAATATAACTGAGAGTTAAATTTATAAATGTTAAGTTGACTATGAGTTATAATAACCTCAAGGATTTAGAAAATTATGTAAAAATGAAAAAGCCAATGCTGTAAAAAGAATTGTAAAAAGAAATTCTATAAAAACTCATTGTATTAGAAATCAGTTAACTGCATTTGGCCATTCTTATATCTTTTTAATTCACCCTCTTTTTTATTTTAAGATGAAATATAACATTTTTTGTCCACCTGCGCATTTGGAAGTGAAATTTATAAAAAGGTTATCGCAATAATCGAAAAAAAAAGTTAATAGAAAAACAAATGGTTAAAACGAAATACACAAAAAGTTTATTTTATTTTCCTTCTCTTTCTTGATTTATTTTGTTTCATTCAGATTTAATTTCAAATATGTATTATAAATTAAAATGCTCACAGAAGACGTATTTTTAAATCGTCATAATTTATTTAATGCATTTGAGGAATTATGTAATGCTTATACTTCTCTGACTCTTCGAAGTATTTAAACAGAATCATTAAACAAATTCTCTCTGGCAAATGAAAAAAGGAAAAGAAAGAAAGTTTAAAAAGCAGTTAAAAAAATAATTTAAATAGAATATACTTTTAAAAAATACTCTTGTTTTAATTTATTTCATTCAATTGTTTACTTTTCCTATCCCTCCTTCCCCTAAAACAAATGTTCTAATGAATAATAAAACCCACCTAATCTAAAATCATTCTTGATTAATCCTTCTAAGAAAAGGAAACCACCACATGAAAAGACGCCGGCCCACTCCTGTATCCTTCCTAACGAACCAGTTCACACCGAAACCTCATCCAGATCATCCCTTTAAACAATCCCATCCTTCCTCCGAACACACAGCCGAAGAAACGAAACAACTAACACCTCGCCAAAAAGTAGGCAGTCCGAAGCTTGTCTATCCGCGGCCCATCATTGGCGAGCACACCGAGTTCCGGCTCTGCTGTAATACGAGACCGCGCAAAAAATTAACCCTCAAAAACAAATAAACGAAAAAAATCGGACACACACACACACAACACACGGGTAAGGATTAGTAGGGGGGAAGGAGGAAAAGAGAGAGAGAGAATTTGGAAATGGAGGGGGGGGGTAGGAGAGAATGCTGGGCCGGGGAGGGAAGGCAATTCGGCATTTACGCTTTGTATTGGCGCGTGACGTTGGAGTGCGTCGAGACCGTATTGGGCGGGAGCTGAACACTTCTCGCGAGCGCAAGAGCATCGGCGGAAAGGGCCGTGGCTTCAGGATCATAATCGCTCTCTCCCCGAACGAACCGGTCGCACGATTGCTACCTCGTGGTAGGAGCAACAAAAAGGGGCTACGAAAAAGTTAGCGCGTTTCGCCCATCGATTGCTGCCGGGCTAATGGAGGGTAGCAGCGGCGACGGCAGCACCTCACCTTCGGCAGACATGCCCTCGCCCCCGTCTCTCCACAACTCACCCAACCCGGACTCTAGCGTGATGGTCGGCGATTGCGTAACCTCCGCGGCGAACCTCATGTGCCCACCCATGTCCACCAACAATCCTGTGGTCAGCATGCAGGGGCTGGTCGCAGCTTCCAGCCCTAGTTATCAACAACAAAGGACTTCATCGGTCAGCCCGCCTCAGATGGTGTCCAAACCGTACACGCCACCCATGTCCACTGCCGCGATGGCCGCTTTGTCGGCCGGCAAGCCTCAGCTGGAACATATGCCGGCCCACATGGGCATGTTGGCCATGAGAAACGGCGGTGTCCATCACCATGGGTACTTGGGGGCCCCACCTCGACTGGAACGTCCCATGCACCCCATATCTCCTCCTGGCATCACAACAGATGCCACTGCAAATGATTGCAGGCTCATAGACTACAGGGGTGCCAAAGTAGCAGCCTTCCTGGTCAACGGCGACTACCTCCTGTGCCTGCCCCAGGCATTCGAACTGTTCCTGAAGCACCTAGTGGGGGGCCTGCACACCGTGTACACTAAACTGAAGAGACTGGACATCACCCCCATCGTCTGCAATGTGGAGCAGGTGCGGATTCTGAGGGGGCTGGGTGCCATTCAGCCAGGGGTCAACCGATGTAAACTCCTGTCCTGCAAAGACTTTGACACTCTCTATAAAGACTGCACGACTGCAAGGTAAGTGTCTAATATTGGTTTTTAGCTTCAGCAACTTGTTTTAGCACTTTATATTTCTAAAAGAGACTTTTTTTAAATGACTAAATACAAAGTGTAATTTAACTTTTTTCAAAATATTTTAATCTTTCTAAGGTTCGAAACGTACTTCTTAATATATGTCAATTATGACATGATATTGATAATAAATAATGTAATTGATAGCTGATAGACAAATTGTTTCCACAATGTTAAAAATATGGAAATTTCATGTCAACTTTTGAGTAAGAGACAAATTTTAAAAAGCAATATTTGATTAAATCGTGAAACAATAAAACTATTTAATCTTTATTTTAGCTTGATAATTTTAATACTATTTTGAATTTTTATATTTGTTTTAAGAAAAACACCAATATTCAAATTGAAAATTTATTAACGAAGTTTATCTCACTTTTTTATAGTATTACCTGCATGTCAATAACTTTAAAAGTTGTTATTGACAACAATTATCTGAATTAACCAAGTACCTTCAATATTTTGAATTGATTTTCGTTCACACATTTTCAAATATTTTATGTAAAATACTGAAAATTCATTTTTCGTGCAGTGATTAAGTAATTTTTTTAAAGCACAAATAACCCATTTTTCGATTATTTTTTTTATCGCACGAGTTGAACTCATTTGGATTATACACTAAAATTTTAACTTAAACATTGTAATAATCGATATATTACAATAATGCGAATTCTATTTTCAAGAATTTTACAAGTATAAGAGGAAAGTAAAAGCTGAAAATTTCTGTATATGTAAGCGATATTTTTATTTTAACTGATAAACATTTCATATATGCTAATAAGCAATATGAATACATTTATTTTCGTTATAGCGAGGAAATATTACAGAAATTGTCAGAATACTATTAGCCAAAATTGACTGATAACTAATCTTATCCTGAATAATATTACCAAAATTGACTGATAATGCACCTTGTTCTAAGTTGCTATTGTTGGTAAACGATTTTATGAAAATGTTTATCTTTATAAAATATTTCTGAAAATGTTCATAACGTATTAAATAGACAAATATACATACATATATGAATGAATAAGTAGATTTTCAAGACTGGTTATTTTAAATATTGTTAGTTAATCTTTATATAATTTTTAAAAGCAGATAATTTGAAACAAGATATTTGTCTTAAGGGAGGAAAAAAAATATTTTTGTTAATTTACACCGACATTTCTTTCATATTTGGTCTTTTTCTTTATCCAAATAATAAACTTTAGTTCGATAATAACATCTTGTGTGTGAAGAATTTTAGAATTATAAGCAATTCAAAATGCTGTCATTAAAAGTAATTTTCTAACTCTATTACATCACTGAAACATAACTTTATTAAATAACCAACTGATTTTTTTTTTTCTGAAACTGTGCCCATTTCTCTATTGTGATACCTCAGGTTGAAATCATGATATATATTTAAAAATAAAAATAATGCATATAATGTTGAGAAAAGATAGTTTTACTTCCAGCTCTGAATATCAAATCACTCAGCAATTAAGGTTGTTGACCATTGAGGTTAATCTCTTTTAACCAAGAAAATCAAATTAATGATCGTTTGAGATAGCAAATTATCTGCATTATGAAATAAGTTCACTACAACTGGAAATCATTCAAAAATTGACTTATTAATTTTAATATATATTTCATTTGGAACGTTAACTCTTACCTGAGTGCTTTTTCAAAATAAATTTGTGAAATTACTTTGTTGTAAAATGTAATCAAATGCGAAATAAAAATGGCTGAATATGGAGTTGTGAAAAATGTTACAAGCATTTCTATATTATTCGTAAAAATTAAAACATTTACGTAATTTATTTCACTATTCTCTATTTTATTACACTAGATTATTTAAACTTGTTATGATATGGTTAAACGGCCGTTTTATGACTGATTATATAAATTGGTTTTAAAAATATTTACACCTTCATATTTTATTTTCGGCAGTCAAATTTAATTTTTTAATTATTATTTTTTTTTACTCAACTATTAGAACCGTATAGCAGTCTTGCAATTAATACTGATGAATGCATCTTTTGAAAACGATTAAGCAGTTTTATACTTGCAAGATTCCAACTTTCTTTCATATTGTTAACCGTTATTTCTATACATTATAAATACTTATATTTTTTTAATTTTGGTACTTTTAATTATTAGCATATTTTTCAATTATTTATTAAAGTTAATTTATTGAACTCTTGGCATAGTAGTACTTTTAAAGAAAATTCATTTTTTCTTTAAATGCATACTTCCATATTATTCATAATAATTTTCAATTGATAATAATAATTGAGAATCAATAGATAATTCAAATAAAAATCTAAGAGTTGCCTTAATTTTTATTGAATAAAAAAAAGGTCTTTTTTTTAACGCTATGATATTGTTATAGTACAATATAGTTGTTACAAATAGCCTATTTTTCTAAAAAACCAACCAATCGGTATTTGATCAAATTATTAACTATTTAGCCATTATTAGTTAAGAATATTAAAAATTAGATTACATTTTTAAATTTAACAAATGAATAATTTACTCAAATTATTCGTTTTTATAAAAGCATTTTAACTTCATATAGCAAAAAAAGAAAAAAAAAATGTGTGTGTGTGTTATATTTCAAGATAATTTCAAACGCATCCTTTTAACTATATATAGATGCATTCATTTTCTAGAATTTTTGCAGTCACTTTTTAATTTACTGTTAAAGTATTGTTTTGATAATCATAAAGTTAAGTTTGAAAGTTTTTCCTAATAATGGAAATAAAAAAGTTCTCAGCAATATTAAAAATTACAGAAATTAAATTTATAAAATGAAAACTAAAGTCTTCAATGAGTTCACAAATAGGAATATATTCTATTGATTAAAACTAATTCATTTCAATGTATCATTTTTCAAACTTTTAACCAAACGGTTTGTTTATACATAAAAAATTTAAAAACCTAACGCGAATGAGAGAGAATAAAAATTATTGTTTTGTCCAATTTTATTCCTTTCACTTATTTGATAGTTGGAATTAACAGGACACAGTAAAAATCTATCCATGAGATTCAGCTTTCAATTGATCTTAAAATACGAAAAAAACCTGTTTTAAGATTTTCTATTAACCGATTTAGTTTGAAAGAGACAGGGATTTCTCGTTATCGGTGAGTAGGGAATGAAGCGGCATTCAATCGTAAAGCGGACGGCAAGCCGGCATTTCTATCTGCCGACTAACTTTTTCTGGAAACTTCTTTTCACGTCAGATTGATTGTTTCGCGTTGTTTTTTCCCCATTAAAATATTTTTTGAAGAGTTTTCTTCAAGAAAATAAAGAATTTTGTGATGAAAATCTTTAATGGTTTCTTTTATTTCATTTTGTCAGGAAGCATATTTTTATAGCAAAATTATTTATTTTTTATTTAATTTAGCACACATGGGAAAGAATAATTTCTTTCATAGAGTGCAGACTTTCATTTTTAAGTAAAACTTCCATCTTTACAAACGGATAGTTTATTAGATTTTACGGAGTAATAATTAATTCTTTTTGGAATATATAAATATTCATCGAATATCTGCTTATCAAAAATAGAATATTTCGTCTTAGAGCTTCAGAATAATTCAACTTAACAATAACGAGGGTAATTTGAAAATATTTGGTTTCTCGAATAGAAAAAAAATGAATTTCTATTTCAATTGATTCTGTCACTTTTAAATACGAGCATATTATAAATATAATTTTCATCATTACTTAAATGGGAATCAAAGAATTGTGGTTTACAAAAATGAGTTAACTTTTGACTTTTTCTTCATAGGTAACATTTAAATATAATTTTAAATGTATTTCGAATTTATGTATATAAATTTGATTCAAATGTAATGATATTAGTCTTAAATTTTGCAATGATGGTTTGCGGAGAAAGTAAGCAATATAAAGCCTAAATATTAAATTTATTACATCATAATCAAACATTTTCAGTTAAAAAAAGATTTTATTATTCATTAAATTTTCTTTCTTTTTTTAAAATTCATTTATGGTTTTTAATTTATCTGCTATACACATTTTTATGCATTTCATAGAAGTACCTTGTAAAGTAAATAACTTTACAGTGCCTTATATTTCAGACTGTGTAAAGTAAATAACAGAACTTTAATTACAGCATGAAATAATTTATTAAAGTTAAAATTATTCTTGCTATTAAATGTCGAGTGCATAAAAAATGCCTGGAATAGAAAAATAAACGCTTTTTTTTTAAACTCTTTATTTATAGCTAGAATTTTTTATATATATAAATAAACATATTTTACAGTATTTTTTATATAAATTTCCGTTATATGAAACGAAGAATAATTTTAATTTAAGCATAAAACTCAATTTGCTACCCTTTGCAATCATAATTCTGCTTTTTTCTGTATTATAAATATGATTTGAGTTATATTTTAGTTAGCATCAAGCTATTTATAGCGTTAAGTTGTTTATATCAAAAAGATAATTTTTCTGAATAATAGTTTTAAATAAATATACAGTAAAGTATTAAACTATTTTCCCTTTAACGAAATTCTTTCCAATCCAAAATCTCTCTTCTTAATATTTTGTGTAATTTTAATTTAATTTAAATCGAAATTATCTGAATTATACTCTGAGAATTCTGATTTTTTTTAAATTATAGATTTAGATTATTTTGTAAAATATTGCAGTTATGAAGGCTATTTTTTTAAGTCAGAGATAACATAATTTTATACTTTTTTTCTGCAACGACTTTTAGAAATCATTGCAAATTACATACGTGAAATGATCCGTAAATGCTAGATGCAGCATAGTTATATCTGTCTCTTGCGCTCTTATACTTACCTACTTATTTCCAAAATAACTCTATAAAACCATCTGCATTAATAGCATGAAATCCTCGCCAATTTTCGAAAACCTACTATACTGCATGAATTGTTTAGCATGTTAGAGTTTTATTTCCTCAAATGAATATAATAATTTTGAGATCGCATTTAAAACTTAATGGATACATTTAGTAAGTTTTTTAAATAATAGAAGGGAACAGAATTATCAGGATTTTCAACAGAAAAATTATCTAAAATGGTTTAGATCTTGCTCTATCCAAAGATTTATTGCAGGCATTGCTTTTAATACCACACCATATATTTTTAATAATCTTCATGATATTTCTTTCTTTTGAAAATTAAATAAACATTTTGTTAATTTTTGAATCATATCTTCGCGTTAATTTTTTTAGAAAAAGCATACAATATAATAATAGTTCATATCAAGACAAAATCTATCTTTTCTATGTAATGCAAACAAATAACAACAGATAAATGCTTATTTTTGATCTGATAAATAAATGGGAAATAACTCTAGAAAGTAGCATGAAAACTGAAATATAAGGATAGATTAATTTACTTTTAAACTTTGCTACAGTCAAAAGCTTGCCTAAGTGCAATCTATTAAAATTTTAATTTGAAACGGTTATGTAGTTTGAATCTTGAATAATAATAGACGCTTCATAATTTTAAAGTAAGTTTAGAGTTATTCGCTAATGTTCATACTATACAACCACATAAAGTATGAATAATCTGATTGTGTCTAATATTATGAACAAATATATCTAGAATTATAATACCTTAGAATTTATATCTAATTTTTGATTAATTTTTATTTACTATCATCAATGATTTTTTGATGCATTCAAATAATTTTATAAACAGCTATACATTTAGAATGATTAAATAATTCTTCTCCACAACCTGTACTTGAAACCAAAACTCTTTGTAAGAATCGATTACAATATCCGTAAACTCATACCTGATTATTTGCTTCGTTTAAGCCAAACGTAACAGCGTCAGTTGAATCTTATTTTTTTAACGGCTCATTCCATTGCTCGAATATATCTCAAACTCTATAGCTCTCAGTAACTTAATGCCGCCAACTCCTCAGCTCTTGCGCCAATCGTTTTGATTTCATTTCCTTTGCAAATACCCTTTCCTGCTGTAAACTCATTTCTAATTCATGTAGAAGAAGCAACTCACGTGTCTTCAGAATCCTAGAATAAATAAAGTGCTTCCTCCCTCCCCCTAAACTGAGAGCATTAAAGGGCTGGAACGAACAGCAGAAGGAAAAAAAAGGTCATTTTTTTGCGATTAGATTTACTTCTCTAGGAAACAAAGTGAGGAAGTGTAATTAAATGAAAGATGAAATCAAATCAGGGGACTTCATTGAGGTCGGAAAGGAGATGGGACATTAAATATGGCGCAGTTTGTTTCCCCAGTATCTAGGGGCAGCAATTTAATTGCGCCAATAAATCTACCCAACCCAACGGTGAATCGGGACATTTATTGTTTAGCGTAATAAACAACATTTATGAAGACCAACTTGGGGAAAAAAATGAAAGCCAAAAACACTTTTGCTTATGATCGTAAGAAAAAGAAGTTTTATCTGCTTATTAATATTATTTTTTTCACTTTAAATTGCGAGACTTCTGTTCTGTGGTAGCTCACCATTTTGACTTCCTTTTTAGACAATATGGTGATGAGGATATTTGTGCTGTCGGATAGACAGGAAAAAAAAATCTCGAAATCTAATTAGCTTTATGTATATAATCAGATTCCATTAATTTTTCCGCAATTTTAAGAGCGAAATGATATTGAACAATATTAGCGACAATGTAAAATATAATGTGTCCCACAAAGTATGCAGCTTTTAATATTTACGGATAAGAATATAAAACTTCAAGATATGTATAATTGGTGTGGTCCCTTAATATAGCGTGGTGGTCCCTTAATATAAACACGTCTTAACGTACTTTACCTGTATTTATGGGTATTACACGTTGCATGCCTTGTGAACACTCTATATTATAATATCGCAAGTAACGCATCCCACTATTAAAAAATTCGGTGACCAGCGAAGAAAATAGGCGTAATATAAAATAGAAAAAAATCAAATTAATTGTAATTGTATATATACGGTGTGCATGCGTATATGTTTATCAGTTTTAATAAGTATGAAGACTTCAGAAGACTTAAGAAGAAAAAAATATAATAAAAATAATCATACTGAAATTAATCATGCATACGAAAAATTTCATATTCAAAATAGACTTTTAATTAGTTTAGAGGTCTATTTCCATATTTTAAAGAAAGGTAAGAGAAATGATTCAAACAACTATTCACAAGCCAAAACACAACAATACAATAGCACGTAATCGACTCAGCTAAATAACCCAGAAGAAATATGAAACTTCAAAATAAGAGATTAAAAGGGAATTACTTAACCTATGACATAGGATGCTTGGCTACATAGCTTTTGAAAAATAAAAGGTAACTTTTTCTTTAATAAACCAATATTCTCTCAAATTATTGATTTCGAAAAAAAAAATAGATATTTCATTTTAATACATATTAATATTTACTTAAATCTATGTTTTATTATCACAATCTTTCATATGAAATAACAAAAACAATTCTTGGCATGTCTGTCTTGAAAATAAAATTAATTTTAGTGATATAAAGATATTTAAAATAAAATGAATAATGCACTCTCAGGTTAGAAAAGCAATTTAATAGATCATTAACTCAATGTTTAACATATTTTTAATTTATTTTAGATCTTTAATTAAATATTATTTTACCGGGTCAAATAATCCTTAAAGTTTTTCCAACAGAAAGTAATATTTCAATTAAAATATTATGGTAACCATTTTAAGAAATGTTGCAATAACAATAATGATAAATTCTTAATATTTCATTCACAAGAAATAAAAATAACAAATCGCCATCTTTAAAATAAGTACTTATTATTTTTCATGGATAGAACGATTTATTATTCACCATTTATTCGAATACATTTTTATCCATTTTCTAAATTCTTACATTATACGGGAAATGTCTTGTAAGTTGATCTCCATAATAACAAAAATTTTTAAATGATGCATTCATTTCGCAATCTACCTATTTCTTTGTTAGTTCGAATTTTTCAAATTTAATTAGAAATAAAGTCTCTAATGTCAGCCCCTTTTCGCCTTTTTTGTCTGAAAGTTGAGATTCAATTCTTGAAATGAAATATTTGTTTTATTGTGCAATTGTGAGAGTATCTCTGTTCGAAAAATATCTCCTGTGGGATTAAAAATTGGTGTAATGAATCAGTGATTCAATTCTAAAATTTCTGTTGTATAGAAGATGCTGAAAACAGTAAAAAATTAATTTCCAATCTATGAATTCTTATAAATAAGAATAAAATTTCTTGAAAGTACTAATAAGTAATATTAAAAATATTAACAGTCTATAATTGCGATGTAATTTTTTTGCTTAAATTGTATTTAATGATTGTTTTACTTGTTTAAAAATACACCAGTTTTGTATTTCAATTTTATAATTGCGATACCGGTTTTTAATATTTGTTTCTAACAATAAAAGAAACATTATTATTTTGAATTCATAGTTTTAATATCGAAAAACTGAATTTCTTTCATTTCATGTTTTCAATAGGATTTTATAACAGATTTCACAGCACGAGATATATTGCTACTTTCAATGATAAAATGTAATTTGAATGCATCTAAAATGTTTTTTCCTCAAAAAATGATTTTAAATATAAAAAAGGGAACATAAAATCATATCAACAATAAGCTATCAAATTTTTAAAAAAAACCGTGATATTTTAAATGGAAAGTCAGAAGAATTTAAAATTGATTCTATTTGCAAGTAAACTAAATGATAGCGTTTGCAGAACTTTATTACATTTTAAATAGATATAATATAATTTCAATTATTTTATGTTTGTTTGTTTAAGATACTTTTTTCATAATAATAATAAACAAATTAAAAATTTTATGTCTCGTAAAAATTTAAAACTCTTGGCCCTTGTCTTACTGACAGTAATTGACGAATTCCGAATTGACAAAACTCGAAAGAAAGAAAGAGTTCATTAATTGAATAATTAGTAAAGTGAAAATTCCCATTAATAATCTTACGCAAACTGTGTTAAAGACCCATTTCAATACCTTTTTAACGTCAAGCCCCAACCGCATAAATCATTCAAATCTTTATGCTTTGAGAATTTGGATTCGACATTTAAAAATCTACAAATCAACAGTTCATACCCAACAAAGAGACACAATTTGAGTTGCACAAAAACCATCGTTTTATAAGTTTTCTAAAAAAAAATAAAAAAAAGAAAGAAAGAAAGAAAAAGAAAAGAAAAATGAAAGAAAGAAAGGAACGAAAAGGAAGCAAAAAATAGTTCAACCACCTTGAAGAAATGTATTTAAGAAAAGTTCCCTTTTTCTAGCGTTCCTCTGCACAGTCCGTTAGTTTAACCTTTACATTGTGTTCGGGGCAACTAAAAAAAATGAATAAAAAGCAAAAGGGGGTAAAAGTAACGGGGAACACCCCTCATATTTTTCTTTCACATCCCTTTCTGGGGTATTCATAATCCAGTTTTTCAGAATATCCTCTCCGATTTTGCAGAATAGGGTGGTGGAGGGGCGAGGAATTTGTTGCTCAGAGAAAGGGGTGAGCTAGTGAATGCGTTCTTTGATCTGTTAAATCGTTTAAAGAACTGAAGAAAAGGAGTCTAGAAATACTGTTCTTTAAGCTACCGAAAGGGTGCGTCATTTGGAAAAGTTTTCTCTCTTTTCAGAATGTTATATGCATGCACGGCAAAGAAAGAGGGAGTTATGATGAAAAAATAATGAAGGAAATTGCACCTGTATATTTTGGGAGAAAAAAAAAGGTGACATTTGTATGTTTCGGATATGAAATGCAAACTGTAACTGTGACACTTTTCTTTCTCACAGTATATGCTTTATTTTCTTATGAAAAGGAAAGCAAAGAAAAAGAGAGTCAGAATGAAATATGAAGTTATGTTGCCATCAATAGAAAACCAAATGTAAATGCTAAATTCTAGGATTGGATAAACTGAGTTACTGAAAGATGAAAAAATATACATCTGCATTCATCTCTATTATTTATATGTATTATTTCGATTTCTTACGAATTATGTAAAGAAAATTAGTAGGAAATTTATACGTTTCAAAACAAATTATTTTTACGCATAATAATTTCACAGGTATCTCAGAATATTAAAGTTGATTTATAATTTATGAAAAAAAATGACCACATAAAAATCTATCATTTACTTATTTTACATTGGTGTTTATAGATTTGATTCATTTGTAATCCAGTTGAGGTAAAGAAGGAAATAAAAAAACAAGGAATGAAGTATACAAAATATTGCTATATGAAGCACAATGGATTCGTTATTTAAATTTTATCCTTTACCATTTGCACAACAGCCATTTCAATATTTTGTATTATAAGATTTCATTAATTTTGGAATATGATAACATTTTTTTCCCCAGTCTTTTAAAAAATCCGTATTTTGATTCACAATTGTATAGTGTTTGTTTGTAATCTTGAGTTTGTACATGAATTATATTTGATATGAATTTTTGCCGTCATTTATCAGATCAGAAATAAATATTCCGAGAAAGATGTTACAATCTTACAAGATATAGCCTAAATAGCTAATAAAGCTAATAATTATGTACTCAACTAATGCAATATAGAAACCTGCATAAAAATATTTTTCGAAGATGCAGATTTTGCATTATAAACTTTGAAAATAAAGAATATACAAAAGTAATATTTATGTCTACTTTCTTCTAATTATTTTGAAATTTTAGAGGCCATTTTTTGCTAGTGTCTATGTTATTTATATTTTGATTTTGTAAAGTTTAAATGTATCATCTTAAGTGAATAAATAATTTGATTTTGATTCAATCGCTGTCTTTTGACCTAATCTGAACTGCTCTTCATATTGAAAAAAACGAATAAAATTAGAATTTCGACAATCTTTAAAACGGTGTAAAAATTCATATATACTATCACTCAAGAGGAATGAACTAAATTCTGAAACACACACACAAATATATATATATATATATATTAATCTGGGTGTTTTTTTTTTTATTCAATCATTATTTTTAAAGTGTAAGACATCGTCACAAATATGAAAACAAACTGAATGCTAATATTAAGCGGTGTATCTTCTGATTTCCTCAAGTATCACTTCTAAAGTAAAATACTCGCTATTAATGCAAGTATTACCTAATGTAATTATGTCTGATTAATCACACAAAGAAAAATTAATTGAATAAAATATGGTTTTCTTAATTTGGAAACAATCTTTTCTTTTGATAAAAAGCATATTTGTTTTTAAATACTGATTCATAGCATCCCGTAAAGTATGCTAGTATCCACCATGTTCACAAATTTGCATTTTTCATGAATTAATTTTGTTTTTTTATTCAAATAAAAAGGTATTTTTCTATATAATATTGATTTAATTTAGTTACAAAAAATGCTTTGTCATAATTTTACCGGCACTCTTTGAACGCATTTGTTGCAAATTCGGTGTAAATTTGATTTTCCTGTCCAGTACAAAATGTAAAGTTATCTTTAGATAGTATTTTTTCTTTCCCTATAGAGTCCATTGATATCTTAGTTTACTAGCTTCAACTACAACAACAAAAATATGCTTCTAAGTTTAACATACACTTGCATCAAAACAGAACCAACTTGGACTAAGTGTTAAATTGCATAACTGCACGAAGAAACAGTGTATAAAAATTATACTCCAGAACAAATGGAAGGTAGAGCTGTCCAACGATGTCAGGCTATATCTTTTCACACTTCGACAACAAGGGTTAAAAGGATAGAGCATTGAAGGGATGACAGAGAAAGTGGGAGAAGGGGGGGGAGTACAAAGAAAGAAAAAAAGAAAGAAAAAATTGAATAAGATTCGAATGCAGCAGAGAAAGCTAGGGGTATGCGGGGAGCCCAATCTTTTGTACGGTCGATTGATTCGCCTGAGTCACGAGAAACTGGACTTGTCGTGTCACTGTCCTGATCCTTGGCAAGGGTACAGTGGATTTGTTCATTTTCTTATTTATTTATTTATTTCATCTGTTCCACCCCGCCGCTAAATCCCGCTCAGGCCGAGAGGGTTGTGGGCTTTCCCTGCTTGGGGGACCTGGATGGTTTTCTGGGTTATGATTATTCACTTACTGGATATTGTAGGGGAGCAACCCTTTATTTGAATAGGAAGTTAGAGTGGGAGAAAGGGTGTGTTCATTTTAACTGCAAATGCTTTGTTTGATTGATATTAGAAAATTTTGAAAAGTTGATGTTCAGCGTTTCTCCCTTTCTCTCTCTCTTTTTTTAAAATAGTTTTATCTTGTTTATTTTAGTAATTTGAAATCATGGTATAATTTACTGACGATATATTTTTTAATTTTTAGCACAGTTTTCGGTAACTATAGGTTTTATCTGATAGGATTATCATAAAATTTGAAGTGAAACACTTTCAATACCATAAATGTAAAAATGTGAAGGGAAATTATAATTTTTTTCACAATATGAAGAGGCTCTCAATATTATTAAAAGTTTTTCTAAAAATTTTTGTAGCTTTTTTTTTTTTACTTTTTTAAAAAGGAAACTGATTTGATAATTTGGATAATAAAACTCAATTTGCTCAGTATAACTTGATGTATCAAAATACTGTTTGGTATTTTCTTAAAATATAAACTACTTTACATCTTAAGTACACTTATTTCTTTGGCTAATTCTAAAAACTAAATTATTGATTAAAGCATCTCTGTTTTTGTTTGTTTTTCCTTTTAAAGAATATCTACATATTTTATTTTGAAAAGAAAAATAATTTTTTTGCTGTTATTACAGAAATCATTTGAAAACAAAGATATAACCTTAGCTGTTATTTTCTAATACAATGTTACAATATGCTTTCCCCTTCTTCCTGTAATTTTACCTCAAATCTTATTGAGATGATTTTTCCTTTTCAATTTAGGTGCAAATGCCCCAATTATCTCCACGTGAAACCAAGCTTCTGACACTGAACTTAATAAAAATTGTCTTTCCCTATTAAGAGTAATTTCTTTAAACTTCTGCCATTACCCATTCAGTAAATTTCTTATGTTTACCTGCACAGTGTAATTGCGCCTGAGCAGCAGAATTGAAGCTGAAAACAAAATTGTTCGCAAAGAAAACAGTCGGTACCCCTTTATTTTTTTTACACTTTAATGCTCCGCAAGAAGCGTCTGTGCGCGCGGCAATTAACAATTACAACTAGCAAACTAAATGCAGTGAAATAAAACAAAGAGTAGGCAATTGCAGATGCATTGTAGCGAACAAGGATGTGAATTGTGCCAGCAATCAGTGTTGAGGCGAACATAAATGGAGGAACAATTCAGACACAAAAATTTTGCCCTGTCATCATTGCTCATTGAGTAGCTATTCCAAATTGCGCCGCCGCTCAGGACTCGCACTGCGATCTCAGTGGGGCCTGTCACAGATCAACCAGGCGTTAAGAGCATGGTATTCAGATGCAAAACGAATTATATTCTATGAATCGTAATGGAATACACGGGAAACGGAAATTGTTCCCAGAGAAAAACATATTTGCAATTAATAAATCCTCATTCAATCCCAAATATCAATATACTTCTTTCCACTTTTGTTTTGCAAATTTGGTATATCGTTAATAAATTTTATAAAATTATTCTTTACTCAAACCGGCTTATTAGTGAAACAGTAAAAAATTTGGAATAACAAAACTGTGTGTTGCAAATTTGTAGATTACAATGCCTGTTTATGCTTGTTTTTTGTAATTGCTTGTGATTTCATACATATAGAAAAGGAAATACAGAAAATAAATAAGAATTATTGTTTCATTTTTATTTTTAATGCGAAGGAATAATTTTATATTGTGAAGGAATCTTATTAGTAATTTTTCATATCATATAAGTAGTAATCATATTTGAAAGCTCTTTATTCCGTTTGTACACCACAGCGATAGCTCAATATGTATTAAAATAAAACACATCAATTGAATCCTCATAATCAAACTGAAATAATTAAGAATCAAATTTGAAAAATAACTTTTAGGTAGACTAAAGTATTTTATTCACATATCCTACAGTGGCCTCAAAACTCATTAAATGCTGCGAAATGCTATTATATATATGCATGATCTTTTTCGTTAACACGTATTAAAGAAATAAAGTTATGGATATTTATGTAACTTTCTACTGGGCATACAAAATTAATGCAATTTGCTGTTTTAAAATAGATGTAGAATCTCATTTATTTGATTTGCATTGACATTGGTTAACATAAGCATTCTTACTTAATAAATGCGGTATTATATGTCTTCTAAATCAATGAGTTTTGGTGGAATCTTTTTCCTTTCTGATGATTTTTGAAAAATACTTTCTAATATAAATATAAAAGAATCTATTACAAAAGATTCTGCAAAGTTTTTCACTCATCATCGTCTCTATAGTTTGTGAAAACAGTATTCTATTTGAATAAGAGAGATTAAAACATTAAAACAAGGCTAGGAAGTATAATTTAAAATTAGATTTATCACTACATACATCCAACATTATAAATATTTCCCTTATGGGCGTTAATTGTGTATCCGTGTTTACTTCTTGTTTACAAAAAATAAAGGAAACAGAACGTGAAATCCAAGGGAGGTTGGTTGAGAATCTCTTGTAGAGATCGAGTTCTTCAGCGATTAACCTTATTTCACGTTTTGGTCGCACAATTAAATTAACAAAAATGATAATAAAACAATAATGACAAATAATAATAACAGATTAGAATATTAATTTCTCATTCTTATGCAAATATTATTATTATTAAATACAAAAAAAAAAAGAAATTTAATATTCACAATGAGAAAACTGATTTCATTTTAATAAAGATATTGGATATTTGTACCAATTTCAGGTACAAATATATTTAATAATATGTTACGTGCTTTTTTATATCAGATTTCACAATCAGTTCTGATACTTTTATTGACTAAATCTTTATATTATATTATAAGAAGATAAGAATGAAAATCACTGTATTCAATTACCAATATTTTTTTTATAAGTTAAACCATTTCAAACCATAGAAATAATGTTCATTAGGGAAGATATTATTCCTTTTACAACCTGATCATCAAAATTTGAAAAATACACAAAATTATCTTAATTTTTAACTCTCTGTACTCCCAAATAATACTTGACAGTTGAAATATTTTTCTCTAAAATAAATGACATGTGTCTTTTTTTATACCTGAAATGATAATTCTAATAATAAAAAATCCTTGATGAAGTATTTGGTGCTTCTTAAGTTAAAAAATTGAAAAGATATTAATTTTAAGCTAAATTAATTAAAAGTGAAAACAAAACGTAAGTTATTCGCTTTGCATACTTCTATAACTTTGTTATATTGTGCAATTTAAGTTACATTGCGCTTATTTTTTTCTTATATAATGGTGATTGCAATAATTTGTATAATTACCGATTATAATTCTTAATCATCATTAAACGAGATAAATGTGAAAAATGTCTGGATATTTATCAAATAGTTTAACGATTAAGTTAAAAATCACCGAATAGGAACGGGGAATGTAATAAAAACTCATAACTATGCCAAAATTCTTCAGCTTATATTATTATATTAAACATATATTATATGCTACAGATCTCAGAACAGATATAATATATTTGTTCAAAGACATCTAATGAAAATAAAGTACAAAAGTGCCCAATTTTATTTAATTTCATAAATTGGAATATTATTGTAAACTTTTATAGCTGTTATGAATTTCTTCTAATTTTTAAGGATGAAATTTTTAGTGTTATTTATAAATATTCCTTTTTTTTAATTTATACTTTATCACACAAAATAATTAGAATTTATTACATTCGTTATTATAAATTGGGAGCTTTATAAGCTAATAAATTTGATAAATATTTTATTACATTTACCAGTTTTATTGATGATTAAAAATGACCACCGGTAATTATACTTAATCACTGGATTAATCACATTTACCATAACATATGCAATTAAAAAAAAACTAACTTAAAATATATAGAAAACAGTAACGACTAAACCTTCAAACATAGCAGTGAAATGAACGATTTGCGTAAGTTCTGCATACAAAAACAAACCTGACCTCAAAAGAAACCTATTTAATCAGACTCTAAACGTGAACCATTGTTCTTATATCTCCAAATGAATGGACTGGCGAAAGGAAGAGAAAAGCTTTTTATTTCATTTCCAAATGGGGCTAGTTACATCTGTCTAAGCAGCTGTTTGATTGCTGTCCTGTCACGCTTGAGTTTATCTTCCGGGCGTTGGTTCGTAAGCGATTGCTTTTTGTCACATTCTGACAGCAGAAATCAGGCAGCAAACCGTAGCTGGGTTTTCTACACAGGCAAGGCGTAATTGCTAGTTTAGCGAAATCTAAAGCATTTATTCGAATGGTTGTCAGTTGAAATCAATTTTCAAAGTCAGATTTCTTCGCTTTGAAGAGTTTCTGTGACTTCAATGCTAAGAGGAAGCGGCAATTTTGAATTATCGTTGAAGCGGTCTTTGCAGGGGAAATTATTTTCGAGCAATTCGATGATCAGTGTCAATACGGCAATTTACCACAGGTTGATATGCATATTTCTGAGTGTAGTGAAATAGTCCCAAATGAAATTCAAACGCTTTTAAAACTAGTTGATATATTTGAAAAGAATTGAACTTTCTAATCTATATTTGGTGTATTGAAACATCCTATATTTAAAATAAAGTCGTTTACTTTGATATTTTGACTCAACTCTTTCATATGAACTGGAAACGAGAGAAACTCTTATTACATCATTTATGTACTGTTCGGCCAATTCTAACCTGACTATATAATCACGACCTGAGCTTCGACTAATTTGGGAAGAACGGGATTTCTAAATTTTCAATTAAACGAGTATATCAAAATCTTTGATCATAAACGTATATTTTATAAAACATATAATAGTATATACCAAAATGCTTTAAAAATTTCATTGATTCGTTTTTTAAATTTCCACTCCCTGCAATTTCTAAAATTCTTTTCATGTTTAGATTTACTCATGGATGGCAACAATCATTTTCACTTTCACTCAATCCTCCATGAAAGTAATTATATTGATTATCTGATATTATAGTTTGACAAGTTCATTTCCATATATACTAATGACATAATTTTATATATTATAATTTTGATACTATACTATATATAATTTTGATATGTACATATAGGTTTGAAAGCATTATCCTATCATTTATGGAATAATACCAACATAATGTTATTAAAATCCATTTTCAGCAAAGGACATTTGTAAACAATTCAAGAATAATAAGGTATTCTTAGACAATAGGCAATTCTGTTCTAAATTTTAAATTGAATAAGCGTAAAATCAAGTTTTCCAGGGCATAGTGTTTGGGGGAAAAAAAGCTTTATTAAGAAATACTAAATGAGACACAAAAGTAGTAAGTAACGAGCCAAGATCTAAATATTTATAACGAAGTGAATGGGGAAAAAAACCCATCCATATTTCTCATAAGGGAAATTAATTGCATTCATTGATTATCAATTTTTCTTCCAAACAGACAAACGCTTTCGAAAGTGACAATTCGGTTTTGTTGTTTTCATATGCAGAAAGAAACTGAAAAGTCTATTCAATTAAATTAAATGAGATGTGTCCAGAAAAACAAAGTGGGCATGTCTTGTTTACCATAAAAATCAATCAAATTAAAATAATTCTTTTGTATTAGCAATTCAATAGTTTGATTGCTAATAGTATTCATTCATCTGAAAAGGCTTTTTAAGAATAGCATCTACGTGGGAAAGAAAAAGAAATTCTCAATCGGAAGCGAAAAGCCATTCAGATTCAAGATGTGGGCTGAGGAAACCCCTTGAAGAAAAAAAGAAATCCAACCATATATTCGCCCCCCCCACACATAATGCCTTTCATAATACACCTAATATTTGTACTTCACTTTTCGGCATTGAGATCGAAAAAAAGAGCAAATCGTATGGGGGCGGATTTGTATCTTCAAAACTTTTTTCCTATAAAACCACAATCGTCACAACAATTGCCCAAACACCCCCGTTCCAAATTTTACCTACCCCTACCTAGCACTTGATCATTTCGGCATTGGCCATCTACTTTTGGTGGACGCGCGACTAGCTGGATTTTTTTTTTTACTTCACCTTTTTTGTTAGTTCTTTCAGCACAATGTTTTGAATCCTGTGTGGGTCAGGTACTTTTTGACCCCCGCCACCGAGCTGACCCCTGTCTTTCTTGTGTGTTTGAGCTTAAAAGAGCGCCCCCCTCCCCTCTAAAATGCTTCCGCCCTGATAGCGTGGGAGAGAGTTGGTATGATATGCCATCTTTCGCAGGAAGTTTGTTCCGTTGTTTGTTTACGATTACTGTTTGTGAGGGTGCTGAAGATTTCTTTTACCTGCTCTTTTTATTTTTTCATTCTTAAGTCTTTTTTTCTGGTTTATTCTGTTGAAAGAAAGGTAACAGCGGCTCACTTGAAAATTTTTTTCCACCTCTCCAATACAGCTTAAGCAAAGTCTTGGAGATGGGAAAAATAAACG